>JABFEB020000040.1:26362861-26382773 GCA_019775895.2 Stomatorhinus ivindoensis
CCCCCCCCCCGACCCAGTGCAGGAGTTCAGGCTTTCAAATCAAAACAAAATGACACAACTTGGAAAATCAGCCCTTGCTTTTTCTTATTTTAAAATTTCCCACGACTTAGAGCAATAGATTCCCACACTCAATAAGCTTAATATATATGCGATTTCAGAGTCTGTAACTTTCCAAGGATTTTCACAGTATCTACAGTTAAAGAATGTTGGGTGCCACTTCACAATAAGGCTTGTAATAAGGTTGCAACAAAAAATATTAATAGATAGATGGTTTATTAATTAAACAAGTTGTGTTTTCTTTTTATTAATGAGTTACTACTATTTACAAGTGGCAGAAGGGAGCCTTATTGTAAAGTGGCACTGAATGTGTTTAGGAGTATAACACCAGCATTCACAATGGCAGTTCTGGAAGTAAGACTGCCTACCATTACCATTTAGGTGTATCACTGTGTGCCCAACGAGCAGTGTCCCCAAAAGATGAGTACCTATACTGCTGCAGGCTGAAAGTCAGATGTTCCATCGAGACGGACCTTACCTCGAACGCATATGCTTTCCCAATCCCTTCCGATGCCCCAGTGATTACTGTAATCCAAGAGAAACAGCAAAGGCAGGCTCACTTCTGATCCTTTATGCAAAAATGCAGTGATCACATGGGAGAAACAACAGATTTATACAAAGGAACTTCATCTCCTTTACAGCCAATACACATTAAAATGGAAAGGCAGGATTCTCTGCACATTGTTGCACACGACTTACATACAATACACCTAGATTGAAATAGAATGATACTGTATGTAGTATTGATCAATGAAATTATATTTATGAGCATGTGCCTTGTGGTCATTTTGAACTGGGTGGGGGAGGGGGGGGTTCTCTGAAGCAGCTCTTACAGGCATTCTCGGAACCTGCGTATGGAGTGTGGAAGGTTTTTTCCACCGGGCAATCAGACTGAGGTCCTTTGTTTGCCTGGCCTCTGCCAAGCTATCACTTCAGTGATGAGATGTGATGTTCCTGCACACACTGTCTGTGCCATGCTTCTGATAAAGAAATGACAAGGACAGCAACAAAGTGAACAGGCTGTGGCACAGTGCCCATCTCCGGGATCAATCCCACCTCTCTTGCTGGTTCGTTCACCCGCCAGACCAGGAACTCTCGGTCTGTTCCTGGGGCAACGGACATTTTATCTGAACTGTTTGACTTGCAGCTACACTGATCTGGTGCCACTTGGGTGGCCAATAAGTCCAAACTTGTAAACATTTCATATACAGTAGGTACATAATACACAGGCCTGACTGACACCCTACGTGACTTTACCTTACCCTACTTTAACTTTGCAGCACAACAGGAACAACCTGTACACCCATTACTTCTGATTTTAGTTTCAGTTTGCTAATCCATGCAGTGGTTCATGTATCTGGTGTGGAGCCGTGTGTGTAAACACATACTGTACGTTCTTCGTGAACAGTTACGGACGAAGGATACATCGACTGGAAGCTACATTGAAACACTGAGCCAGAACCAAGCATTGCAACAACTGTAGCACTGAGTCCAATCCATTTGCTAAATGAACGTATTATATTCATATTCGGGCATGGATGCTTTCGACAATGAAAAGACTGAGCTCCCCAAGTAAACCATGGCATGGATGTTTGTGTGTCTTGAAAGGAAGTTGATGTGGTTAAAAAAAACCCTTCATTTTACACAGCAGCCTTTATGTGGGTATTTCTTGAATTAGCATCAGTCTGGTTTCCGCCCGTCCTGCGAACTCTAACTTGAGTCCAAGCAGAGAAGACTAATCTTTTTCCAAAAGTGCCAGGAAAATTACATGTGCCATATTGTAATACAAAAAGCAAACTCCTTGCCTAATATTTGCTCACACATCTTTAACTCGGAATCAGTGATTATACCTACATCTGGGTTTTACCTTTTTTAACCATGTTAAGCTGATGATATAACATCCAGATTATATAACTGAACACTTTTTCATAAAAATTCGGCATGACAAAGGCTTATGTCCTTCAGTGGCCTGTATTGTTCTGCTCAATCTGCACCTTTCATATTAAATTACTTTTCTTCATCGATGTTTTTAGCTTTGAGCGTTTTGGTTGCTCATATGTTTTTAGTACTAAGTTACATGAACTGTGTGTTTCTGCTTTTCAGTATTAGTTTTGATGATATCAAGCATATTTGTTAAATCCTTCATTTTCACACGACTCGTGTCTGGTTTTCTTACCAAACAAAATAAAAATCGCAGAATTTGGCTTCAGTGTGTTCGTGACATGCCAGCAGTCCAAATAGCATTTTTTTTACAGTCTACTAAAATTTTAGTATTAGAAAAATATTGTCCCTTTAACACAAGGTTAATATCTGTTTCTTTGAGTAGAAAATGTCATGTTTGTTTCCTCCAGGATAACACTGTAAGATTTGTTCCTGTCGGGAAGGTGTACATAGTCAGTTGACATGGGGATGAATGGTAAAACGGATTTCATATATGGGTGAGAGTAGAGATGACCTTAATGAGGATAGAGGGGAATGTTTATCCACTGCTTATCCAGTGCAGGGTAGCAGTAAACCTGGAAGCTATCCCAGGAAGGTAGGTATGAGATGGGGATCAACCTGCACTGGAAGCCACAAGACATGCCTTTTGGATAATGCTTTTTATATTATAAAATACAAAAGAGTTATTTTATATATTTTTATAACTGCACCTAGAACCCGGTGCCGACTGGGATAAGCTCATGAAGACTGATGGATGGACATTAAAATTAAATGAGGATACTATTTTTCAAAGGGTTAAATGCAAATGGTACAAAGTAAGAAGCTGCCTATAGATGCTAGTAACATAGTTGTGCTGAATACCAATCGCAGCGAATAAAGGCAGTCTTTCTTTCACGAGGGGGAGTTCACCATTCTACAGCCTCAATCAAGAAATTTCTTAGATTAGCTACAATGATGTCATCAGGTATTCACATAATTATGAAGAGTTTGCCAGTATTGAACGTGGGGCAGGACTGAAATTAGAATGGACATTATGAGACAATATAGTTATATGCAGAAATATCTAGATAATGCAGCAATGGAGTCAATATAAAGCCATAGCTGTTGTTTCGACACCAGTCTATTTCCTTTAAAAAGCTGGAATAGATATTTATTCAGCTCAGTCATATGTTGGCATTTGTCTGAACTCCTAACCTTAAATCAAAGTGGATTTCAAAGTGGATATCAATCAAATCAAAGTAATGTGGCTTTTCTGACAGTGAACTGTACTGATCTGTACTTGTTCTGTATTTAAATCGCACTTGTGAGTAGGTGTATCATTCAGTAAAACACTACTGCTCACTTTCTCTTTCATTGGCTTTTGCTCAACCCTATAGCTAATAGACAGATGAGACATTACAGCAGCTATAAGCACAGACAAACATGCGGAATAAACAGAAGAGGGAGAGGAAGGTGAAGATACTCTATGGCTTCGTGCTCTCTATCCCTCTCTCACAGGAAGTCAAGGTGAGTAGCTGATGTGCTCATTAGTATGGTGTAGTCCCAGCAAAAGCCGTAGCTTCTGTTTTCCTGCACAGCTACTAAGAGCAACTTCAGCAAGGCGCGTTAATGGTTAGAGAGGAAAGTTATACTGTGATTTCAAGCCATGAAAGCAGGACATGCTTTCATAGTTCAGGACAAAACATCCTGCTTCTTTCAATCTATTGTGTAAGATTTCGCATTAAGATCTGGTAAAACCTACTTTGTTACGTTAAAAACCTTCAAGGTTTCAATATAATATGGGCCTCCACTCTCTAACAATTTTCCTCAATAACCACCCACACACACACACACACACACATTCCCCCAATTTTGTCCATCGTTCAGTTCTGAGGCTCAGCAGGCAAGGACTTTTGATTGGAAGGTCACCGGAACAATTCCCCGGCCGGCGGAGTTATTTCACCACTGGGGCCTTGAGCAAAACTGATTCGTGGGCCAAATAAATAAAATGTACGTGTCCAAAAACACCCGTGACGAGAAGGTCACTGGAGGGGAGTCCAATAACTGAGAAGTGTATCTGACAACAATAACGAAACATATCACATTTCATATATGTAAAGTGCAGCTTAAAACTGTATATCTAAAGAATAAAAAAAAAATATGTGCAGCCTTTTCCTTTTTGTCTAGGGAAATCGACAGACACAGACCTCTGCTCTTTCAAGCAGTAAAGGCTGGCTAAACACACAAATTTGGTTCTCCCTAATGAGAAACATACACACGCAGGCGGTCATGCAGTAAACACATTGTGCCATATTGCGTGCAGAATATATAATACATGCAGAATACACATGGCTAAGTTATGTGCAGCTATTCATTTAGCAGGTTTAGTGTTTCAGGTTTGTGATCAACAGCAGCAAACAGATCATGTAGCAGAGCATGCAGATGGTCAGATCGCTAATTATGTACCTCTGTAGACTCCAGTATTCATAATCTGCTTTTTTGAAGTGTGTTGTCAGAAAAATCTTTGGGTACTTTGGATTTTTACTGACCAGTAAATAATAATAGGTTGCAAGATATCCTACTTTACTGACGTAAGGGTAATATGAAGTATAGAATTCTTCGGTTCGCCCAAGATCGCCCATGAAAAATGAACTATTTTGATAGAGATGGACAGTCCGCGGGGATATTGCAGTCAGATGTGAATGCTTGGCAGGATGTCTGTAATTATTAGCAGGAGATTATCAGATCCTGTGCAGACCTTAGTTCACTATTGACTTGCCACCCGTGTGAGCATTCCTCACGAACACACCCATCTCCGGATGAGTTCAGTGGAAAATCACCTGCACCTGCACTGACTGCATTAATGCTCCTGGTTAATGTCCCATCCTTCAGTCTTGAAGTCTCATTCGACCTACTCAGTCCTAGTGTTCTATTCTGTTGGTTTCACTTTCTGATTCTGTCTCATTTCTTGGTTCTCTGATTTTGGTTATTTGATTTGCATGTGTTACTTTGATCCTCCTTAGCGGCCCCAAATGCATGGCTGAGAGTCAGTGACCCAAGTCCTATCACCCCATAGAGACTGGAGGCATGCCAGGGGGTGAGGAAAGCCCAGACAGGCAGAGTACCTGGCGACGCCAGTGGGTGCAGTTTGGGAATTGGCATTTGCCCTGAGTAAATAAAATTCTATTTTCCTGCCCCATTTTCATGACACAGATCGTAGTTTTGCTGATGAATGAATTCCTATTTTCAAGACACGGGTCCCAAAGACATTAAACCAGATTGAGATCTGGGGAATTTGTAATTTGTTGGTCAAGTCAATACCTTGAACTCTTTTTAATGTTCCTTAAACCATTCCTGAACATTTTTTGCAGCGTGGCAAAGTGCATCATCCTGCTGAAAGGGGGCACTGCCACTGGAGAACGCCACTGCCATAAAGGGCTGTACGTTGTCTGCAGCAATGTGTAGGTGCATGTCAAAGTACCAGGTTTCACATGAATGCCAGGACCCAAGGGTTCCCTGCAGAATATTGCCCAGAGCATCACACTGCCTTCTTCTCCTGGTGCATCCTGTCACCATCTCTTCCCAGGTAGATGACGCACACGCATCCAGCCGTCCACATGATGTAACAGGAAACATGATTCATCAGACCAGACCACCTTCTTCCATTGCTACATAGTCCAGTTCTGACTGTCCGTTGCCCACCGTAGATGCTTTCATCAGCAGGCAGGGGTCAGCATGGGCACTCTGACCGGTCTGCAGCTGCGCAGCCCCATACGCAGCAGGCTGCACTGCACTGCGTTCTGACACCATTCTATCATAGCCAGTATTAACTATTTCAGCAATTTATGCTACAGTACTTATCCTGTGGGATCAAACCAGACAGGCTGGCCTTCACTCCTCATGCGCATCAATGATCACTGGGCTGGCCTTCCTTAGACCACTTCCAGTAGGTACTGACCACTGCATACTGGGAATACCCCACAAGCACTGCCATTTAGGAGATTCTCAGACCTATTTGTCTTTCACAATTTGACCCTTGTTGAAGTCACTCAGATCATTTTGCGTGCCCAATTTTCCTGCTTCTAACAATCAATTCAGAAACTGATTGTTCACTTGCCTAATATGTAATGAGACCCATGATAAGTGGCATTGCAATGATATAATCAATGGTACTTACTTCACCTGTCAGTAGTTTTAATGCTATGGCTGATCGGTGTAAATATCTCTAAAACTGGAATATTTTTATTACACCTCTGTGTTAAAATGGAGATATGTATGACAATATGCCGATACCAGGCAATAAACACCCAGGTAGAGCGGCAGTTGCATGGAGAAGTGCTCCACAGCTTCTGTACCTTCAGACCTCTATAAGAGAATAGGGTGACCAGGGATGGAAATGTCTTCAGAATCCCCAAGGTCCGTGTGAGCTTGGACTCCAGGATGGTGTAAAATGTGTCTATTTGGAGCTGTGATACATGAAGCTCTCCGTGCAGACGCTAAGGAGTCACATGACTGTCGGTGTCACAAGGCTAATGTGGTAGTTTTGAGAAACTTGATTATACCCATCAATGTAAACATATGCGTACAAAAAACATGAGAGCTGTTTCACACAGATGCCCAAGGAGAACAAAAACACACTGACCAACTTCCTAAGGTCCGTGAAGAGCACCGAGTTCACCTTGATATTTTTGATTGTGTTCTGCACACAGTCAAGTCCTGTGATTTTCATTTAAGCTGCATCCAGGATTAAGATTTCACTATTGTGTCTTTATGCCATGGTTGCATGTGATGCATTCTACAGACAGAATGCGGAGAGGTCCACAGTGGTGGGAAGATTTACGTTCATTCATCTGCATTCACTTACTGTAGAAGACATTTTTGCCCTGAGTAACATACAAGTGAGGCAGGTGCATTCCAACAAAGGATGCATGCAAGATCACCAGAAAACTATTCACACGCAGAGCCAAGGGCGGGAATCGAACCCACAACCCTGGAAGAGTGAGTACTACCCACCAAGCCATCACATTTTCAAATAACAATATGTATTTAAGGCTGCACTGTATGGAATAGAAAGAAACTGAGTATAGCACTTGGCTCTGCTGATAAGATGTAATGCATATTACAGGGAAATAAAATAACATCAAATGTAATCATTCATAAAGGAACACCTGATTTTATGACTCAGAGCCTCTCCTTTTTCTATCTCTGCCACCACGATCTTCAGACGACTCACCTGCCCACTGGCCCATGGAGCTGAAGAAGGACTTTGGCAGTGGGTACCAGGTCTTTGGGAAAACCATCTTCACCAGGCAAAGCAACTTAAACCCATAAAAAAGGACGGCAGACACCCCAACAGAGACAAACAGCAGCTCAACAAACTCCATGTTAACCAACCCACTTGTGACGCTCTCAGGCTGCAGCTTGGAACAAACACAGACTCCCAGGGCGAAGGAGCTCCTAGTCCAATTACGCCCGGCTAGCACCTCCCCACAAAAATAAATAAATAAATAAATGGACGAATAAATATATATTAAAAAAAAAAACATATGCCGTCTCTTTAAGGTTTAAACCGTACATTTATATTACTTAATACAGTTTCACTTAATACACAATATAATAACAAGCAAAATAAAATATATATCTCTATTCTTATTTCTTTTAATTGCCATACTTCGGCTGAAAGATGGAAATGCGCGATATAGATCTACGCTTAAACGCCAATATCCATAATTCGCGGTTACTGTTCAAACCGTTACGAATTCCTATGTGCACATATAATTTTAACGATGACCAAAAGCACAGGTTTCATCTTAACATTATAGGGGGGCAGGTATGTTTGGGGTGAGAGGGTGCTGCGTTATGACCCGCACCTACACGCATTGTCGGCTTTGGTAGAAAACAATAGAGTCTTTATTCAAGAGTAGAAACTTTAACAATGGCATTTGCTGAGAAAACTATGCATGTTTCAAATATGCTATTTAAAATTATATATAACCAACTTGAGTATTATTAATAAGAATGACAAGATGCTTATCTTTGTAAGGTAAACAATATCTTCATACGTTAATATAATATGAGATAATCTAATAGTTTATGGATTTCTACATAGATATCCTAGTCTTTACTTTTTTTATCTGCACTGGTAAGTTTTACGGCAAATTTCACAATTCCTTACTCTACCCGAGACGACATACAAGGACCCATACAGTCATTCTTCTGTCATTAAATGGCACGAACTCGAGCTTTCGTAAGAACCCGCACCGCCCTAATCTGCCCGCAGCTTTACACTCCGCCTAAGTGTCTGCTAGCCTGAACTGGACTTTAGGATCAACCATTTTAGGCGAGTGTTGGGGTGTTTGGGGTGAAAACTGTCAGTACAAACTTTAAATTATGTTATGAGATTCATTACTCTTTTCTGTGTTTTTTGTATACGAAGTTTAATATTTATATTATATTGCATTATTTTGTAATGCTGGTGAAGAAGCCTTGACACAGGTGTGTTTAATAAGCAGCTTCTTATTAATAATAATATTTTATATCCCTTATAACTCCCTTCTTATTTCAGCTATGAGAACTGAGCTGGAATGATTTTGCACATGAGCAAAATAGTAGCTGAAAGACCTTTAAGGAGATTAAGGGGGGACATGATCCAGGTATATAAGATTCTAACAGGTCTCGATGCTGTTCAGCCAATTGGCTACTTTAATATTAAATTAAATACTAGGACTTGCGGCCATAGGTGGAAATTAGCAGTAGAACATTTTAAACTGAATTTGAGAAAGCACTTCTTTACACAGCGTGTAGTTAGAGTATGGAATAGTCTTCCTGCTAGTGTAGCAGAAGCTAAAACCCTGGCTTCCTTTAAATCAGGGCTAGATAAGATTTTAACAACTCTGAGCTATTAGTTAAGTTCCCCCCAAACGAGCTTGATGAGTGGAATGGCCTCCTCTTGTTTGTATAGTTCTTATGTTCTTACAACTCAGATGTTATGTGCAATATGTTGTAATGTTGGAAGACCGAGGCATTCAGGGAGCAGCGAGAGATGAGGCAACACGTTTTAAAGAGGAAAGAGCGACCTTTTACTGAGCACTTAAAAGAACTAACAAAAGCACCAAATGACCATGGAATATCACATACCAGGAAAACACAGGGAGGCTGGACGCCAGACAGTGAAGCACACAGGCGGTATGTAATTTATACAATGGCTGAAGAGATGCAAGGATTGGACACGGTTCATGCCTGACACAGGCGAGGCCATGCATGGTAATCAGGAATGCGACAGCTATTCACAATAACACAAACAAGGGGCTATTTCCGCTTTGCCAGGAAAATTAGAAGCCCACTGCCTCTCCGGGGCATCCTGCTCTCTCGTTAGCATCCTCCATGCCTGCTGTGTCATTCGACACCCGCTTTGCCCCCTGCTGCCAGGTCTGTGTCCACCTCACCTACCTACCTAGCCTAACCCCTCTTTCTCAGGCAGGTTTCCTGGCTATCAGTGTCTTGGCAGAGTAATTAGCGGCATGTGTGCCATCTGCAGGGCCATGGTTTGGTGTGATCCCAGACATAGACCTTCCCAAAACCCCAAAGCTTCCATCAGTCCAGTTACACCCACACCCACATCACCACCCCTTGGCCCAAGGGCACCTAGACCAAACCCTAAGACCTATGGACAGCGATGCTCCTTCTCCTTTTGTTCCTCAGTCTCCCGTCATTCCTCGACCATTTTACGGCCAAAGTCTCTTGTGGTTTCCATTTCCTATTCCTTTTGCTGCCTCTCCTATTCACCATTTGCCTTGTCCCCTCTGGTGTTCTCTGTTGTTGTCCAATTTCACCTATTGGTGTTTTACTCATTAGTCTTATTTCCCTTACTCCTTAATGTCCTTGTCCCATCAGTTTTGTTCCCCTGATTTCACTGCTGCCTTGTCTTGCCCCCGCTTCTTGGTCTTGTGTACCATGTTCAGTCTGCTGTCCTGTTTCTGCTGGTCCCAACCAGTGTTCTGTTTACCTTGGCAGTACCTCCCATGCCTCTAGTGCACACCGTGTGGGTGGGTGGCTGGGTGGGGGGGGGGGATACTGTCATGATCTGCATCCATCTGTCCTGTCATTTAGTTTTATTTTCCAGGTGTGTATATATATATGTCTGCCTTAGCCTGGTTCCCCAGCTGACTCATTGTTATCCAGCACTAGTAAACTATGTTGCTGTGTCCAGTACCACGAGTAAAACCTTCTTTTGCGTTTAAACTCGTCAACATGTGGATCATCACTCCTGCGTGGGTTAAGCTGTCACTGGACCCACAGCTAACGCTTTGACACAATCTGATCATTTTTATCCACCAAGACCAACTTGCAGAGCATCAGTATATCCGAGGAATAGACACTGACCTAGCGTGCACACAGAGTGCAGTATATCCGAGGAATAGACACTGACCTAGCGTGCACACAGACTGCAGTATATCAACAGAATACTTGGTCAGAGATGGAAAGGAGAAAAAAAAACACATGCAAGATGAAGCATTATTTTCTCTAGGAGTTTGGTACTTTTTTGCTGTATTGCCACCAAAATTGAAACAGTAGCTTTTGGAGCTTCTGCCTTTGTCTCTGTCGCATTTCTGGGCTGACAGAGCTAGACCTCAGGTAAACAGGGCCACAAGAAAACGCAAAATCAATTTGTCATGCTCCGTCCGTTCGAGCCCCGTGTGTGCCACGCCCCTCGCTCCCTGTGTTCAATCCCTGATGGAATCCACCTGTCGTTGATTCGTCTGATTGTGATCATGCGTTTCCTGTTAGTGTTCTGCCCTGTTTTTGGTATTTAGTTCGCGTCTGAGTTAGTCTCCCTAGTTCTGTCATTGTGGTGTTATGTGGCGTTTACCCGCTTGTCTTCAGTGGAATAAACCCTGTTACCTTGAATTCGCCTACTCTGTCGTCTTGCCTGCTCCACGCCGCCGACACCCAGGCACGCTGCAACCCCAAGCGTGACACAGTTTCCAGCAGATTTCACTGGTCGGCTAAATTTATTGTGGGGGGGTTTCGTTGTGCCACATTTTTGTGGGAAGAGTGTGTGAAGGCCAATTCATCCTTCACTTTTCCACGTGCACTTTCGTTATGGAGCTATGGGCGCGAACGACGCAGCAAAGTGCACGCAGGAAAGTGACATATGTAATTAGGCTTTAGGGGAGGCTTGTAATTACAGGTGTAGGTTAGAGGAAGATGGGGGGAGCATCCCCTCCAATATTGATACAGTGGGAAAAATATCCTCCCCTTATCAATATAGTATAATATATTATATTACCCTCGCATAAAATGGTTTTCTTACCAAGGCTTGAATTTGAAGAATGACTGTATTGGTCCTTATATGTGGTCTCTGATAGAGTATGTAATTGTGAAATTTGCTGTAAACCTTACCTGTACAGGGTAAGTTGCACAGTTCTAGAAAGCCATACAATATCATACATTACATAACTTGTTATATAACATTATGAGCACATTGTTTATCTTACTGAGATAAGCATATCATGTCATTTCTATTAGTCATACTCATTTGGTAAAAATGGTTGTAGGTCATAATGCAACACCTTAAACCCCCAATATGCCTGTTATCTCTATGCCGTTGGTCGTCGTTAACTTTTTATGTGTGTGTGTGTGTGTGTGTGTGTGTGTGTAGAACACTTCATAATGGTCTGAACAGTAACCATGAATTATGGAGATTAGCGCATCCGTGTAGATCTCATTTGCACATTTCCACCTTTTTGCAGAAGCATCTTCGTTTATAATCTACAAAGCCTGTACTTTGGACAGCCTGTAACTCAGCAACTGAAGACCATACAACACAGGAGTATAATAATGTGATTTAATAATTAAAAGAGATAAATATCAATGTCTGCCAGTCTGAGTGAGACTTTTATAGCAAAATTTACCCCTATGATGGCGACCTTTCTATATTTCACAGTCCATTAATCCATTCATTATCTGCTGCTTATCCAGGGTCCATTCGTGGGGGCAGCAGGCTAAGCAGGGATGCCCAGACCTCCCTCTCCCCAGCCACCTCCTCCACCTCCTCCTGCTCCACCGGGGAAATGCCAAGGTGTTCCCGGGCCAGCTCAGAGATATAATCTCTCCAATGTGTCCTGGGTCGGCACGGGGCCTCCTCCTGAGGTCTCCTCCTGGTTGAAAATGCCCGAGGCACCTCCCCAGGACACCTGCATCCTTTCCAAGAAGAGGAGCTTGCTCTGCCTTCTTTCCTCACTTGTTAACAAGACGCCGAGATACTTAAACTCTTCCATTTGAAGCAGTAACTCATCCCCCACCAGTAGAGGGTAGTCCTCTTTCCGGTCAAGACCCATTACCTCAAAATCGCAGGTGCTGATCCTCATCCCGGCCGTCTCACACTCAGCTGCAAACCCCCACCAGTGCATGCTGCAGGTCACAGCCCAATGAAGCCAACAGGACCACATCATCTGCCAAAAGCAAAAACCTGACCATGAGGTCACTGAACCGTACTCTCCCCACCCCTTGGCTATGCCTATAAATTCTGTGCATTAAACTTATGAACAGAATCGGTGGCAGGCCTTGTGGAGTTCAACACCCCCCAGGAAGGAGTCTACCTTACTGTTGGCAATGCAAAGCAAACCCTCGCTTTGTATATAACAGGGACCTAATGGCCCACAACAACGGACTCTGTAGGCCTACCTGAAGCACCCTCCACAAGCCTCCCCCGAGGCACACGATCCGATGCCTTTTTTAGTCTACATGTACCACATGTAGACTGCTTACTCCCATGAACCCTGCAGTAATCAGAATCCTTTTACAAAAGTAGAAACACAAACTATACAAGCAAACAAAAAAGTAAACTAGCAAATGAATGAATGAATGAACAAACAAATTGATAAATTCCCATGTTAACATTCAAATGTAATAATTATTCATGAACTGGCTGTAGGGAATAATTTAGTGTAACAACATTGTCTTGTCACATGAACATCAAAATTGCTAGTTACGTAATTTGAAACATATTGATTTTATTTTTACTTTGGGACTATATTATAACTTTCTGGAAGTGCTGAGAGGCACAATGAAACTCAAAAGGCAATCTCTGTGATGGCTAACCCCAAAGGGGACTGTATTAGAGTGAATACAGTGGAAGTTAGAACAAGAAACAGGTAAAGAAAGACTGGACCGGGGATCACAGGACGGAGGTGTACATATGTACAGTGAGTACAGACAGTTGTAAGACATCACAATGGACTAGAGGCAATCAAACACAGGTGAGGATCATAAGTGCAACGAGGGCTACAGGAGGGCCAAGTGTAAATGACTGGGGTTACAGGATGGCCAACAAAAGAGACCTCTGCTGGCCGAACGGGCACATGACAGGACTGAGTGAGCGAGGACATGACATACACTTTATGAGGGTCAGACTTAGTGTTCGTAAAATGGTTAAAGGTGAATTTTTTGGAATTGGTACTTGTGCTTATGATAAATGGAAAGGATAACATTCTAGAATTTTAAAAGACTTAAGTATGTAAGTCTGAGTAACAGTTCTACAAAATTATTATGCCAAATTTCAGCTTGTTAGAATAACCAGTGTGGTATATAAAATCTTAGCCTAATTTTTTTTTCTAAGTCAAAATATTTTGCCACGGACACAGATGAGTATTGGCATGGATACGTTTGTCTGTGTGTGGGTTGTCACCATTTACTGGACTGATCAAAATTTAGCAAAATTTTTGAATCAAGCATTTGAATTAAAAATTTCAGCAAAGCAGCATTGTTTCTGAGATAATTTTAGTGTTTCGGGGAGATGAAATGCAATCCAAGTTCATTCCAAAGCATTTATAGTTTATTAGTTATGATGTCACAGCAATTGTGAATGGCATTTTGACATGCCACTGACAATGTAGTATCTTATAAATTATCCCTTCACAATTGTTGTATATCAAGTACAAATTTCCTATAGCTGACTGTAAGACATGCTGAGGTTTTTAACAAAAAAATGGGAAGAGTAATGAACACAAAAGGCAGCCCAGAAGAAGAACACACAGAGAATCGAGGTGGCCATCTCTGGAAGGACGACACCTGGGTGAGGGACAGGGCAACCAGATCAAGTCTGGGGCTGAGAATAAAAAATAGCGTTTGATTTGATTTATTGGTGATTATAGGTACCTATGAATAAAAGGGCTGGTCAAAATGATAACTATTCCTTATGAATAGGAATGAGGAATAAACATATATTTTTGTGTGTTTTGGCATATGGATAAATGACACACCTGCATTATAGTTATAGTTTGAAAACCAAAGCTTAGAAGTTATGCTATGACAAATTACAGAAGACAATCAGAAATGCATGAGTATGAATATAGTAGGATTTGAAAAATAGCGATCTTTATATTTAAGAAATTATCGAACAATCATTTTTTTAAAAGCATGCAATTTCTGCATGCAACTGGAAAAGGATCTTTATCAACAGGTCTACTGACAGGCCACGTGTACTTTTCAAAGCGCGTTTTTCCAAGCGTTTCAAAGAGCCCCTTTAGAGAAGATATTCATGTCACAGATTTAGTATTCTTTCCATGAATATGGGTCAAATACTACTCTTGTGCAAATTATGTGGGATAGGTGAGAACAAAATTATCATTTCAACTGATTTCAAGTTCATTCATTAATGTTGCACGCTCGGTATTGTTTTACTTTTAAGGGCAAAATTACAATGACATCTGTAAAAAACTTGGTATTTAATTCTTTTGATTAATTTGGCGCCCTCTAATGTCGCCGTTAACTGTGTTCAGATCAGTGAAGGTAATTAAATTGGAAGCATGCACCAACAGGCTATACTTAGCATTTAATACATCTAGTATTCGGCAGTGCGTTGCATCTGTTTTCATATTCCCAGTATCTTTCATTAAACGACTTCAGTATGATACAAGTTTTCAGCAATCGCTTTGTTAGTTTTCTGAATATCAAGCTCACAGCCAGCAGAACTCCTGCACCCGCGGCGTTTTCGCGTCCGTGACGTCATCAAGGCGCGCCGCAGCGGCTGTGGATGGCGCCATCCTGACAGCGTGTGTGTTTCTGCTTACCGCTGACACCAGCGCACTTTCTGTTTTCAACAAGACTCTTTGTCACAGGTAGGTGATACTAAATAATCATGTAACCAGACCGGACAGTTTCTCGCTCTCTTAGTTCCGTGGTGAGATAACGCTTTTTAACGGTTATTTAGGCCTAGGCCGACGTCTTTAGGTGCTCTGCTGTTTACAGCATTCGGTTGTAAAGAGAATTGTGCCAGCTTCGTTCAGCTGTCCTCTTATTAAACCAGACTCGTGCTCTCTTCGTTGTCACAGCGAGATCGTCAGGTCCGTTCAAGTTACATAAGAACATCGTTTAAGTCGTTTAGGCATTACAGTGTCCCTTAGAGACTAAACACGCGTTGTATGAACTAGTTGTGTAGTTCGGCACTTTAGTCCATGCGTGTGATGCGGTGTATTTGCTAACAAAACATTTTCTCAGCTTGCCGTTTCCTCGGTCAGCCAAATACGTGTTTTAGTAGGCCCTGACTCGTTAATTGACAGTAAGAGCTCTTATAAGTAACTTCCTAGTTTCTGTTTCTAGTTTCTCTTGCTAGTTATTAACTTTATTTCTAGTTATTCAATCATTTTGCTACGTTTTGAGTACATGATGTTACTTCCTACAGATCTGTATCCTTTATTTATAGGGGTTTCGTCGCTGCCAAAAGTGTATATCTTCATCTTATTGTCCATATACAGTAATGGTGTCGTGTATTTATGTATTATAAACAGCTTAGTGCATAAACAAAAACGCATGTTATGGGTCTTTAGCCAATCGTATACACCTGAACTTCATTTAAAGAAATTATGTATCCATTTTGTGTTAGTTGGATATATTGGGCCAGGAGCACAGATGACCTGCAAAAGCAGAGGCTAGTTGTCTACTGTTATGTAGCTCATTTTATATGTGTAGAGGCTTGTTGGCTCTAGCTGTGGGTCATGACTCTATTTCCATGCTCTTTAAACTCTCATGACCGACAGAGTGATCATATCACTGTTGGGCCATTTAGCAAGGCCTGTAACCCTGAACATTGCTCTAAGGGCCCTGGAACAATAGCAGGCCCAGTGCTCTGACCTCTTCTAGATGTTTGCGCCTGTGTTATTGTACATCCGTGTCTCTCAGGAGGGTAAGATGGAGTATGCAAAGATTAAAGAATTCCTATGTACCTGCATTTGTGCAAATCGGCAAAAAATGCATCACCATCATTGGTGGTGGTTTAACAGACATCTTTCTGAATTCCGAGACAAGACGTTTGCCTTTGAAATTGTTATGCAAATGTATTATATGTCCCTATTGTAACAGCGCTAAAGCCGAACCCACAGCCTACAATGGTCATCTTGGGAATCAGTCTAGAGCACCGTCATGGTTAAACGTAGCCCAGGCTGGGTGATTTGGCTGAGATCAAGTCCCACCATGTTTAGTTTGGTTCAAGTGGGCTTCATACTGAATGTCATCTTCATTAATTAAGCTGATGTCAAGTCTGTCGTGCTGCAGCACTGAATCCAGTTATTCTGTCTACTTCTACCATCTAAACCAAACCTTTAATCATATTAAAATCATTTCAGTCGTTTTATTTTATTATTTTTCAAATTTGAGAAGGGTGATTTATTAATCCAAGGGTGAAGTAACACTAGTTATGAACTTATGATCAGTATGTGTATCAGCTTCTGGAGTTATGGCTGTAGAGTAGAAGGTGGGGATGGTGGCATTTCAGAAGGTTGCTGTCATGTGCTCAAGTTGTCTGTTTGATTGCAAAAATCTATGGAGTTCATAAGAGGGTATATGAAGAAACATTTGGGGTATTTTGCATCTACAGTAAGCTCAATGTAATTATTAATTATGCTTTGATTACAGTACTGTTGTCATGTCTATCAGCAATTATATTTAGTTATTTAAAAAAAATCAAAGTACATTTTGCAGCCAGTTTTTTTGTGTGCAACCTTGGCCCTCTAGTGGTGTATTTGTGTATTAATTGTTTTTATCGAGCCGGCAGCCCTTTAAAAATAATGTTGGTATTCAGCCTGGCACTATGGATGTCTTTCCCACTGCCCTGCGTGTCCAGTTTGCTGGGGGCAAATTAGCCCCCCTGCGGGGACCATTATTCTGAAAGGCAGCAGACTTTGATCGTGCCAGTTGTCGAAAGCCACCCAGAGACTTGCACACATTTCAGTTAGTAGGCGGCTGATATCTGTCTCCTGATGTTGTGTCCTATTCAGAGTTTAACAGTTCAAAGAGCTTCGTAATTCTCAATTCAATGTTAAATTTTGTCATGCAGTCTAAGTAGCCGCTGTGTGACAGGGATAAGAGAAATTGGGGAACCTTTTTCTTCCCTTTCTTGTTATATTACTGAAGATTTTATCGCATGTGTCTATTGAGTCACTTAATGAAAACACAATGTCATTGGTTGAGAAATTTGTTTTCAGCGAGATGCTGTTGTTTTAATGTCAAATCCTCTTATGCATGAAAGCATCCGGCTTGGCGGGTCTTCAGCCTTCGGGTTATGAGGTTTGTCATGAATATAATATCCTAAGGTTCGAGCTACCAACAGAAACAGGCTGGTGGTGATGATCACCTGTTTGTTTTGGCAATATTACACTGACTGATAATTAACTCAGTTTTACATTTAACCTGTTCGTAATGCTTTATAGTCAATAGTCTGTTCACACCTGCTTGAAATGAAAGTTAATGGGAGTAAATGTTGGTCTAATGAATCAAGAATTGAAATATTTAGGTTGAACTTGTCAGAACGAGAGTGGCTGAGCATATGGGTTCTACATGTGTGGAACCTACGATCAGGCATGGGGGGGCTGGGTCATCGTCTGGGGTTACTTTGCTGGTGACGGAGTTGACCTCTGTCAAATCAGTGGCAGTGTCTACTAGTCGGGCTGTGGTAGCAGACGTGGTAGCTATAACCATGAATGACATAGTAAAGCCATCCTTTATTCTTCAGCAGCATAGCAGCCCAAGGCACACCCTATGGAACATGAAGGACTGCTCTAATGACCCGGCCTGCCCGGTCTCCAGACTTCACAGTCCCATAAACAATGTCCTTGAACATTAGTATATTCTGCAGGAACACATAATTTTTCATTATTTTATAATTATGTATTGTATTCTTCCCTATATGGCCATCTTGACAACAGTACTCATGTTACGCATTTGTCTGTCTGTATATTGTACTGTGCAAAAGTTTTATGCAGTCTAAGAAAATTATGTTGAAATGATCTTCATATCAGTGTAAAACTATGATGGTGCCATTTGACATTGCACAGATACTTAGTAAGAACTCTGTTTCTGCTGAAGTACAAATCTGGAACAAATATAGTCGCTACTTGACATAAAATATGCGTCACGATTCATTAATGAACAAACATGAGATCAGTATTTCACTTGTTATTCTTGACTTGTTCCTTCAGTAGTTCTTTAGTAGTTCTTTCAGTAGTTCACAAAGGTTTACAGAATGAATGAGATCAGTATAATAAGTAGGCAACACCTATTACTTTTTAACTTGGAACATTTTTTAGGTCACAACAACATAAACTTCAATTTCATGAAAATCTGTGAATGCAATCAAACACCAAAATATCCAAAAGTCTTGTATTTTGCTTGGTTATTTATGGTTAATGTTAGGGCTGGGTAGGGGCTAAGGTTATCATTTAGGGTTAGGTTTATATCCATAGAAATGAATGGAGGGTCCACGCAACGAGAGGAATATATGAGTCGTGTGTGTGTCCATGTGCTCACTCCCTGATGTGCTCACTCCCTGATGTGCTCACTCCCTGATGTGGACTGGCATCCGGCCCTGAGTGTCACCCTCTATGATTGACCCCATGGTGGTTGTGACCCTGTACTGAATCAATGGTCACGAAAACTGTCATGTATGTGTTTTTTTGTGTGACAATTTCAAGTTGTACGTACTGTTTTTTTTCTAGGATACAAAAGGCTTTCTGTGTTTTTTTTATGCACATCTTTAAGAAATTGAGCTTGAGACCCCTTGTACTTTATACAGAAATATATATATTTTTTATTTCTTCAAGGCTCCCTGGCAAATCTGCCATATCCTTGTCCCTTACAGAAAACACATTCAGTTCGTTGTGCAAAGGATTTTTGAATTGCTGTACTGCTGTACACAAATTTGCATTTCATTGGTGAGAAGGTGAAATGCACTTGTAAATATTCACAAGGTCACGGTCCTCTGTTTTGATGTGCAGACAATTTGCTGGGGATATTTATTATGCCATTGTGCCTAAGGGAGCTTGACGCAACAGGCCGAGCTCTATCCTAGCTGTTCCTTTATGGTCTAAACACTGAGACAGGGATGGCACTTCAGTCCCCATATTCATATTTGTTTTGGCTCATTTCAGCAATAATTTAGTTTGCGATAGTAAGTGCGTTTTATATTTGGGATGTTATTTCGCCTGTCTCCGAGTCTGGATATTTACAATAAAATTCTCTCCAAGCACTATATAAATGTTTTTTCAGTGGATAATTTCCTTAGCAGATAAAGGAAAAGTCACCACATGTATCCTGCGAATATAATATGAAGCATTTCTTATGAAGAGTTTCTCAAACGTCACTGAGACATTTTTCTTCCTGCTTGTGTTGGATGTCTATGACTATCTAGTAGTATCTAGGGCTGGCACGATTAGTCGACATAGTCGACGACATCGTCGATTAGTCGACATAGTCGACGACATCGTCGATTAGTCGACATAGTCGACGACATCGTCGATTAGTCGACATAAGTCGACGACATCGACGCGGAAGATGAATTTGAGATTGACGTATCTAGACCTGTTGCAATTATCAATTAATTGCCTGATCGCGATAGTTTGAGCTGACCGCGATCATTTTTTGGATAATCGTCATAATCGTT
>JABFEB020000040.1:26387229-26400539 GCA_019775895.2 Stomatorhinus ivindoensis
TGCCTCCGCTCGTATGCCTGCCTCCGCTCGTATGCCTGCCTCCGCTCGTATGCCTGCCTCCGCTCGTATGCCTGCCTCCGCTCGTATGCCTGCCTGCACCTGTCCGCCTGCCTCCGCTTGTATGCCTGCCTGCACCTGTCCACCTGCCTTCGCTCGTATGCCTGCCTCCGCTCGTATGTCTGCCTGCACCTGTCCACCTGCCTCCGCTCGTATGCCTGCCTGCACCTGTCCGCCTGCCTCCGCTCGTATGCCTGCCTGCACCTGTCTGCCTCCACCCATACTCCCGCCTCCACCCATCTGCCTGCCTCTGCCCATCCCCTCGCCTCCGCTCATCTGTGCACCTATGCCCATGGCTGCTGCCATTGTTGAGCCACGTCACAGCGAGGCCTCGCTGACTGGGGACGATCCTTTATCTGAGTTTACAGGTTGTTGCGTCGGTACTCCTGGATTCGATTTGCTGAATCCTAGTATTCAAAGCGTGGCCTGGTGTTTGACATACATTGATAGCTGGCCCTCTCCAGTCTCTGGCGTATGGTGTGATTCTTTTACATTGTTACTGACATCTCTGAACAAGCTGAGGCAGTGAGTGCCAGGGCCTTATAATGATTTTGACTTGTAAATCTTACTTCATTAGCAGTATATATTGCTTGGTGAATGTTAAACTTTTGGTAGCAGTAAACCTGATGGCTAGTAAAATGCTTTTTTGTAGCCTAATTGTTTGTTCCCCCTCCAGAATATCTTTAACAACCACTTGCTGGATGTGAATGTTCGATGGCTGGCTGTCTTGTACTTCAAGAATGGGATCGACCGCTACTGGAGACGTGTTGCTCCCCAGTAAGTCCCTCTGCCTCCCGCAATCCAACAGTCCTTGGGCTGGAACTGCACTGACTGCACCCAGGGGGGGGGGTTTAGGCCGTATTCATACTTGTACTGTGCCTGTGCATGATTGCACCCCCCCTCCCCACCCTGCACATAGGAATGAAACGGCTGAATTGAATTCATGATTAATGTCCTTTTATTGCTTGTTTGGAGTCGTTTTGAGCTCATTGACGCACATGTTTATCAAGTATGAAACTTATTGTTTATTCTCATTGCAACAATAAGTAGATAGTCCCACATTTTACCAAATATCCCTGCGTTTGTTCAGACCAACATTTCACAGGATACCAGTACTGAAAAGGTACCATGGTATCATATTTGTTTTGCTTACATTTCTTTAGTTCTGGTACTGAGTACACTACTACAGACATTGCCAATGCTATACATAACACTAACCATGTACTCAAATTGTCTGAACCACTGCTGAAATTCAAAGTGATCTTATAACATAGCAAGATCTTATATAGCAAACAGGCTACATTTAACATAATCAAACCAGCTTCTGTACCTACACTGTGTTTTAAGCAGTTAGATAATCAAGCATAATGAGCGGCACGGGAAGTTTCTTCATATGTTTACTGAGCATATGAATGAAAGAAAGCAGTAACTGCTATAACCTTTAAAGGATCTTGTATTATCTGTTTGCCATTTTTTTTACAGTGGGCAGCAATGGTGATGAGTTTGATCATAGAAGAAATTTGTTTTACAGTTTTGCATGCTTGTGTGTTTTTTTCTTACTCATTCATCAATGCAGCACCCTCTCTAATTCCATATAGACGAATCAGTGTTAAGTTTGACAAATTTTTACTTAGTTTTAATCATAGTCTCTTGACTAAAATATAATTTAGTTTGTCATAATTTAGTCATGTACATTATTTTAGTTTTAGTTGACTAAATATAAGATTAGTCAACTAAAGCTACAGTTGATTTAGTTGACTAAAATTAAAAGTGCAAAGTGTAGTTTCATTTCCCTTCAATTTCTAAAAGTCCTTATGTTCACCGAGATGAAATGAAACCAATGTTAAGGAATAGTACTTGTTCAGTTCTATGTCACATGACAATATCATCAAAAAGTTTTTGAATTGTTCCAAATTAATAGGCTTCTTAAATGTATATCATGCGAAATAGTTAGACATTATGATCTTTCGGACCTTTGCTTCAAGAAATTTTCTCTGACTGGACCTCTTTAAATTTTAGTTGAATAGCCCTGCCTTAGGCGAACTACGTTAGTTCTGATTGGATCTTCTCTGGCAAACATTTTCATCTCGTTTTTATTTAGTTAACGAAAGTGTCAGAACACTTCATCGTAGTCTTAGCCCTCGCAAAATCGATTTTATTTAGTTATCGTCTCGTTTTAGTCTGAAAATAAAGGACGTTGACAATAACTATGATGATTTTTTTTTTTTTTTTTACAAAATTAACACTGCTCCCAATGCATCCTTTATTCACAGTGCAGTTTTGCAGAAAAAAATGACGCAATATGTCCTTACCCAATTTTGTTCCTTCCAGGTCTGGTTCATTGTAGCATGTGTCAGTCGCATCACTGATGTCATGTCTGTGTTTTATATCCGAGCATGATTAGCGCTCACTAGTGGTGGACAAAATGACCATTTTTGACTCATGACCTATTTGCTGTATTTTTTGACTCCACTAAATCGTGCTCTTGGTTTGTTTTAGGGCATTCATAATGCCCTTTTTTGGACAAAGAGCACCATCTACTGGGGTAAAAAAATATAGCAAATGGTTCATGAAGCATCATTTTGTCCATTAATTGCTATCACACATCATCTGTACCCTGCCAACTAATGGTGCTCTGGCCCACCTCTCCAGGCACACCGCTCCTGGGCACGGTATGGAGCAATCATGCTAGTATAATGAATTGGCCTTCTAGGGCCAAATGTGCTTGGACACAGTACGGAATCAGCTACACTCTTAATCTGCCCTTCCCAGCAGCCAGTCTCTGGCATTTTGCTTTTCAGTTCCTGGTGTCTCCTGAGTTAGATGTTACCTGACAGTCCTGCTTTTAACTGGTGTGCCTGTTCCTCAATGGGGAGCAGCATGGATGTGCGTGAGGGGAATGGAAAGTGACTGACCGCATGCTGCTTTTCCCAAGATTGCATTAAATGCGCCTGTGTGGCGTGTCGATTGTTATGGTTTTGTTGATATGCTCGTCCTGCTCTAGACCTCAAGGGAGGTCTTTCTGAACAAGAGTGGTCACGCCTGAGGTCCACCCCAGATTCTGCTTTAGTCTTTTCAATGTCTGTCGTCCCAGACAAATCCCCAACTTCATTCCCCAAAGGGTTGGCACATATATATGTGTGTGTTTCAGGATTCCAATTTTTTTTTCCCGGTGTCAAGTTGCAAAGAATATCAGTGGTATTGGTTGCCACCCTTCGCAGTAATGGGTTTTGTGTCCCATCATTGTCGGAATAGCCATCCTCCATGTCGTTCATGTATAGCCACTCTCAATCTACGCATTTATGCCCGAATGGAGCATTTCTTTTAATGTGCAAAAATGTTAATCGCCCATGTCAAATCTAGGAGTGCTGCCTTCCGGTGGCGCGAAGACACGATTTATGTAGAATACTTTAAATTAGATTCCTTTGTCAGACTTTTCAGAGTCCGATTGAGTTTGCAGTTCTCTTTTCCCTTCCCCCCTCCCCCGCTCCCGCCCCCTGAAAGTGGCAGTTAATTTTGCAGTCTGACACCTGCTGATGCGACGTGCCGAAGGCGCTTCAACGTGTTGAGATTAGAAAGTGCCGTCTGACCCCTTGGGGGTGTCACCTAGCCAGCCAGCGGCGGCTTGCTCGCGACCCCACGGCCTTTCCCGCAGGTGGGGAACGGCAGGAGCATAACTCCCGGTAATCTTCAGGAAATGTCACAGCTTCGCTGCCTCCACCGTTGTCCTGGAGAAGAATGGCCATTAGCGTTTCTCACCCTGACATTTCCAAGTCAAGCTGTTAACCCAAGCGTGCGCGGGGGCTTATTTGATCCTGAGGTGAGTGGGATGCGTATGAGGTCCCCCTCCGTGTCTTCTCATTGTGCAGCGAAGGCAGTAGTGCTTGGTTGGTGGCTCCACACAAGAAAAGGTCGAACATTAACATAAACTAGATCTAACAGGGGTCACGCTTGCTTGTTGTTGTTGTTGTCTTTAAACTGATTAACAATGCTTTTGGTCGTCAGTGCACTGTCTGAGGAGGAGAAGACCTCGCTACGTGCTGGCCTCATCACCAACTTCAACGAGCCGGTCAACCAGGTCAGTGCTGTCAAACCTCTAGCCCCCAGTACCAGACGGGGGGGGGGCCCTGACACATCTACCAGCCTAAAAATGTCCAGCTGAGGTCATCTGTACAGATTGCAAAAAGTCCAGTCACTTGTAATAGGATAGACTCCTCACAGAGGTCAGTTACGTCATTTTGGGAGGGCCGCTTTTCTCTGGGGGGTGAGGGGAGGTTGAAGAAGATGCGGAGCCTAGAGTGTAGGAGTGATAAATATGCAGGGAACACGAAGGAATCAGGCAGCCACAGTGAGTTTGGGTGATATCTCACGCGTGTAGGAGCCTACTGATATGAAGCTGGCCTGAGTATTGGTGCCTGCCTGTTCCCTGACAGATTGCCACACAGATCGCGGTACTGATCGCCAAGGTGGCCCGTTTGGACTGCCCGCGTCAGTGGCCTGAGCTCATCCCCATCCTGCTGGAGTCTGTCAAGGTGCAGGACGGCCTTCAGCAGCACCGAGCCCTGCTTACCTTCTACCATGTCACCAAGACGCTGGCCTCCAAGCGACTGGCCACAGACAAGAAGCTTTTCCAAGATGTAAGTGGGGTGACCTGGACCTGTGTTTGGGTTGGGGAGGTAACGGAGCTGCTCTGCTTGCTTTGCGGCACAAAAATGTAAAGTTCTCAAACTATTCAGCGAGGTCTGAAGATAATCTCTCTCGCTTATTTTTATACAACTTATTTCTGCTGAGTAGTAGCAGCTCCTCCAACAAGCACGGGAAAGGGTTTATTTTTGCAAACGCCCCGAGTTGTTCGCAAGGAGGCCTGATCTGCTGACTTGTTTCAGCCTAAGGAGTGCCGCTCTCCGATTTGGGGGAACGTTCAAAGTTCTTTATCGACCGCAGCAGACATTCAGGACACTGAATAGTCAATGGGCTCGAATTGAGGGCTGCCCATGGGGCGACGCAAATGCTGCCAGAGCAGCGACGGAGAGGAAAACGAGGGCCCTGGAGAGAAAGCTGGCTGTGCAAGCGCCCTCTGGTGGAGAGCTGGGTTCCAGAATGTTCTGGGGGTGCACTGTTTGGTAGTCAGCTGCAGGGCTGTACAGGGTCTACATTTCACTGCCATTTTTAGTAAAAGCCCTAAATTGAGGCTCGTTATCTCCACAGATTTAATTAGACTCTTTCAATGCTCTGGTACTTTTGACAAATGAAATATCAGCATTTTTAGGATGACTCAAATTTTTTTTGGCAATTTCAAAGAAGCGTGCAGCTCTGGTTTTGGAGATTCATGTCATCCCTAATAGTAGCCGCTGTCGTGCATTTCACACTGTTCCAGTCATGAGTTTACGGCGGGAGATGGGAGGTGTCGGCCTCATGTGATCTCTTGAGATCTCCATAGAAGATGTTTCACAATAACCAACGTCTGCTAATATATTGGGTGGGAGGTGGTGGTGGTGGTGGTGGTGGTGGTGGTGGAGGAGGAGGTGGAGGTGGTGGTGGTGGTGGTGGGAGGTGGTGGTGGTGGTGGTGGGAGGGGGTTTAACTCTCTTCTGCTCTCAGTATAATTTGCATTCAGGGTTTAATTATTTAATTTCCCCCTGCAGTCAACCCAGATTTAACGACTTTAATTATCTATACATATTTATGACCATGTCGTACCTTCGCTTTTTTGTTTTTTTTTTTTTAACGTGGCATACAGAAAGGTATGCTGGTGAGAGCGAAGGCTCCCATCCCTTAGCACTGAGGCTCAGTCTCACGGCAGCTCGTTCTGAGTCTAACGGTGATGAACAGCATGCTGCATTTAGCCGGGGGGGGGGGGGGAGTGGAGGTATTCAGGTTTAATAGTGTAAATATGACCGCGCACGTGATCCTTGTCTTTGGCTGTCGGACTGGACGGGTGATTAATTAACTCAGGATTATTTTGAGTGGGCAGATGCCAGTAGCACCTCCAGCCTCGTGCCCGGGTGGTGGGTTGGATCTGTACCCTTCACTGTATCGGGGAAGGCTCACTGACATGCCCCCAACAATACTGCTGTTTGTGGTAAACTGTTGGATCATCCGACTCCCAAAACTAGGGGCTTTCTGGCCAAATGTAAATGGAACAAACTCGCGCTGCTTCTGCACCTGTTTGATATTATTTCAGAGGCCTGAAATTTGGTGAGTCACCGCCATAAACACAAGTGACTCAGTGATATAATTTATCGTCTGGATAGCTTTGGCAGTGGTAGATGCTGTGTGAGCCAAAGGATTTAGCCAGACCGGGTGTTCCTGGGATTTCCTGCAGGCTCATTCGAACAGCAGGTAGCTGAGAAAACTATACCCTTAACTGGTCAGCTGAAAGCTTTAGGTTCAGATCCATTACAAAATCCAGCTGTTCAAATGTGTGAATATGCTGCTCTGTGTTAAACTGTCATCATCTGTACATCCGTCCATCCATCAGTAATAGCCAAATTAAGTTTTTTGAACCAAATGCTATATTTTCTGATACCACTAGATGGTGCCCTCTTTTTTTTTTTTAAAAAAAGGACTCAATTCATGCCCCAAAGCAAATCAAGCGTGCCATCGATTGGGGTTAAAAATCATAAAATGGTTCATGAAGCTGTATTTGGCTATCAAACCATCCATCGTCTGCCTATTATCCAACTGCTTTTCCGGGGCAGGATCACAGGGGTGCCTGGAGCCTGTCCCAACCAACTTAAGGAAATGTCAGGCTGGCTAAACCGCATGTCTCTGGACTGCGGATGGAACCCTCCGTGACCTAGCGAGGACATGCACACACAGGAGCGACTCGAACCTGCAGCCCAGCAGCATTGCCACCTATTGAGCCAGTGCGGCAGTCTGTCATCTAAATAACTGAATGAACCACTTAGTTTTATTATTGCGCTTTTAATTTGGCTGAAGTTCATTTGGCAGGGAATATTACGTTCTGTTGATATACGTGAGCATTCCTGTATTCGGAGCAGCCAGATGACGCGGGCCCTCGCAGAAAGAGTTTGTCATGAAGCGTATTGAACGATTTATGGAGGTAGGGCCTCTGCTGATGGGAGAGGCCATATTTTCTCTATATGAAATATATTTGGCAGTTTTCCCCATGCTGAGGCAGCAACGGTTGCTTCTTTAGCAATGAATTAACATTGTGAGTAACAAATCTACATTAATTAGCATTTAGTGTTATGGAGAGAATAAATAAACCCATTTTACAGTTTTAATGTGGCTTACTTTTACAGCACTTAATGGGAAAAGAATCTATTTAAAACTGCTGAGAATAGCAGCTTTTTTGAGGTGACATTTGTAGCTGGAGTCATTCAGGCATCAAATTTGGATAAATCATTTAATTATTTGGAATTTGTTACGTGATGCTGAGTTTTTTGCTTTTGTGCAAAGCGATGCTGTGTTTGACCTCTTGACTTCATATGCAGACCTGCACCAACCATCCTGTGAGTTGTTGCATAAATGAGGATCCCCACCAGGTGGCACTGTGTAGCTGCCCGTCATCCTTTTCTGAATTTCCAAACAGCTGTGTGTGTGTGTATAGAAGGATTTTTTGGTTTATCTTCTGCCCTCTATTTGTGGATCTGGATTCTGACATTGAGTGGCTTTTGTCAGACGCCCAAATACAACCAGAAATGCCTGAAACGATGGAAGAAATTACATGTAGGGTGTTGGATGTCCTGGAATCGCTGTTATCAGATGGCCCTGGCCAGTAATAATAGGCTTTTTCAGACATGAGGCCATGCAGAGTATCGTGTGAGAAGAGCGTCTTTTTCTCTTAATACATATTAATCACCCAGCGCAGTATTGCAGTATTGATATTACTACACGTTAAGCTTGCAGTATCAGTGGATTTGCACCTGGAGACTTTAGGTGACTACATTGCCTGATCCTGTCACATCTGAATGGGTGTAAAAATTGATTGTGCTCTTTGGAACAAACCCTTCTGTTCACCTTTGCTTGAATGCTTTGCTCGTTTATTTTAATGACGCTTGACGGAAGCCAGAATTTAAATGTAGTGCTTATAATATCGAGCTGTTTCACTGTTATGTTTTTAGCGTTGCTTTCGGTTCTGGCGTGTAAGCAAGCGGGTCTCGTCTCAGGCCACCTGCAGCAACACCGGTGTAACGCAGTGACGGCGGCGTGCTGGGCTTCGTACACCTCCATCAGTAGGTGGCTTCTCTGTCCTAACAAGCAGGGGAAATAAGCA
Source organism: Stomatorhinus ivindoensis (assembly GCA_019775895.2). NCBI lineage: Eukaryota > Metazoa > Chordata > Actinopteri > Osteoglossiformes > Mormyridae > Stomatorhinus > Stomatorhinus ivindoensis. Next base: position 26,395,529 of record JABFEB020000040.1, read on the forward strand.
GGCAACTAGTGAGACGACTTTCCCTGCAAGGACCAGTGAGACCTTCGGCTTATTGACATCCTGGCCCAAGGTGGTTAAGGAGCTGGCCTTGGGCTTGTGGAAGGGGATTCACCTTCACTTCCCTGTCGGGGCGCTGCCGTTGTGGAAATGTTCGGGCCATTTTTGTAAGCAATGCAGCACTGTAGTATTTACAATGTTTTTAAAAGCCAAGCATAGCCATGTGAGCCACAATAGATAGCAGTACCTGCTAACTGAATAAAAAAAAAAAAAAAACTTTCAACTGATCTTATTCACATTTGGTCTTCAAATGATTTGGAGGGCAGGAGATCTTCCACTGCCTTAATGCCAGTTGCCTGGAACGGTTAGATATGAGTGATTTTCTTCCCTTGTGAAGAAATATAAAAATCCAGAATCTGAAGTTAATGGTCTAAACCAAGTCTCTCAACCCTTTTTGCACCATGACCCATTTCTAACCATGCCAGCTCAATTGCGACTCTATATCAGGTACAGGTTTAAATTAACGCTATAGCCAAGCACGCAGTGCACTCTGCCGTTTATGCCAGTCAATGCCTATTGCAGCATTCTGATTGGATGTGCCAGTGGATTTTAAATTTAAGAATCTGTGGTTTGGGTTCATGGATTGGTTTAGTGATCTAGTTTTACACTAAGCATTTGCAGACCCTAGACCCATTTATATAGTTCAGTTCTAGGATTGGGGCTTGGAAATCTGATAGTTTCTACATAGGGGCTTGCTGGTTTTAAAATGCTTACATTTCACACTCTGCCTTACGTCCCTTTCAGAACCGGCTGTGACCCAAATCTGTGTCACGATACGTGGGTTGAGAATCACTGGTCTGAAAGAAAAAGGTGATCCACGCTAATAGCCCAAACTTTCCAGTGGCAGGTGGGATGCAGGTGACGGGTAGCCTGAGAATGCTGGTTAACCAAGAACTGGGCCATCCATGCTAAATTAACTCCTTGCTGACTAGTTGCTAGTTGAGCTAGTTGACAGCATAGATGTTTGCAATGTGCTATTTGACTTGCTTTCCCGTCAACTTGGACAAAAGTGTCTGCTGAGTATGAAAATGTAAATTTCCCTGCACCCTCATGCAGACCGAAGTGAAGTTACGCCGATCTTACTCTTGTTATGCCTGAAGTTGGGCTGTGTGTAGGAGCCTCGCTCTTCCTCAGCAGGCGTGATGCTGCCCATAACTGTCTGATCTTCAGCTGAGTGGATGAGATGCAAGCTGACTGGGCATCATCACGGCTACGCTGCCGGTAGCCCTAAGACGTGGCGCCGTGGACTAAGGCACGATGCTTGCTATTCACACGCAGTCATTTGGCCCGGGTTAACAGCCGGCCCGCTCAAGGCCGACGGATGGCCGTCACCTAAGGGGACACGCGATACTGCAGAGTTGTACCCCGTCTCTGTGAACTTGAAAGTCCTCGGTCCTGCATCTGCTTCGCCCAAGCAAGCGGTTTAGTTCGCCACGCTTCCGGTGCTTCCGTACGCATGACTCAGCAGGAAGAACACAACAGAGCAGCTTGTTTACTGCCGCAGAAATATCGACTGCTGTGCATCGGCAGGTCACCTGAAGTTCACTCTGTCGCGATGCCGGGGCTGATGAAACTGCGACTAATCTCTTTGGGGGGGGGGGGAAGAGTGCCAGACGTCCCCATGGTGGCCGTTGCTGGTGCCGAACTGGTGCAGGCCTGAAAGATCTAAGTGTAAACGGGAACCAGAGAAGACAAACGACAAACTGCTGCCTGCTGATGTCCCCCTTCCCCCATGTCGCTCCTCTGCCACTCACACAGATGACTGCGGACATTAGTCATTAGTAATTCTGCTGGCTGCATCCTTATTGCAGCCCAGCTGGCCATGCGCGGTGTGGTGATTTTCGATGTGCTCTAGAATCCTCATCCGTGTCGGTGGGCAGTGCTGGTCCGGTCCGGTTCTGTGTCTGTGCCATCAGTGCGGTTATCTGACAAGTCCTCAACTTTTCCATCAGCCGAGAGCCCGCGACACTCTCTCCATCGGCGCTCTACAGTTGTTCCAATTGATGCATGTAAACGTTAGCGGTGAGCAGGGGGCTTTGTGACTCGCCGGTAGGCTGGCTGTGTTGGGGGGCAGCTCTGCCAGCGTTCTGGGGGGACGGGCGGTGCATGCGACTGTGCCTCTGAGTCAAAGACGCTTGTGAAAAGGAGGATCCGCACTCCAGCCAGATGAGCAGAGAGCCATCTTTGAAACCAGCCGTCAGAGTTTAGTAACGGTGATTTACAAAGTCACTAGATTGATGCCAAGGTTATGAGTAACAAAGATTCTGTTAAAATGAACCCTTGTTCTTTTTAATAAAAAAAAGTCCTACTTTTTTGGGGATTAAGCTCTAATATGGTATGTTTTAAGTTTCAAGGTCATGTGGTGTAATTGAAATCCTTTTATAATCTGCATGAATGTGATGTGATCTAACGTATCACTTTTGAATAAAGGCTTTAACAGATTTTAACCAGAGAGGGCACTGTTATTTTCGTAAGGGTTTTACGCCAGTACTGGTACTTGGAAGCCCATTGCAGTGGAGCACATAAGCAGATTAGTTCTGATGTATTCTGCATTTAATGGTGTTTGTCTGTTGTGGCAACAAATCATTGAGCTCCATTTCATTCTGTCCCTTTCCTCTGGAATGTGTAATATGAGCCAATCTGGTGAACCATCCATGGAGATGGGTACCTCCCCCCGGACCCTCTTCACCCTTTCCCGTGTCATCCTGATTTCCCCATTCGCTCCCTCGCTTCCTGGTGGATCGGCCGGCCGCATTACAATTCCGTCTCCCAAGGGCATCTCGCCACCAATAATTTCTTTCCTCTTTACGGCTAATTTAATGCTTGAATTTGAATCTTGATTCTCTCTAATCAGCCATATGATTCTCTCGTTAATAATCCATGATTTTCCTGCCTGGCGCTGACTGACTTTGGACGCCGACACCTGCCTAGGGCCAGAGTGACGGACGATGTGCCGGCAGATGCAAATTTATCAACGCTAGTGTAATGGCGTGTTTTCCCCATTGGCCCACTTGGGTAATATAATATGCTAATGTTGTGAAATATCAGGGTGTAGCGTAGCACTGGTTCATGGTGTAGGAGTGCTGTTCTCAGGGCCTGTCATACCTTCGGTCTGTTTATTATGTGTTTTTTTTGGAGTCACCTTCACTCTAAAGTTTTTGAAGTGGGTTCCCTGTCCCTCTATCTTTGCAGACCTTTTTGACCTTCGATTGCTTTTTAAACGAGCTAAATGGTGGGGGCAGATTTTTGATTAGGTTCTCAAGAGCCTTGCATTGAAGAGAGGAGGCTGGACTTCAGCTTGAGAGACAGCAGGTTTCTCTTCGCTCTTTAATCTTTTGGCCAGTTCACTGGCATAAAGGGATGCACTTATATACTTCATACAGCTGTGTCTCAATCATATGTAGTTACTGAAGAAATAAAAGGTACTTGAGCAAGATGTTTCTAGGTTTTTGGACCAGCTGCATTTTGGGTAGATTTTCTGTGCTGTTCGCTGCCTCTGCAAGATAGCGCTTCATACAGCTTGCGTCTTGAGATTCAGTTGGAATGCTTCATCTCATATGCTGCACTGGCTTTCTGTTGTTACGAACGCTTTGAGCTCTTGGTAGCTTAGTGAGCTCTTGGTAGCTTAGTGATTAGATTATTAATGAATATATGATAGTCATTTTTATGACAGTGCGTTGCTATGAATGCTCAAGCAAGTCTTGAGATACGAGGCGTCAGTTTACTGTCGAAGTACAAAAACCACCCAGATGTTTCCTGTGATCTGCTGCTGTCGTAGCTGCAACTGTCCACCTTTTATATATATTTTCATAATAAAAGCCTTATGCTCAGTGCTTTTGGGTATCTGACTGTAATATAGCCTGATATTCTGTTTTAAATTATTCATTTGTTTAAATTTTATCTTTGTGATGTTTTTTTTTATTTATGGTTTCAGAATAAAGAGCAAATGTTTAAGAGGGGAGGTGACTCCTGACAAGCAGTTTATCTACTTAAGATTTTTTATGACCCATAACGGTTGTGATTCATCTGAAGATCTGCATCCTAAGTATTACTTAGGAAGCTAAATTTATCGTCCAGACTCGTCAGCTTGTCTTATAACAACCTGGAAAGGTAATCCCAGAGAGGCCGTGCAGGCAAAGCCTCCTCCCTCTCATCTCTCTCCTGACTCACTTTTTAAAAAAATTTACAATACCTGCCATAGATGATGTTTTGCCGTGGAAAATTCCAGTGCTGCGTTGAGGCTGAGTCTTTTTAGCACCTTGAAGCCGCGCTGGATCCAGAAGGCGTTTGATCAGAATCCCAGTACTCTAAAGTGCTCACGAGTTCCCAAACTGATTTTTGAAGTTTTTAAGTTTTTGTTTGAGTTCTTACCTGAATGTTGCAATGTGTATGTATTGGGGGTAACAAAAGCTCAGCCATTCTGAGCTCTGCTGAATATGCAAACTCCCCCGCCATACACTCCTGAACCTCCTCTGGTGCTCCTCCTCTGGTGCTCCTCCTCTGGTGCTCCTCCTGTCCTTCCAGTATCCCCGCAGCTCTGACGCTGCCCTTCTTGCTCCGCAGCGGGCTGCACGGCACCACGCAGGAAGGCCACGGGTGGTCATTCCCTAAGCCCCGCCCTCTTTCTCTCTTTCAGTGGTGTTTATTTTTATCTTGTTTTCCTTGAGAACAAATAAGTGGTTGGCCAGCAATATATGTAGACAAGGAAATTCTCATGAAACGTTGACATTGTCAGGAACTTTGAGCCTGTGGCTCACACCTCTTCTGCAAGACTTATTTGTGTTTGACACGATTCTCATGTGAGAGGAAAGTGGGAGGAAAGGCGAAGCTCTGCTGGGCCTTTGTCCTCCTCCTATTGGTCGGTCAGACACGGAGCTGAAGCTCTGCTGGGCCTTTGTCCTCCTCCTATTGGTCGGTCAGACACGGAGCTGAAGCTCTGCTGGGCCTTTGTCCT
>JABFEB020000040.1:26404147-26415357 GCA_019775895.2 Stomatorhinus ivindoensis
TGGCGGCAGATTACCCAAATGACTCTGGCGGCAGATTACCCAAACGACTCTGGCGGCAGATTACCCAAACGACTCTGGCGGCAGATTACCCAAACGACTCTGGTGGCAGATTACCCAAATGACTCTGGCGGCAGATTACCCAAATGACTCTGGCGGCAGATTACCCAAATGACAGGCTGTTAACTCTCTGCAGCCAGTGGCATGTAACTGTAGAGGGGGGTCTGTTTTCTTAAAATTTAACAGTCCCTGTTCTATTTCTGACAGTATAGTGAGGCTTGTTGGTTTCTTTAAAGCGTCCCTTCTCTGAAAATGCCATTTCCTTGTTGTGTCTTGGCCACGCTGAAATGTGAACGATTTGGAGAAACAGACAGAATTACTTGTCGCTTCTGTATAAATTTCTCCGATTCAGAAAAACAGAATGCTGTCAGAGCAACGCGTAATTACTCTCCTCAGGCTGCCTATGTGATTTATGAATCCACGTCTGATATGAATTTTTAAAAATCACTTGAGAATTGTTTAATGTGCCTTTGCAAACTCTTTATAGGTGTGACTGAGGGAAATGTGGTGTAGAGGGGCCTGGGGATTTCATGATCTCAGCCTGGATTTCAGCACAGTCAAGTAGTATTGGGAAGTTCAATGAGGTGCATATATAATATAGAACATGAGGAGCATGCAATCGGACTACATGCTCCAGAATTTTAAAATGCTCATGTTGCTTTGCGTCTCATTCATCCTGGGTTGTGGGTTCAAATCCTGCCCCTGCAGTGTATGTGTTTGCATGCTCCTTCAATGGGCATAAGACTGGGTGGGGAATACCACTCCATCACAAGACACACACACACACACACACACACACACACACACACACAGACACACACACACACACACACACACACACACACACACACACACACACACACACACACACACACACACACACACACACAGCATCAGTGCCTCCCAAAGACGTTCGGGCTATCTGGTGTGTGTAAATCGTCTGTAGTGTATAATGTGTGTGAGTGACACGTATCCGCCTGTGATGGACTGGCATCCCCTTCCTGGGTGGACCCTGGCCCTGTGCTCCTTGCAGCCTGGGATAGCCTCCAGGCCCCTTATGATCTTGACCAGGATAAACTGTTGGAAGTTGGATTGATGGTTTAACAGATGTGAATTTCTGGCAGTTGATTTCAAGCGTCTGATTCCCACCTCGGGGATGATGACCTCTAAGGCACCCTCTGGCTGCAGAAGTAGGTGCCGTAGAGACTGGACTAGACACAAGGAACAGGTTGCGATGACCTTGACACTGCTAATTAACCCTGGCATCTAATTAATTGCCACCCAAGCCATTTGCCTCAAATTTTTCCCTCAAATTGTTTTTCTCTCAACAGCATGCTCTATGAAATTGGCTGATAATCATGTTTTAGCATGCGTGTGCCTGTGAGTATGTGTGTCTGGGGGTGTGTGTGTTATGAGTGTGAGTTTGTGTGCACGTGTGTTTTTACTGGACTTCGGTAAAAACAAACACCTTATAAAGTATTAAAGCGCTTTCATGAGCTCCCTGCCTCATTACAATAATGGGGATCATTATCTTCAGAGCACTGGAGTGCGTGTGAGGGAAAAGAGCCCTTTCATATCGCCTTAATTTCTATTGGGCCCATGCTGTTTGATTATAATGCCGGCATGGCTGAGATCCATGCCACGCCTCCTCGTCTGCGCCTTCAAAGTTTCGTTTACGTAGGAAGAGCGGCCTGCGTTTCGTTTGAATTCGGCTACGATACGGCCTGGTTTATATGGCATCACTTTAATATGTTTCACGGGTTATTACATCAAATGGAGAAAGTGGGAAATTAGCCAAGGGCTTCATTCATCTGCGTAGGACAGAGATACGACAATAAAAACACAGCGTAAGGAACCGGCGTGCGATTGTCGCCATAATGGGGATAGGGTTCCGCTGCACGTCTTCGTTAGGCCGTTACCGCCATCCGGCAGCGGTGTTCCTGAGTTTCTCACTAGCAGTGACGTTGGATGTGGCGCCGCCTGTTTCGTCTGGCCTCGTTTTAAATTCTGTAGAGCCGACGTATGTCCTGAATGCAGGCGGCAGTGCGTGTGCTACATATCCACCCTCCGGTGTTTCTTCTGCAGGGTCTTTGTGTTCCATTTACTTGGTGTGTTTTTAAAGGTGAATCACGATAACTGATGATGTCATGTTCAAAGGAGGGTCCACAGGGTGTGGCGGTGATTATTGATGAATGAAATGATGAAGATGCGAGCAGCAGTATCCACGCCGACCTCCTGCGGTCCCTCCCTCTGCAGCTGGCCTCTGGGATCTACAGCTTCGCCTGTTCGCTGTGGAACCATCACACGGACACCTTCCTGCAGCAGGTCTGCTCCGGGGACGAGGCGGCTGCCATCAACTCCCTGGAGAGGACCCTGCTGTCACTGAAAGGTCTGTCCCCCACACCCGTTTCCTGCATCGCTTGCAAGATGAGCTCCTCTGATGAGGCAGTTTGTCAGGTGTTTGATCTGCAGAAGAAGCCAGTTGAGCTTCTAAAGACAGTTAAGGCAGATGGGCTTCTGTGCGTTAACCCCCCCCCCCCCCCCTCACATGCACACACAGATACAAGGCACCCATGCACATCTCCCCATAGGTCAGACTGGGCCAGTCCTGTGCACGTCTGTGCTGCAGGAGTTTGCTTTCCCGGCTTTTACTGGATCACGACTGAGCCGCTATGGCTGGTTTCCTCTGCCTGACCCTCATGAAGGCGTCTGCTGGCTGTTGGACCCCCCAGCAGCAAACCCGATGTGGACATAAACATGTCCGTACATGGAGGAAAAAGAGAGTATCGACTTCCCTTTGCGTGTCCCCGAGCTGCACTCGCAAGGGTCTGCCAGTTATACCCTAGCTGTAGGTAAATGTACCTTATAGTTTAATATAAGGTATAGAAATGGACTGAGAGAAACATCCCCACGGTGCAAACAACATTAATGTATGGCCAGTGGTACAAAAATGTTCCTCAGTCCATTTCTGTACCTTAAAACGTACATTTACATACAACTAGGGTACCATTGGCAGAGCCTTGAGGGTGCAGCCCCAGTGACACACAAAGGGACAAACTGGTACTTTTTTTACTGACAGTGTGTGCGACCATGAACCAGTGTTGTCAAATGGGGGGGGGGGGGGGCGGTTAAAAATACCCAACCTCTTCCCCTCCGCTCGTCCCCCACACAGTGCTGCGGAAGCTGACCGTCCACGGATTCAACGAGCCGCACCACAACATGGAAGTGATGGTGAGTCGGACGCCGTGCATCACAACAGCATCTCCATTTAGCGCCAGGTTCTCCCCAGTGGCGAAGGTTCGGTCCATAACGGTCCAACCGGGCTCAGCGTCATCGTCACCACCCTCAGCCCCGTCATTTTCATCTGGATAAATGTAGAGATGGTGTGAAGATGTCCCCGTTCTTGCGATGTCATTTACACATAGGTCATGCTTCAAATTATTGTTCAGATTAGTCCCCTCCGGGGTCAATACAATCAGGATGTTGAAGGACCCCATTTCCCTCCTATTAATGAGAGCTGCTACGTATCAGTTCAGTGTCCTTCCTCCTCACGTCGACGTCCGCTGTCCCTTAGGGTTTCCATCTGTGGGTTAGCCCCCTCTTTAAAGATGTGGTCGTTGCCCATTAAGGCCCATTCAGCGAGCTCAGATATGCGTTTCACCTTTCAGTTTTAGAAGCTGGTGATTAGTTCTCTCAGCTGCTCCTGTCTTCTCCCTACGCTGGGCACCAAAGGGTCATATCAGACGTGGATCTAAATTACTTTCTCCCAGAAGCATTTTTCTCAATTGGGAAAGTTGCAAACAAATTATGAATGAGTTTGGTAACCGACTTGAAGGCTGTGTCGTAAATCCGCACAACGTAAAGTTGATCTTGAAGAGGCCGACGTTAATGTGGGTGGGGAAGTTTGTTTTTAAGTACTTTGTGCCGGGAGCATAAACGGCTTGGTGATGTTTTGGTGCTTAGCTTGGCCAGTTTGGATGCTTTGCAGGGTTGGGTTCCCCAATTCCAGTCCAGAAGAGCCAGTCTGCCAACACACCTACGAAACCTGTCAATTAACTGGTGAGCTGAATGTGTTTGAGCAGGGAAATCTGCACACCGTGTTGCAGACTGGCCCTCCAGGACTGGATTTGGGGAACCGTGACAAACAGTATAAGGCATTAAAAAAGCCAGTTCAGATTATTTAGGTTTGTAGGGTGATTCTAGTCCAGCTGCAGTCAGCAGCGGACAGGGAAGAGAGATGCTTTTATTTATTGCCGTCTTGTAGAGGAAACCAGCGTTGACTTATTGTGGAAACTATGATATCTCAGCTGTCAGCGGAAGCAGGCTTTTTGAAACGCTCAGAGAGAAGCGCTGTACTGTCCTTGAGCTGGAAAAGATGCTGCCGTATGAATAGAGGAGGATGTGAGAGTGGCAGATGGCTTTATCTGAACGTATCCAACAAAGTGTCATTGTGATAACATTTGCAATAGGCTCTCAGTATTTCCCCCATTACCTCACTTCCGGCTTGTGACCCAGTGACGCTAATTCATGGAAAACCTATCACTGCTAGACAACAGCTCTGTATGGGTGATGTCATGTAGTGCCATACTAGAACACCTTGCCTAGTAGCCAGTTCTCTGTACTTTTTCTCTCTTTCTTCTCATTCATCTTGCAAAGCTGGGACCTGTCTATAAGGTGGACCCGCGTTAACCTCCACGGTTCAGCACAGCTGCAGGCTGCTTAAACCTTAACGAGTGCGATGTGGAGCTAGATCATGAGTAAAGTACAAGTTAATTTCAAGATTAATATCAAGTTTAGGCTCTTACTCGGGTGGTTTATGTTTCCATTTTGCAGCTATGACTCTTAGATGATCAGTTGAATCATTAATTTGGGAGGCATGTAAAGTTGTCTTCACTGGTCTCATTCGGCTATGATTGCTTTCATTTATTTTCATGGGAATTAACCTCAAGATGAAAATCTATCAGGAAATGTCTATACTGATGTTCCTCAAATGGGATCTGGCCGCATTATTCATAAATGTATTTTTTTCAATCAATGTTACTGTATATTTACTCATTAATTTGTCATTAATCGATCCTATTTTATAAAGGCAAATAAAAATGATTTTAATAGGCCCCTGCTACAATTTAAAATCCATTAATCTTAATATAATCTTAATTTAAAAGTTGGTTGCAGATTGAACTGGACAATTTACCGGAGGCTATGTTTATTATTGAAATTGATATTTGTTCATTCTGGACAATTAGGGACAAATTTTGTAGCATATAGTTATGCCGGTAAATTGAAGCTTTACAATCAGGCACATTCAATGGGAAGATGAAGAGGGTGTTGCACGTGAATACGTACGTGAAGGTAATGCGATTCTTCCTGGCAAAGGCGCCGCATTTTTCACAGTTTGCGATGGCTTTGTCAAACCCCGGGGCCTGGCGGAACAGGCCGCCCGTCATGATTCGAGCATCCTCCGCAGGATAAAAGATAATCGCCGTCGGAGAAAACTCATCATAGCATGGAGGAAATCTCATCGTTCAAGTGTAAAAATCCACGCCCGCAATGGGGTGGGGGATTAAAAGGGCACTTTCTCATCAAAATTTTCAGGCACCTTCAAAACATAATTCAGCTGGTCTCTCCCACCACATGGCTTAGAGTGTGGCAGCTAAATACATAACTGTGTCACAGGGTTATTCCGGTACCAGTGATTTAACAGAAGTGCTGTATTGTTCCAATGCTGGTGTGTCTGTGTGTCTCTGTGTGTGTGTGTGTGTGTGTGTGTCTGTCTGTGTGTCTGTGTGTGTGTGTGGAATGGATTCCTCTTTTGGTCACAGAATGCCTGACAAAGAAAATATGTGTCACGTCACTGTCCTCTAGCTGCCTTATTCCTGTCCTTGCTCGTTTATCTGTAAAATCTATGCCCCCCCCATTACCCCGGGCCTCTTGAAATCCTAAAAATCTACACCTTTTGATGTAGGTTTGGTGTAGATGTGGTTTGGTTTATGAGGGATTTGGGATCTGAATGCTCGCTGGAGAATGCGGCTTTAACTTTATAAGACAGTTTCATATTTACATACGGCAGCACAGACTTGTCAGCTTTTTGAAGTCAACATGAGGCCTGTGTAATACTGTAGTTATACATCAAGAAAGCATAAAATTTACTATTTGCTGTGCATAAATCAATTACTCTTCAATGGGTGTACGTTTCCTTTTAGCCAGAAATATGTAGCTTTTGTTTTTTTTTTAGCAGATTCTTATAGGTAACTTAGAAAGCCTTCAAGAAGTTCACAAGAGAAGAGTTCTGAGTTTACGACAGGAACTTTTTGAATAGTTGGACGACCAGTGTGTACGGCATCCTCCGCTGTCGCAGGCTAGCAACTGTCCCAGGGAGCATGGTGTGCGGTGCAGAGGGCACGCCGAATGAAACCTTGATGCCTTTGAATGTGCGTGATATGAATGAAGAGCCAGTCTTCATCCCACAGTGGACAAAGGAGGTCTAGTCTTTTGCATCATGGGCTGCATGCGGAGGCAGTAATTAAACTAAATATAAGGATCACACCTGGGTAACGTGTCAACCAGAATGAATTAGAGCTTCTTTCATGCGTGACAGCCATGGTAATATACAAGTTTTGGGCAGTGTGGTCTATGAGGGGAGTCGGCAAGTATGAAATTGGCGTCTCATCACATGACCGATGTGGTTGATTCTCCAGGTGACGGGGAAATTGCCATTACTGTACACTATCTATCTTTCAACTCTTTATCTTGTTCAGGGTCATTGGGGGAGGGGGGCTGGAATTAATCCCAGGCATCACAGGGCACAATGTTGGGGTACGCCCTGGATAACATAACACACACACACACGCACGCACACGCAAAATCACACAGTCACACACACAAACCCATTCACTCAATCATAGAGCATGGCCAGTTTTAAGACTCCAGAGTCATGTCTGTACACTTCCCCTTTCACTTGCTTTTTGTATGTTGCACTGTCATCCTGGGGAAATGTTGGTTTGGGCAACTAAATACCTCTATGTTTATTATGATGGTGAGGCTCACACTGCAGAAATTCAGGAGACCGGGACCCCTGCTATCCTGTGGTGTGTATTTCAGCATGCGCCCCCCCCCCCACCCCTGCGGGATTGCTGAGGCCTTTGGAAGGCAGCCTGCATACAGCTGTTATAGTGAACGTGTGATGACAGCGGAGACGGCCGGGACTAGACGTACCTCCGTACCCTCTCCGTTCCCGTCACCGCTCTCTGACTCGCATACGGGCCCCGCAAAGGACAGACATGCATCCCTTTTCAGTGCTGTGCCGATTCTTGTCAAGGTTAAAAAAAAAAAAATGGACATAGTGTAATCTGAAGAGCGTTCCTGTACTGAAAACATTTTTACATGACTCTACACATCTGCAATCCCGATATTTCAGAATCAGAATCAGCTTTATTAGCCCAGTAAGGTGACACTTCAAAGAAATTTGACATTTGATATTTTTCTCCATACCAACAAGACAGTGAACATTAAATAAAGTAGGCATTAAAGAAAATGGGGTAGTAATAAAAACCATACTGCAAATAGTGACTATACTCTAGATGTCTATGCAGACTAGTTGTAACCAAAGTGAGACTGCATTGAATAGAGAATGGTTGTGCACCATTGAACATGTAACAAAGATTGGAATACGGTATGACATACTGTGCTATCAAGTACAATTTCACCGAGTGGCTGAGGCAAACTTTTTACACTGAAGTTAGACGGTGCATAACTAAAGAGATTTCTGAATTTTATGAGAGTTCATTGTGTGTGGATTAGCAGTATACGCAGTGCTAAGCACTAAACATAATGAACAATATCAGTGTTCTTATCTTGTTTCCGGGGATTAGACACGAGCGTATTAGTCCTCAGTCTCTCGTAATGCATCACGTAATGTTACTCGGGTGGTGATCTGTGTGATCTGTCATTGAGCTGGACCACAACCCTTGGAAGGAAACTCTGTACCTTTTAATTTTTGCAGTCTGATATCTCCCTCCTGAAGGTAGCAGCTGAAAGATGGATTTTGGTCGGATGTGTTGGGTCAGTGACAATCTAGTTTGCTGTTGTTTTTGAGCTCTTCTAGGGAGGGAGGCTGCATGCAAGGAATTTAAGGTGAAGAGTTTAAGAGTAAGGCTGTTGGTGTGCACAGACACATTCTGGAGGACTTTGGCTGTGTTTATTGTTAACATCCAATCCGGTCACTACCAAAGAAGCTGTATGAAGATGCACAGTGAGGTGAGAAAATGCGTTCCATTTGCTTTAGAAATCATACTACTTTAATGGAATAATGCAGTTCCTGTAATATGAATTGGTCTGTTATTTTTTTTTTTCTTTTTAAATTGTGAAATAGCTGTTTTCATTTAATATTTACCTGCCGGCAGATCAGCTTGTGCCGAACACCGGGCCTCTTAAACCTGACATGCGGCACAGATGACCCCACGGCCGGCAGGGTTAACTGTCCGTCTGACCCGCGGGCCGTGGGTTGCGGGCCGGCGATGAGGGCTGCTGCTGTGCCACCTCTGGGCGCAGGTGCCTGGGGTTTCACCTGCGGTGGCATGTCAAGCATTCAGCTGGAAAAATCGATGCAAACATGAGCTGTACATAAGCTGTCAAAGTCACTGTGAGTCCGCCCTGTGAGTAAGTAATAATTATTTTATAGGAAGTGCAGAAACAGTTTAAGAGTAAAGGAGCAGCCTTCAAATAATGCTGAGGCGATGTTTTCATTAAGTCCAGCTCAGCAGTTAAATGTTAACAAGATCCCATTTTCATTTTTAAGGTTTGCTAGCCGATATTTATTTAAACCCTAGACTTTTACAGACTTAAGATGTAATTGTATGTTTTATTCATACACACATCTGTCTATATTTCTAAAGGTTCTGCGGCGAAAGGGCAGGTTTATGAATGGCTACAGAATATAAACTAAATTTCTTTGAGAAGAATATGTGTGCAAAATGTAAATATTATGTATACATCCATTCATCTTTCGGCTTCATATCCATTTCGAGCCTGGCGTCTCTCCAAGGCAGCATAGGCCACAGAGCAGGGGTCACCCTGGAAAGGGGGCTTTTAATCCCGACCTACCACACAGTTGAGTGCACACATCCCGGAGCGCAGTGTTTCTCAGCAGTGGGTCGTATTTACAGTGAAGCCTGTACTTTTTGCACATCATTCATTAGCCAGTTACAATGCTGTAATCTCCTGGCTGTAGATCTGATATATTACACTGGTCAGATGTTGTAAAACAGTCATGCTTCTCTGATATAGACATGGCCATTAAACAAGGTTAGGTCCGCCTCACGCTGTACGTTATAAGATGCATTTGCTTCTCAGCTTGATTTGTTACCTCCTGCATGGATTTGTTGGAACATAAACATAAATTTCATCCGCACGGCATTTTTTTTTTTTTATGTGTGTTGGTATGCTGTGTTTAGGATAGGGAGAAAGTGGTTGTTGCGGCGGCTTCAAGGGGAACACTGGTCTGATCTGTGATTGCTCTTCAGATCAGAGATCAGTCAACCTCGTCTTGTGTCCCCCGGACCAGACCGCCGGCCTGTTTTCTGGCCACAAGCCACACCTGATCGGGCCCAGCTGCCTGCCAGATGGAGTGCTCGTACTTGTTCATCATCTCCCTGAGACCCCGCACAGCTTCTTAATAAAGGGATCTGGCCACTTTACCCGTTGGCACGGAAACCAAGGCGGCCGACGGGCTGGCTAGGGCGACACCCGGCCGAGACCCGAAGCAGCAGCTCCGACAGCAGCTGTTTTTGGCCACTTTGGTGAGATATTGTTCTCGCCAGTCGCTAAAGGATGTGGCAATAATTCCAAGTCTGATTTCCGCGGCTCGGCGCTCAGGAAATTCTTGGTCCAGCTACTCATATACAGTAACCTATGTTTTACGTGACATGCCCAGACATTTAATCAGCATGTGATTGAAGTAAACAATGTATTTATAGACCTTGATTTAATCCAGATAGAGTAGCTCACTCAGGGTAAAGCCGCCCTCTCCAGGGCTCATTCAGTTCCAACCTCTGCTCCTCCAAAGGCTTCACTATGTGACTGCAACCTGCACAATGGGTTAATCTCATTACCAAGAACACAAAGACCGAGCTTGTGGTCTTGGCAAGACGGGTCTTGCTAATTTACCATCCAAGAAAGAATTTGGGGTGCAGTGAATCATGGGATTGGTCCCGTTTGGCGAGGATGCAACCGTCTTTGATATTTGGGGTGGGGCATGAACGACATCTGGGGATTTTTATGATCCTCTGTACTTCTGTTCTTAGTATTGGAACTGGTCTTCGGCAGTGGAAGATGATGTAAAAGAGGTATATTGGAATACAAGTATGGACAAGTATGCATATTCATATTCACACAATGTTATACTCATGTACTGAGCTACACCAATCATGGAATATTGAGAGATATATGAGCAACAAGAACAATTATTGTGCTTGATATCTGTTCTAAGTCTAGTTTTACAGGTCAAGAAAGACACTGAACCTCCTTCCCCCCAAAATAGGGATAGCAGTTCATCCATCCATCCATCCATCCATCCTGCAGCTAGCTTTATGCATTGGGCTCATTCCTTGACAGGGCCTTTTCATCGTGGTTAGTAGTTTTGACAATGAATTCGTAAAATGGGGATGCGAAGAAAAAGTGATTTGTGGCCGAAATGTGCCATGGAGCACATGCGCCGCAGAGGTTGTTTAGGAAACGCTTTCCTCCGAGTGTTCGGGTTTAATGAACCCTGATCGGATTAGGTAAGCGCTCATCAGTCCTGGATAAGTCTCCCGCCTGCCCCGGAGGCCCCTTCTGGCTAGCTTGCTTTGGCTGGGGCAGCCGTACCACACTCTGGGCTCCTTCTCACACTTCAGCATCCCTGCGGGGTGGGCGGCTGGGGCGCCGGAAGGCGATTGGCTCGAGTCTTCCTCCTTCGGCAGGTCGGCTAGCAGATGCCTGGGCCGCGTTATCTTTCGCACGCCGCTCTTATCCTCGGACATCAAACTGCTGTCGTGGCAGCAGAGAGGTTTTAAATGTAAAATGTGGCTCTTGAAGGTCGGAGCCTCCTACTGTATTACTGACCGGTGTCTTTGGTCAGCATTACTGTCGCTTGCTTGGTATGCTGTGCATAGTCG
>JABFEB020000040.1:26452171-26469653 GCA_019775895.2 Stomatorhinus ivindoensis
ATATTTATCTTTTAAGTGAAGCTTCAGTTTCATATTTCACTGTATAATAGATTTTAAACTTTTAAAGGTGTATTTGCATACGAGTTATGTGCATAAAACAATTATCACAAAAGCTGAGGTAAGGCAAACTAATAAAAATAAAACAATTCCAGTAAGACAAAGAAAACAAGGATTCTGCAACTAACGTGACTTGCATGAAATACTTCTAGCTGGCATAAAAAGTATTCATATGAGAAATGTTGATATGTTTATGATGTCTGTGATATTTTGACTATTTTATTTATAGGGTTGCTGTACTGGTCTTGTGATATATACATTTCTGTAAAAGGAAAACAAAGAAAAGAGCATAATTTCCAGCATCATCACCTCCTGCGGTATGCATGTTGTATTTATATTGTTATATTTCGAGCTTACAGCAGCATGAGCCATGTGGTTCCCCGTGTGTTCAGATCCGGCCCTACGTGGGCTGCCTGGTCCAGTACCTGCCGCTCCTGTGGAAGCAGTCGGAGGAGCACAACATGCTGCGCTGTGCCATCCTCACCACGCTCGTCCACCTTGTGCAGGTACATCCGGCGAAGCCGAGTGAGAGCTCATGTGACACTAGACCTACTACGAAGTCCCCCGTCTCAGCATAATGGCAGCCCAAAGTGAATGCTGAAATGTAGCGCGGCCTGCTGGCTGCTCTGCTCAGATGTGTACACAACTTTCTCTCTGACATAAATGCGGCTTTGGACCATCTCTAGAAGGATGGTGAATGTAACCGCATGACGCTTGCTTGCGGGGAGCAGAACGGGACAATATTTAGGTACTGGAGTAGCAGAGGGACAAAACCACAAGGAAATTGCAGGAAGGAACCAGGCTTTGGGAACAGTACCATGAGGAGTAGACTTGGGCTGTAGGGTCTGGGTCTGCATTGTCTGTAGTAGCTGGTGAACCCTCGGCAAGGCTTTAAAGCAGGCTGCTTTTGTTGTGGAGACGTCCTCCTGCCACGGATTGTTTACTGTAACATTTTGCTGCGGATTGGATTGTCTTCTCACCCACCAGTCGGTGCGGAGATGGTGATTAGCACAGAGGGCTAACCGTGCACCTCGTAGGTGTCTCTCCGCCAGCACAAAATTCGGCTCTTATAAACTTGGGAATGTCACAGATTTGTGGTGCCTGCTTTACTCTGCCGTTGAGTTCTCTCTGCGGCACTGCCGCAATGCCAGCACAAGTAGCCAAGCCAGGATTTTAATGCCTCTGGCATTCATTAGCCATATGTTGCTGTAGCTGCTCTAAGAGGCACTTGGCCCTCAGCAAGGAGCGATCGTCCAAAATCAGTCTTCTCCAATGACGACATCATGGCAGTCTAAAACAAAACGTAAGTATTGGCGCAGAAACGTGAGATCGCCCATTTGTTCTCGCCTTTCTCTTTGTACAATGGTACTTTGTCTGCTTATGAACGCCGGTCTATTCCTGCTGCCCTTTTCCTCACTAGGACCTTTGAAATGAGTTTCTATCACTATCTATAGCCTGTAATTTCGATCTGTGACCCTTGTGTGACCCTCGATCCATCACTGCCTAATTGGTGGCTCGGTTGCCAGCTTTATCCTGTTGATATGAATGTTTTTTTTTTGGTTGCTGATAATGGAGAGTGCTGGTTATGTGCGATATTAAAGATGACGGCTAGGTCGGACGGGGACACAGCGGAGGATGTCTCCGTCACTCGACCAATCACTACCCATTCTTCTCCATTTTCCTTGTCCCCTTAGCAACAGTAATTGATTGTTTTTCTCGGTCTTCATAGACCTTCGCTTTGATGAATATTAATAAATTCTGAATGACGTTTAGCGTTTTTTGAGATGTCAGTTGGAGGTGACAGTTGCACTCTGTTGGCTTTCAGTACGTTTGTCCAGTTGCATTGTTCTCTGTGTGCTGAAGTCTTCCTTGTATTCAGTCGCTCCACTTCATTAATGCTTCGCAGTTGGCTTTGGTGATGTTCTTGTTTGTACTGTTGACATTACACACAACCTGGAAGCTGTTTATCCTGGGCAGCTGATTAAGTCACCGCTGCACCTCTTTAGGGGTGGATGCCCTCAAGGGACAGTCCAGTGTCCTTAGGAAGCAGATTTACTCAGAAGTGAAAATGTGTCCTTAATAGTGGCAAGAGTCGTGACATATGGCTGACATTCAGTCGCATTAAATATTTACATAGCAGTTGTTGACATTTGGTTTCAGTGTCACATGGTTTGATTTTGATGTATCCCAGTCCATCACTGGCCATCAGAATAGACCCTCAGTATGGCTTCAGGGCTGTCACTTTGCCAGGTGCCCAGGAAGGCTGTGGAAGGCTGTAGCGAGTGCTCTTCTCCGGGGTTATCCTACATATCAGGTCCCCCTCATTATTTGCTCAGGGCACGCCAGTTCTGCGTATTCCGGAACCTTAGTGAGTTGGGCCGCAAATACGTTTATCATAAAAATGATACATCTGCCCACGCCCCAACATTATCCCCGAACATTTTTTGATTGTTTAATTAGTTCAGTTAATAATCTGCATCGACGTGAACTGCATTGCTTACATACCTTTTTGTTTTGTGTTTGATATCCTAGGGTCTCGGAGCAGAGAGCAGGAACCTTTACCCGTTCTTACTGCCTGTGGTCCAGCTGAGCACGGACGTGACCCAGCCGCCGCACGTGTACCTTCTGGAGGACGGCCTGGAGCTTTGGTAAACCCCCCCTCCCCCACGCCTCTCTGTCTCCGCTATGCATTAATAGGTGCACCTGTTTGTTTGCCCGCAGACGCGTGTGTGCAGTGAAGCCGCAGACCTCGTTGGTAATTTCTGCTGTTTGCGAAGCCTGCGCATGATTTGGGTTCTGTTTGTCAGAGGGGCGAGCAAATACCTCAAAAGTATTAACATACGACGCGTTAATCAGAGCAGTGTTGTCTTCTTCCGTATGTGTGTTTACATGACAGCAGTCACTTTATGCTGTGTCCCATCCATTCATCTCTCCATCCATTTATGGTCCATTTTTGCTTATTAGGTGACTAAGCCCAGGAATCAGCGAGCAGCCAGGATGGGTTATCTGTAAAGCAGAGAGAAGTTTAAAAATGCTAAGAATGTCAAGAATAAATATGTAGGCTAGTTGTCAAGCTGACTGTGTGAATGACTGACTGGCCCGAGGTCCCTTAGTGCACCGGACAGACCAAGCATCTGCGCTGGTCCTGGGACATTCAGCTCGGTGACACAGCAGCCGCGAGGTATACTGATTGTATTTGCAGCTGGGGGGGGCGGTGCCGCGTGTATGTCACGTCCACAGTATTAAGAAGGGACGTTTTAATGCTTTAATGGAGATCCCGTGTCTCGGGGGGGGGAGGGGGGTTTGGGGGGAAGCACTGCTACTCACTCTGCCTCAACTTTTAATTGCTTTCGTGAAGCTATTGTTTGCTGCTGGTTCTTCGGGTGTAAACCAGGTTTAAATGAGAAGCATAAAGCATAGACCAGCACATGCTGTGATTGTCCACAGGAGATCATTTCCTCTCCCCCTCCCCCTGGGTTATGAGCACCTGGAGGATTGCACATGGGGGAATCATGCATTTTAAACGCGTAAGCCAACACCCCCCGCGCCGTTTGCCATTTTCCTTATTGACTGAAATAATACGTTCGGGTATACGGCTGCTATGATACTACGAAATGCATTCTGGGGAACAATTCTGCAGTGTTTGCGATTGACGCGGCTGCAGTTCAGACACTGACTAATGTGGGACCCGTGAAGTAACTCTCAGTTACCAAAAGTTGGTGTCCCCTGTGATAGTGAAATGTAGACCTGGTCACTCGTAAGACGACACGTATGTAAGGAAGATATAGAATATGCACAGATACAGTTTTAGCACATCCGTGTTTTTCCTGGTTAACACTTTTACATTGCGTCTGTGGTATTATTCTTCTTTTTTTTGTTTGTTTTTCCGGTGCATTCCAGGCTTTCCGACGCGTTCAAGGTTATGCCTGCAGGCCCACAGCTGTGCTGTTTTAGCCCACGGTGTCCCAGACTCAGTCGCATCACTCCTCCACACTGAGGCGTCAAACCTTAATGAACTACTAATGGGTTCATCCTGTTCGAGGTGCCAATTGAATAAATCGCAGTGTGAAATTTCACACACCTCAAATTTTTTTAAAGGCTATAACTTTGTTACATTAATGGTTGTCAAGTTGTATTATGTCATTCCAGTCAGTGCTCCCTTTATTTGAACAAGCCAATGGGACATTGATATAGTGAAATGCAGACTATTTGAGCCTTGAGGTGAATTCATTGATCTGTGTAAGAATGACAGAAACACAACTGGAAATTATAGTAGGCTTTCAAAGCATTTTGTTTAACAAGATTTAAATTGTCTGATTCATTCTCTCAACAGCTCAATCAAGGCTAGTTAATTAAGAGCTCATTTGCGCAACAAATGCCTGCATACACAACGGGTACGCAAGACGCGGACCGGCAGACGGTACGCTTCACTGAAGAGCCGCCTCTCCTCGGCACGCGTCCCTCTTGGTGTGCAGAGTTTGGGGGGGGGGGGCTTTTCAGTCTCTCAGTTTATAGCCTTAAGGTCTCTGCCACACTCATGCAGACGGTGGGGCCCTGAGCCAGATATTTACGAGGTTTTTCCTCTTCCGTCACACATCTTTCCACTTTGATAAATGTCACACCCCAAAATCTCCAAGGTGCCCCAATTCAAGGGCTTGATATCCCACGGTCTCTGTGTGGTGGTGGGGGGGGGGGGGGAGACCCTAACTCTTGAATCCCTTGGGGGTGATTGTTGCATATATAATGGCGTAATCTTCTGAAAACCGATGAGAACTTAAGTATTTTGAGATGTGAAATTTTTGGAGATTTTTCTACTGAAATAACATTGTAAATTTTTTTTAGTAGCAGCTTGTTCCTTGTGTATTTTGTTGCATGTTCACAGCTATGGAAGGACTTTTGAGAACCATTTTAACATGCTTATCTATCTGGCTGAAACTTGGGTGACCCGGTCCACCAGGAGGCGTGTGAGTGACACAGGGATTAAAAGGTCAAATGGCAAACTAAATTCTTTCCTGCTTAGCCGCAGTAGCTAGACTCCCCTTCTCCCTTTTTTTTCATCATGGCTTGTGTTTCCAGCCAGATAAATTTTCCGATTATGTCTGCAATTGGGTCTCTGCACACGCTGCTTGAACAGGATCCCTCTTTCTCTCCCTGTCAGACTTGCACCACTTCCAGGCTGACCCTTCTGTTTTGGAGACCTTCTAACATTTCTTGGCTGCGCTTTTCTTTCGACGCTATCTCCCGCACCTTTTCGGCGAGAGAACGTGTGTGTGTGTGTGTGTGTATGCCTGTAGGTGTGTGTGTGTGTGTGTGTGTGCGTGTGCGTGTGCGTGTGTGTGTGTGTGTGTATGTATGCGTGTGTAGTGTGTATGCGTGTGTATGCGTGTGTATGCGTGTGTGTGTGTGTGTGTGTGTGTATGCATGTAGGTGTGTGTGTGTGTATGCGTGTAAGTGTGTATGCGTGTAGGTCTGTGTGTGTGTGTGAAAGACGCACAAGTGTTATTAATCTCTGTTTGTCTGGCCATGCCCTCCCACCAGAGCGCGTGTGTCTATAATGAGCCGCGCCTCACACGCCTCTGCCGGTCAGAAGCTTTTAATCACCAGCGCTGTACCTGTGGAGACTTCTGCCTTTTCCTCTTGGCAGCCTGCTTCAGCGTATACAACCTCCCCCCCACCTCTCACTCGTCTCTGCTTCTGCCCGGCACCTCCACCACGCACTAATTTCCTATCATGCTCTCGCCTGCTGTTTCTTCTTCCACGCGTCGCTCACGGAGTGCCCACCCTGGGCTCTGACAGCCCCGCCCACCGTAGGCTTTGGTCGCTCCTCCCACCCTGGGCTCTGACAGCCCCGCCCACCGCAGGCTTTGGTGGCTCCTCCCACCGTGGACTCAATCAGCCCCGCCCACCGCAGGCTTTGGTGGCTCCTCCCACCGTGGACTCAGTCAGCCCCGCCCCCTGCAGCTTGCCGGCAAAGTAAACATTTTAACTTCAGGAGGACATCTTGCTGGCCGTTTCCTGCTGCGCTGTCACAGTATTTACTGGCTCTCTTCTTCGTCTTCCTCACAATGAATTGTGATTTCCTTTAGGAGGGACCATCGTTCTTAGATGTTAGACCCTCTTTGTGCTTGGATTTATATCGACTTCATAGTGTCTGTATTTTTATTCTGCACACTGTGCCGGCTGCTTTATAAAGTGCCGCTCCTCGTCTGCAGAGGTAATATCATTTGCTGCTTGTGCTTGTTGAGCCGGGCATTATGGTCTGCCTTTAAGTCCCATCCGGCCATTAATGAACCACCATATATATTTATCACGCAGCTGCTGCAGTTTGCCCCGCAGCTCTGCGCAGATAGCCGCCCCAGAGGCTCACATCGCACCCTGCCGCTTGCGGTCCCTCTGGTGCTCCTTGAGATCTCAGTGTTTGTAAGCCTGTCCATTAGTGGCAAAAACGATGGCGATTTTTGGGGAGTCCACCCCCCCCGTTTGCCGCTGGCCAGGCCTGAATGCAGCACCTTTTTAACCAAATGCCCAAAATCAAGCTCTGCAAAACCGTCTGCCCGTCATTTCTCCGCATAGCGCATCCTTAGACCACGCAGGAGCGGAAAATAGTGTTTGGTGCGTCTGTGCAAAATGCTCACTGTTTTCTGCATCTCGAGAGCTCTCTCCGAACAAATTTAAATGGCAGAAATGTGAGGCCTCCCCCCTGAGGCTGTACAAATTGACAGCGCGGGCCGGTTTCCGCTGTGCCCTCCGGAGTAATCTCCACCCGCCTTCACCCGCCACTGCCGTCTTGACTCTCCGCTTTAATAAGCCTGTTTTTTCTGTTTATTTTCCTGCGTTATTTACACCGAGTGAAAAGTGAAGGATGCCCGGGCGAATAAGAGGTGCGCTCCCGCCGAAGCAGGCATGCAAACACGCACGTGTGCGGCCTGACTGGTGACCAGCCTGATTATTTCCTGGGCATGGCAGTGGGGCTTGGGGACGGGGGCTTGATGGGTAATGCGAAAGGACAGCCACTATGCGTCATGATGAGGAGAGTAATAACACTGTATACTGCCCCCCCCCCCCCCCAAGGCTGCTTTATCGAGGGTCATGTCACATCTGCGAAATGCTGCGAAAATGTGATTTGCTGTCGCCGTGTGATCCGGTGGGGTGGGGGGTGGTTGGTCCAACGGCAGTGGGCGTCAGCCCTGTTGAGTGGGCCTGGATTGGTGGGGGCCCTCGTTGGAAGCAGCTGTCTGCCTTCGCAGAAGGGTGGCGTGAAATGCAATGGATTGGTTTGGCGTATGATTTTCGAAGATAATCGCCACGCGAACTCTGTAATGGCACTAGTTAATTATCGGTTTTTACAA
Source organism: Stomatorhinus ivindoensis (assembly GCA_019775895.2). Lineage (NCBI taxonomy): Eukaryota > Metazoa > Chordata > Actinopteri > Osteoglossiformes > Mormyridae > Stomatorhinus > Stomatorhinus ivindoensis. Next base: position 26,459,578 of record JABFEB020000040.1, read on the forward strand.
CAGTTTGCCTGCGAGTGTTTGTGTAATTCCTTTTTAATTGGACTGTAATGTCTCCTGATTATTCACGCCTGATTTTTCTGATTAAATTTGTGGAAGTCTGGCACGCCTCCATTGTCAAAAGGTCACTTTTTTTGTGACAGATGGGGGATGAATGGACGCTTCTGAAGCTTGTTGTTTAGTTTCATTCTGACTGTGTTCATTAATGCTGTTTCTTCTATTTTCTATTTCTTTTTCGTTTTCGTTTGTGTTTCTGTTGTTTGTATTAAAACTTCAGAGATCTGTCCTTAACAGTTTCAGTCATATATTGTGTCCTACTTTTACAGTTTGTTCACTCTTTTTTTTGTCCTACAGTAATTGTTTCCTGAGAAGTATTTTTTCTCTCTTGGCTTGCTACAGGTTGGTGACACTGGAAAACAGCCCCTCCATCACTCCTGAGCTCTTCAGAATCTTCCAGAACATGTCCGCCCTCCTAGGTATGCCTCTCTTCTGGGGTCAGCTCCCTCTCTGCTCTCGCGGTTTGACTCGGGTGGGTGGCTCTTGCTGAGCTCTGGTGTCCACGCTGAGGGATGCAGGCGTGAGGAGGAGAGGAGACCTCTGCGGTCTGATGGATGGTGCTTCCTGGATTGATATCATGATGGAGGCTCTGGATCTCCTCGCCTTTTCATTTCTGCGTGTGTTCTCCTGGGTGCCTCTGGGATGGGATCTGTCTTTGTGATGTGTGTTTTATCACGTTTCCAGCAGGACCTGGACATGCAGTCCGGGTGCCGCAGGTCCAGCTTTGCCAGATGGTCGGCTAGATAAGCTGGCTTTGCCTCTAACACGCGACGTTGGTTTATCTTTAATTATTTCTTGCACATTTCTGTGTGCACGTGAGAGGGCATGGAGGTGGACATGGGCATGTTGGTTGTTCCTCATCTCCTCGCTACATTGGCTTAACTTGAGGGTCCCGTGTTTAACCAGATGACCATCGCCTTTGGCAGGATCTCAGATTGAGGCCGTCGTCCCTTTCGCTGCTGCGTGCAATTTCATTCGTCTGATTGGTTGTGTTTGTCCGCATGGAGAGCAGGTCCTGGGATAAGGCCAGACAGGCTTCCATCCTTGGTTTGAGAATCCGGGGACAGTTTTCTGTCTGCCGGGCCAATCGAAGACCTCGGGGGGCCTTGCCGTCTCGCGCCGGGCCGCACCAAAAGTCCGTGTCTCGCCGTCGGCCTTTTCCCTCCCGCTCGCCGATCCCGGCAGGAAATGAAGTGTGAATCGCACCGGTCTGCGTATCGGCGGCATCGAGCCCACCTGCAGCGTAATTTCCCCCCGAGAGGACTCGAGTGGCGAGGAGAGGCGAGAGGCCGCTGTGCTGGAATCCCAGCATGCCTTGGGGTTTGTGTAGATAATCATAGCAGTAATAACATCGGCCGAATGGTGACCGTGGATGAGTGTGTGCAGTAGGACGCTGCCTTGAGAGACAAAGGAATTGAAAAGTCCTACTTCTGTAGTTATACTCAGATGAGGGTGAATGCTCTGTTTTTGCCCATTGGCTGTTTGGGGCCACGCTTGGCTGAGCCTCAGATTTTCCTGTTTGCACACATACACACGTGAATCCTGAGCCCTGAAGGATAATTCTCCATACCGCGATGCTAATGCTGCCCCGCCCCTGCTCCCTGAGTCTGGAGTCCGCACGTTCCCCCTGATGTCTGGGCGTCTCTTGGGGTTTCTCTAGCTTCCTCTCGCAGTCCTTTTTCTTTTTTTTAATCGCCGTTTCCTCATTTTCCGCAAACCTGCCGGGTGACATTACAGACAGGCACCCATCTAGCCGCCCTGGGGTCCTTTCGCGTATCTGTCCGAGAGGGGCAGTAGGTCAAGCGCAAGCCGTACATTCTGGCAGGTTGGGCGTCAGGTGACTTCTGAGAGGTGACACGGCCGAAGGTGCTGGCGCCACACGGTGTTGATAAACATGCCGCCGGCTCAGTGGCATTTCGGTGACAGAACGCTGTTTACCTTTCGGAGAGATTGATTGGACCCGTTTATCACTGAAGGTATGGCGGCCAGCCCCTTCAGCAGTGCGTCCCTGTTCCCTCACACCTCACACTCTTGGCACTATCTCCTCTGTTCACTTGTGTGAGCTTCACTGCGGGGGGGGTGGGGAGGGGGGATTCTTAAAGACGGAGCGTAGTTATTTGTCCGCCATAAAGTGTTTTCACAAGTGCCGCCTCATCAGCCTAATAACCCGAATGCACACGCCAGCACGGCCTAACGGGCGTGAATGCCGGATTTTTATTACGCTTCTTTAAAAACCTTATTAGCCGCTTCCTCACGCTTCCCATTAAGAGAGCGAGGCCTCCATCCATGGGGAGGCAGCGGGGGTTGGGGAGGACGCGGAGCCTTTCTGCAGAAGCCCCATCTCCATCTCGCCTGCTGCAGTGATAAGGCTGCGCTTCCACAGATATACGGATGGATAAAGGTACGAGCGGGAGTCTGGTGGAATGAAATGGAAGCCAGAAAGTTCTCTGTCCCGATTTCCAGGGGAGTGGTGCAGTGCTGTTGTACCCTAGAACAAGGTGAACATCATGCGGTATTACATGCCACAGCGAGAGCAGGAGAGGCTGTTGAGCAGTGTAACCTCTGTCCTCTTTGTGGATCTGATTTCCCAGCCTATGTGTGCAGAGCCTGTTATCCAAATTAGTTTCTGAATTAAGCTCAGCGTGCGGCTGGTCAGCATGTAACAAGAACGCCGCAACACAGCCCTCTATTGGCTAAGCGCGCATAGAAGATGACTGATGGACCTGGATGAACCTGCCCTCCAAAATTATTGGCATTTTTGGTTTAAAAAAAAAAGAGAAAAACGACTTTGAGATAAATGTCTTTCTTATTCATTAGCACGGTCTTATACTGAAATGAGCAGAGCGATCGATTCTTTCGCTGAGATATAAATTTAATTGAAGAGCAGAAATCCTCGCAAACAGATATTGCCAGTAATTACTCATTGTAAGTTGTCTGGGGTGAAATGACCAGATGATTAATCAGCGGGCTGGCAATCTAACGTCAGAAGGGCGTGACACGGACCTTTTCCGGACACCGTCAAGCTGCTGGAAGGTCCTGTCCTGTTGGTGGGTTCTGCTTTTCGTATTTCAGTGTTTACGCCCAAGAGGCTCAGATTCCTATCAGCAAAGAATAATGCTTTCTTTCTGCCAATTTGACAGCTGAGCCGCTATTTTATTATTGTTATCTGCGATCAGACTTTGGACATGAAGATTTTGTGTGGGACATTAAAACCCACAATGAGCAACAGTGCGGAGTTGAACATGATTCTTTTAGCCTTAAAAAATTCTAGCACAAGTGCGAGATCAGGAGGTGGAGACGGGTGAGTGATTTATTGTGCCCGGTCCTGTTCCTCATATCTCACTGCAACCTGAGCTGCAGCCTGCTTGGAAATTGCAGCGCCGGCGTGTGTTTAGCTCGTGTCTCATTCATCAGGTCTGAGCAGCGTGGGTGTGGGGGGGGGGGGGGGGGGGGGGGGGGGGGGGGGGGGGGGGGGGGGGGGGGGGGGGGGTGGGTGTCGCCCCCCCCCCCCCCCCCCCCCCCACGGAAAACCCACTGTTGCTCATTCATTTCGGAATGACAATGTAGTTAATATTCTGTTATTCAGTCATTAGGATTATTAGTTATTATTATAGAAGCATTAAAGAAACCGTCAAACGGATGCCATTTAAGGAGCTGGTAATGAAAGTTAATAGGGATAACCCTATGAGGCTTGTCTCACCATCCTAAGTCAAGCAGTTCAGTTGAATTTATACCCAGTGTGTGCATGCGTGTGTATGGCTGTTTACACATATCTGAGTGCATGTATCCTGGAACCCCCCCCCCACCCTCGCTGTAGCCGGCTCCCTGTAATTTTAATTACCGTGATTGAAAATTGATGGATAGAAGTGATTTGTCAGTGCCGCAGTAGGGTTGAATTGAGTTACGAAAGGCTCCGAATGGTTTAATTATGTCACCTCCGCGGCTGATGGACGACAGTCGCGGTGCTCCCTCTCTCCTCGTCGTGTTCTGTCCCATCGCTAATCCCGACCTGCCTGCTATACTGTCCGTCTCCTTCCCTCTTCCATGCAGTAACGTGCTTCCACTGGCCATTGATAATTCATTTCCTGGGCCCTGTACCGCACGCCGGACCCCACACACACACACACACACGCTTCAGACTCTGCTGCCCTCCCAGTAGTGATGTGGGGGTGGGGGGCTGAGGGCAGGATCGCCGTCGGCCAGGCTGCCACCACCGTAATCCTGCTGTCATGCTGAATTGGGGCGTCTCTGCTTCACCCTGTTAGGAAGCTACAGGGCTATAATATACCATCAAAGTACAATGACTTTTTAGCTTCTGTTTCCTCCTGTACACTTGGACAGATCCGTCCGTCAGTCCATTTATCAGTTTTCCATACCCGCGCAGACAGGTTGAGCTGCATAATCTCTAAGAGGTTACCCAGAACCCAGCTCTGGAGAATTTATGGCTTCTGCCTGATCGTATTTCTCCCTCAGAAAGATAACAGAAAGGCCGCCACTGGGGTGATAAATGCAGCCGTTATTAAGGTCACCTGGTGCTTTTCCGGTGAACCGAGGAGGCGGTGATTAAAATGCCATGACCCATTCATGCTGCTGCACCCGCTTGGCCGTCCATCGGCTACCCAACATGCTCGTGGGAGGCTGCCGGGAAAGCAGGCAGGGTGGGTATCAGGGTGGGCATCAGGGTGGGCAGGAATATAGCAGCCGTCCATCTGTCCATCTTTGAACTGTCTCATTAGTACTGGGTCAGAGTGAGCTTTGGAGCCTGTCCCAGGTGGCACAGGTCAGGAGACCAGGGCCCAGGGCCAGGGTTTGAAACCCACCTCGGGGCTTTTCTTTAGGTAGCCTGAATGCTACATTCGAGTCTACTGCTTCATCAAGGCCGAAGCAATCGACGACAGATTGCCTCGGCTGATTTTAATCGAACATGTGAGAACCTGCCTTGTATTCGGTAATTTTCCCCAGCTGTGTGGGCGTGCTCCTTAGCCCTGAAGGGCAAGCATTGTGAGCAGACTAGTGAGAAAATCATCTGACTGAAATCACATGGGTGGCAGTGAATTGACCACAGGGGCAGTCAGGCAGTTATTTTACAGGCCTGCCAATTTCAGTGCTTGATTGTAAATTAAAATAATCTCCTTCAGTAAATGGATGGTTAATCTGTGAGCTCACGTATCCAGCCCCCCACACACATACACACACACACACACACACACACACACACACTCTTGTATTAGCACATACATGCTCGCTACACTACGCCATATCACATAGTATGATTGAGTCCTGGTTGTGGAGGCCGGTAATACACAATCTTTTGTGCCTTGGTCAGTTTCCATCGATTTTTAGTCAAGCCCAGTTTTATTTCAGCCTGTTTTTCTCCTGGCTTTTACTGCATTGAGCCTTTTCTCCAATACTATGAGTAAAATCCTAATCACTGGGGGGGAACTTTCTTACAGGAAGTACTATGTAATGTCTGCAGTCACCCTTGTGATTTTAATGAAATGCGGAAGCTTTTTTTCCTCTAATTGCACTGCAATTAGAATTTCCATCAGACAGTGGCCTTTTGTGCACTCTGGTTTTTCGCACTGTAACTGGAACTGGACAGATGATGCTGTGAGAGATACACGGATTTAAGTACCTCGTATCTCTTGCCGCTTAATCAGAAACATTAGGAGCTGGACCTATGACAGGAAACTTCTGCTTTGTAATTGGTAGCTGTTAATTTTCTCCAGTGAGGGTGCACAGTGTAAACCTTGTATATATACCTGTGAATGTGTATGTGTGGCATGAAGTGTGGAAACAGGCCAGCAGTTCTTGGGCAGAAGATAATGTGGCTGCTAAGCTGTCCCTTTCTTCACCGCCACTTCAGTGTTTGTCGCTTACACGATTTACCAAAGCATGTGGCTCCCCTAACCCAAGTCAATAAGCATAAGGATGTGTCAGATTTATACAGATCACTAACTTTTGGGCATCACAATATGACTCATTAATATTCTGGGTACGTTACCAGACTGATTACCAAACTGTGTAGACATTCATATAGTACCAAGAAGCTGTCGTCCGGTGATCGGACTCATCTGATGCCCTGGTAATTATTGTGCATGTGCCATATAGTAGCATTTACATCATGGTGTGATGGCGACAGTCCTAATATACAGCAGTGAAGACATATAGGTTTTAAGCTCTTGTTACTGTATGTGGTATTGCCTCCTCAGACCCAGCTACCCAGGACACCAGTGTTTTGTGCCACAACATAGGTAATTTTATGTTGTAGCTTTTGTGTTCTTACTTTGCTGTTTGGGATCCAAGATCTTTTGTGTGTGAGATACATTTATTGCCTTTGGATTTGGTGCTTGCCTTCAGGATTGCTTTCGCCTGCATCGAGTTCTTGTTTTTTTTTCTTTTTCTTGAAGGATAAATATATAGTATCAGAAGTAGGTGAGCGTCCTATCACAGCTGAGCTTTGTGTCAGGTATTACATAATATGCCTCTGTGTGTGATGTCCCTGTAAGAAGCACTGAGAGGCTCTTTCCCGTCCTTTCCATAGTTTTTGGCTTATATCAAACTCACAAATGGATTCGCATACCAGTGTTTTATGGGTAATGTGGTGGAGAATTCCACTAGATTCACTTTTTAGATTCCCCGTTAACAGCTGCCCTCTATCAGACTTTAGTGTCTCACCTGGTACTGGACATTAATCCTGGACCGTATGCCCTGCCTTCTGATAGTCACCCTAAGCAGTTTTCTCAGAGTAGAATATGCTCACAGACGCCATCTGCAGGCCGTCGGGCCTTTTGCTGTTCTTCTCATGCGCTTTTCCATTCGTCTGTGCAGGTCCCAGTGCTGATCAAAAGGCCTTAAGACCGTTGCTCTCATTGGGAACCTTCTTGGGTTGGGCGTTCCGATCAGATCTGGTGGGTTCGTATTCAGACTGCGTCGGGAAGACGACGTCGCTTGGAGCTCTGAGGGAGGAAAACAGGAAGGGAATGTGTCGTGGGGTGAGGGGGGCAAAAGCTTGAATCTATGGGCGAGATTATAGGTTAAATAATCCACAATTGTGAGGTCTCTCTCTGTTAATTGCCTGAAGCATAAAAACTAGCATATATGTATCACTGAAGGTACAAAAGCAGGGTAATAGCACATGTGTTTACATAGTAAACAGGAATAGCTAAGCACTACACATACAGATTACAGTCACAGTGCAACTGAAACTGATGCCGAATATGTATAAAATAATTCTTATCCGAGTTGTGCTATGCTGTCATCATCATAGCGATAATCACTGTTCGGTTCAACGACACCTGACTTTAAATGTGCTGTATCCCCTTATGGCGTTTCCAGCCTTCAGTAGCTTCATATTCTCAAAGCCAGATAGTTGTCTCCCCTCTTCTTCGACCCATATAGACCTTTCCAAGTGCAGTTTTTGCATTGCCAGCTGTGGTCGAGCATGAAGACGCTTTACTGTGCTGCTTGTCCTGAGCCCAGGGTAGCCTTTGTTGTGCCTCTGAAGGGCTTGGTCATGGAATTGGGACCTTAGGGCCAGATCCCATGCATGTTCCGCCTGCCCATCTAGCACATCTTAAGAAACACTGATTCTGTAATGTACAACAGGGAGCTGTAAACTCTGTTTGCCTCTTAATATTGGAAGCTATATACAGCAGCTGAAAATTACTCATGACATAATTCTCCTAAAGTTGTGTTTGTGATGGGGGAGGGTGGTTTGCTGTATTGTGGGGATGTTTAAATCCTTTTACTTTTCAACTTAATCTTTCTCGGGCATTTGAGTAAAGGGGGAAATGTATGTGGATCCGCACAGCCTTTTTGTTTTCTGAACACATTCGTAAGGAATTGCAGTCTGTCCTTGTTCAAAAAATATGAATTGAATTTATATCCAAAACAAGCTTCTTAAGGAAGTAGCTGATTTCACACAATAGGGTGCAAAATAATTATCTCCTTTTCAAAACACATTAAACAAAAGCGGGAGTTGATTAGGTAACTTCTGTCATAACATGGCTAATGATAAATGTAGCTGGCACTGAGTACGTGTTGCATTCCATTACCGTTGTACAAGAAATGATGACAAACTGGTCTGGAGTCTTTCCTCTCCCATGGCTGGTGTGCAGTACTGGACTGTATTATCGCCTTGGTCTTATGGGGGGAGACAAACACAATACGAAATATGTCTTAGTTCATTAGTATCAACCTACCCCCCCTTTCATTCTTATTATGCTTTCTCTCTAGTGCCCCCTTTTGTCTCCAAAACCACCTCAATGGTTGATGACTTCAGAGATGCCCGTCTGCTCATGCTGTGGTGCCGAACTGCACATGTAACCTTTCCATCGCCTTTAACGAGTCTGCCGTTCTTCTCTGACCTCATTCCTTACAAGGCGTCCTCGCCAATGTGCCCGTCAGTCACTCGATACTTATGCTTCGCTGTAAACTCTACATACTGTACTGCATGAAGGTCCGGAGAAGGTGCCAGTTTTTGAGATGTTGGCTCGGGTACGGCTCGGTCCGTGATGGCGGTGGAGAAGCGGCGATAGGTCCTGCATCCTTGCTGATGTAATGCTTAGACGATCAGTAGCTGAAGTCCTTGACCCAATCTGCATACTCTGTATTTATCAGGTATTTTATTGCCTCAATGGACAGGCGTACCTGATAAACTGGCCGCTGAGTATAATTGTTTGCTTTGACATTTTTTAAACATAGCATATATGAGTATTTTTATTTGTGCCGGTTGTGTTCATGAATGTAAATAGGCCAGTTCCTCACACACCTATAAATATTTGGGGGTATTAAATCCCCCCCGAGGTTTGAGTGTTAAGAGCGAGCTGACTCTTTAAAGCCATTTAAATTAGACTGTAGTCTCTCGGAGTCCTCTGGTAGTCTGTGGAATGGGATTTGGCCCTTTATAGGTCTATACCGATTTCCATGTTGATCTCGGCTTTCCACTTTGCGCGTGATTTTTCTGCAGCGCTGGGCTCTGAATGAAAGCTTTTAAGATGACACACAGTCCATCCCCACACATCAAATCCTTTGGTGAACTAAAAAAAAAATAGATGATAAAGAACGGCACGGGTTATGAATATCTGCATGTGACACCCGGTGATATGACCTGGGGGGGGGGGGTTTGGGCTGAGAGGATGTGTGCTATCGTCCCATCCCATAGTTGCAGGCGAAGGAATGATGCGAGTCGGCCCTGTCGCCCCTCAGCCCTGTGGAATCTCCACCTGCTTAGGGGGTTTTAATACGGATTTAATAAACGTGGAATATCGAAACCAGCTTGATTACCATTAAAGCCTAAACATACAGACATTAACCAGACAAAGGCAACAGGAAATCATTGCTGTCTTGTATTCTTTTGCATATTATTGAGATATAAAAGCTGTTGTTGTTTTTTTTTTTTATTTGTTTATCGTGACTAGACTGTCTACCACATGTTCTGTCAGCTCGGCTACCAAGTGAAATGATTACTATAAATAAACGGGTCCTGATTAGACCGCAGCTTAACTTAGCAGGACTAGTCTAAGCTGATGAGTGAATCACATGAAGTTCTGTAGCATACGGATATGGTAAATCTGGATTTGCAAGTTTAGTCCTATTTATCAATCTATTTTCCCGAACTGCTTATCCAACACTGTGTCACAGCAATGCTGGGGCAGGAAGCGCAGGGCACAGGGACTGTCCTCCTATCGCAGGGCACAGGGACTGTCCTCCTATCGCAGGGCGCAGGGGCTGTCCTCCTATCGCAGGGCGCAGGGACTGCCCTCCTATCGCAGGGCGCAGGGTCTGTCCTCCTATCGCAGGGCGCAGGGTCTGTCCTCCTATCGCAGGGCGCAGGGGCTGCCCTCCTATCACAGGGCGCAGGGTCTGTCCTATCGCAGGGCGCAGGGGCTGTCCTCCTATCGCAGGGCACAGGGACTGTCCTCCTATCGCAGGGCGCAGGGACTGTCCTCCTATCGCAGGGCGCAGGGACTGTCCTCCTATCGCAGGGCGCAGGGGCTGTCCTATCGCAGGGCGCAGGG
>JABFEB020000040.1:26499435-26510680 GCA_019775895.2 Stomatorhinus ivindoensis
GGTGACTGCCTGGCTAACCCCCCCCCCCCCCCCCCCCCTGTTTTTCCACATCTTTGTAATAATTTAAGTCTTTCCAACTTTCTGCCACCCCAGTGAAGCCTTTCTGCACACCGCTGTTGTCTTGAGCTGTTATTGCTGCACTTGTGACCTTCCTCTTAGCTTGAACAAGTCTGCCCGTTCTCTTGTGACCTCCCTCATTAACGAGGGGCTCTCAGACTCAGAACTACCACTGACTCCATGCTCTTTGTTTATCCCACCGCTCTCTGTTAAATCTGGATACTGGAGTGTGTGGAAATGCCATAGAGGCGGCCATTTCTGAGTTGCTGGGACCCACCACGCCTGGTACCAGCTATCGCACCACATGATTGCTTGGATCATCCTACTGTGTGTAATGATTGACCACACAGTACGTGACACTCTTGACCCTGGCTGCCTACGGTTTGTATTCAGGCTGTTTACTTTAACGAGCAGGTGTAGCTAATAAAGTAGCCGCTGAACGTATTACCTTCATAGTGAAATAAATATGAAATCTTTATTTCCCGACTAGATTTATCAGAATACTTTAACCGCTGTCTTGTTGGTCACGTTTTCTGAGTAAACCTGTGCGCAGAGCTTTCTTGTTATGGACCGTAACCTTTCTGATCAAAGACCTAGTTCACCCCAGCTGGAAAATATAGAATACTCCGGAGATGAGTTCACCAGAGCGGCAGTGTGGAATGACGACGAGCATGCTGGATGTGGCCGCTACCATTTATTACCACCAGGGGGCGAAGGTGCTCGAGAAGCATCACGCTGGTGTATCACAGTAGTTGATTCTTGTATATTTTTCCCTCTTTAAAAGGAACGTGTGTGAAGTCAAAATCTAAATCAAGAGTTCCTCACTGTATATTTGAACAATAATTATAATCAGGTTCATTCTAGTCATCCATACCCAGACTGGTTCTCCTGGTGAGTTTTGTCGAAGCAGCATGTCAAGCAACTGGTCAGACCATACCTCTCTTTCCAAGCCTACAGGCTCTTGCTGGTTCTAGGGGACCTCCAGACATTCCCAAGCCAGCTAGGAGATACCTTCCGCGTCTGCTGGGTCACAGTGGCATATGCCCGGCAGATCTCCCTAGAGAGCCACCCTTGTAAGATGCCCAAACCACCCCAGCTGGCTCCTCTTAATATAAAGGAGCAGCAACTGTGTGTTCAAGTACTTTCGAGATCTTCCAGCTCCTCAGCCAGTCACAGAGGGTGTTCAGCAGACATCACTTCTGCTACCTGCACTCATTACCTTGTTCTTTTGGTCATCACTCACAGCTCATGACCGGATACATGTGGGCTGATTCCCCCCCCCCCCCCCCCAAAAAAAAAGGGCAGCAGCAACTATGAAAAGGCTGTAGATGGGGGGGGTCTGGGGTAAAATCTGTCCCAGAGCTCTAGTTAAAGTGGAGAAATAGGTGATTATGGCCTGTGGGCGGAGTTTTCCAATGGAAAGCATGTTTTTGGACTGTGGGGGGAACCCGGAGAGCCTGGTGGGAATGTCACAATGGGCAGAGACTCGAACCCTGGTTCTAGAGGTGAGAGGTAACTGCTGCTCCATGATTTGAGTTTTGTTAGTATTAGAAGTAGTACAGGTTGTTTTGCATTAGTCAGGTCAGCCTGTCAGTAGAGGCAGACTGAGTGTGACTAGCCTCCATGGAGAGGGTTCGGTAATAGGAGCTGAGCCACGTTTACTGTACTGGCTGCATGGGATTTACTCATCTTTAACCTGCATTCGCTCCATCCATCAAAGTGGAATCAGCAGGAGCAGCAAGCGCAGAGCCCTGAGCAGCAGATGAGGTGCTCGTCCTGTGTGTCGGCCATGACACCTCTGGCCTGTTTAGTGGTTACAAGTGTAAGCTTGGTGTGTTGGACCATCCAGTTCTGCGTTTCTCAGTTGGGTAAATGCTGCCCCATCCACTAGCCCCACTTGCATTGACAAGTACTTGAGAATTAGGGAGGCAAGACGCAAGCTGGTAACGATCGCCACTGAATCCGCATCGTTCCGTGCCCACCAGAGTCCTCCGGTAAGGGATGACGTTGTTAAATTGTGTACAGTTGTTGTTCAGCCCGTGTGCCGCACGCTAATGCTGACAGAGCCTCGCCGCGACTCTTTGTTCTCAGATTCCCCGGTGATTTGCCGTAATCCTGCCGAACTCTGCTAGCCGATCGTTTATCTGCTTATTGAAGCGATTCGGGCCCGAGCGCAGCCCCCGCAGTCGATGCGCGCCCATTGACAGCAGTGCGTTAATGTGTCCGCCTCGCGGCTGCCGCTCGTCGATTCAGCATGACGTGCAAACAGCCCCCTCTGGCTTTCAGACATTGTTCCCCTTGCCGTCCTCCCACCTGTGTCCTTATGGGCATCTTTGTGCCAGTTCTTTTTGCTTTTAAGTCGTCTAAAAAGCTGCTCCTGGAATTTCAATGTATTTCTCCATTGTCAGAAGCTCCAGGAAATCTTAATCTGCTCCTAATACGGCCATTCCTTCTTGCCTTGCCTTGCCGATCTTGACGTCCTTCGGCCAGGGATCCCTCATTGCGGTGATGACGTGTGCGTTTCACCATTTAACTCGGCCTCCCCCTCACCTCTAGCCTCCCCCAGCAAGGTCTGTCGTTGCCGAAACCCAGAGCAGCCCAGTCTGTCCGTGTCTGAGGGTGCCTCTAGGCAGGGCCACCGGGACGAGTGTCACCGATGGGCGTGACGGGTCTGCCATGACGTGAAAGATGGACGTTTGACGGGAGGACCTTGTGATGCTCTAAAGCCGGTCCCCACCTGCACTGCGGATATGCAGTAATGAACAGCCTTTATAATGCCTCAGCATCCTGCAGTAATATGCAGTAATGAACAGCCTTTATAATTCCTCAGCATCCTGCAGTAATATGCAGTAATGAACAGCCTTTATAATGCCTCAGCATCCTGCAGTAATATGCAGTAATGAACAGCCTTTATAATGCCTCAGCATCCCTAACATAAAGCTTCCTGTGCCAGTGCAGCTGCTGTCAGCGAACAATATCAGCAGCTCCCTGGATTCTTCCATTCCATCTGCCTGTGCTCACAAAACCCCATGCTGCCCCGCCACCCTCCCTTGCAGGCATTTTGACTGAAAGACCTCCATCTTCCAGACAGGGAGCAGATCCGCAGCACATGGGGCCCGGAGGAAGAAACGGGGTGTATTTATTGGCTGACTCAGCATGTGGAGGGCAGCCAGTGCCAGCGACATTCAGAGCGACTGCTTTGCTCCTTAGAGACGCTGCTGTACACCAGCATCAGACGCCCCATCGCTCCCGGCTATCACGCACCATCACACACATCTTGCTCTTGGACGTCAGTCAGCAGTTAGTATGAGGGGCCTGTCCCCTGACCGGATCCCCTAGAATATCCATGGCTTCCTCACATCACAGCGATCTTCTGCACTCTTCGAGATGTTTCCCAAGGCTATGGGCCGGTTGCCATGGCGCTGAGTTTGGACAGCACGCCGCTCCACGCCGCCCGCCCGCCCGCCGCCGGTGACCGGCTCCGTTGTAGAGTGTTGTTTGGCATCCTGATCCCGTATGGGTGCCCCCCGCTTGTGTTTACCGCTCGCTGCTCCTGTTCGACGAGCTGCCGCTGCCACAACTCACACCCGCTGAGCCCAGTGGGGATATATCACATCGGTGGTTATAGTCGTCTGAACATAAACATCCATTGTGTGTGTATGAAAGGAGAAAGTGTCACAGATATGCCAGTGTGCTTTGTGGACCTTTGTGTGAGTCTCGCTAGCTTGCGAGTTGGACCATAAAGGTATATGATCACGAAGGGCACTTCAGTTGTACCTTTTAGCTATGTAACTTTTAGATGGCTATACACGGGATGGCATAAGTGAATGTCCAGCCATATATTTATGCTTAATCTATGCTACGTACTACGTACACTACATAAAAAAATCTACGCAAAAAAAATCCTCATTGTTCTCTACGCATAGAAGATGTGGTGGTTCTGGAGGCAGCTTCGGCTTCACTTGATCTTGTCCTGCGTTGGGTTTGGTTCAACAGTGAGTCTGCGTGTCGTCTGCGTGTCGTCTGCGTGTCGTCTGCGTGTCGTCTGCGTGCTGACAGAAGCCCCTGAAGTGGGCCGGCCATTCATTCAACATCCAGGCTTTGATTTGCGGCGGGGCAGGACTGCGGAGGGCCTCCTCAATCTATTTCCAGCATCCTCTCGGGACCCTGGGTATGTTGTATGTTTGGTTTGAGTTTTTCTAGCAGATTGTTTCTTGCCCACTTTAGATTTTACTTTCTGGCTCAGATTAAAATGGGATATGAAATACATGCTGATACCTACTAGTGTAGCGCTGGTTATCCAGATAAAACAAGAATCAGACTGACAGTTTATGCATGATAAACACATTGATTTATTTTCATATCCAGATGTATTCTTCATCAAGATATTTTCCTGATAATGCTAAAATTAGTCATTTAATAGTGGCAGTTATACTTATGGTTAGGAATGCATGTTAGGAATTTTCCTCTTCACAGTCTTGAGTTGAACTCATCGAAAAGAACATCCACATGAATTTAAAATGAGAAAATGTCCACGGAGGTGACTTAAGAGTAATTAAGAACCACATGTGGACTTCTCCGGAATATAGGAATTAGCCAAATGAAGTCACCGTGCAGAGTCATCGCCGGCACTCTCTGTCGTGGCGGTGTGTGGCTGTACGGGCGGGAAATGGGGGAATGTGTGTGGAGGCTTATCTCGTAGGTACAGGCGAGTGTTTATTTAGTGAGGGTACATGCATCATAAACTCAGCGGTTACCATTCATCTGTGGAATGTTCCGGAAGCCCTTGCTGCCTGCGAGGGATGGCTCACCACCTTTTGACAGTTGTTGTGCTGCTGCTACAGACAGAACAACGGTGCTCTTTGGTTTCCTTGGTTTTCTGCGCCCCCCCCCCCCCATATTTTCTCGCGACACAGCTGGACTGAGGAGGGGAACTTCAGAGAGTCACTTGGAGTGAAAGAGGGTGCTTCTGTGCTGGGTCAGTTGCTTCTGCCCAGGTTGTCGCCACTCTTGGTGGTCCAGGGGGGGGGGGGTCCTCTCGAATCATGCACACCTCGACTCAGAGTCTCTTCGAGGTGAGGTGCAGCCTGACACAATGATTGCTTGCTCCTCACGGATCCCGGAGCGTGCATGCCAGTCTCACCCGGCTCAGCCCCTTGGGAGATCAGCTACGCCGTGCCGATTTCCCTGATGCTCATCCTGCTGATCCAGGCAGGCAGCCTCTCATTATATGTTTAAGAAGTCAACTCAACCCGTCATTTAATGCAATCGACAAAAAAGCAGCTGAACGTATTGATGGGAACCCCTGAGCCGGCTCGAGTACCAAATCAATATCTCCCCAGCTTCCCTGCGTTGGATGTTGGATGTCACCGAGATCCTTGCCACCTGGGAGAGATCCCCTGCTTGCTGGTAATCAGGGGGCAGAAAAGGCGCTTATCCTCATCCCAACTGCTCCACTCAGCATGAAGCGTGTGAAAATTCAGCAGACAGCCTCGTCTCCCATCTGGAGTCTCTAAATGTGTGCTTGTGGCTATGCGACTCCAGCACCTTAGACAAATATCATATTATAGCACATAAATTAAGAACCAGGTTAAACGAACGTGAGCCTTAGCAAACGACATGATTCTTCCCTCTCCTCAGATCTCATTGTCCCAGGTTCTTGCACACCAGGCAGTAGAAGACCCTGAAATCTCGTTATTTCTGTGACACGATGAGCTCCTTCAGCTCTGCTAGGCCACTTCTCGCTCACCGGGAGTGGAGAATTTAACGGTCCCTCCCAGTCCGAACCCCCCCGGCCCCAAGCCTGTTTAGTCCCTTCAGTTCCCCTTCCCTATACAAGCCCAACGTCTGTCTGAACTGCTGAGTCACTTTGCTGCTCAGAATCCAGCTCAGCTCTTCATGCTCTGCACTGGACTCCTACATTTCTTTACATGCTGTGCTGTTTTTTTTTCTTTCGCACTGCCGGCTGACAGTGTCGGTTAATGTTAACAGGAATACTGTGTGTCGCCTACATTCGCCCGCCTGGTGGACGGCTTCTCTTACTTGCCGATGTGTGTCGCTCTGGATAAGCTTTTGCTTGTTGCGTAAAACGTTACTGTAGAATAGCATCTCCTCCACCGATACGTACCGTACCGATATTACACATACCCCCCCCCACCCACATGCAGCAGTAAGTATTACCTTTGAGTCTGTTCTGGCTCTCCTGCCAGAAAATATCTTTGCATGTTGGCAGTGATTCCTGTCAGCCTCTGATTAGGGTGAAATTGCACTAAACTTTACGTGAAAATTACGTGGGGAAAAAAATATGGAGAATTGGTTAGAAAAGGCGAATGGCATGCAGTCATTGAACGTCAGGAAAAGTGCCGGCTTTGAATGTATAGCATAAACTGTGTTCTATGTTCTGTACTTGCAGTGTTTTGAAATGTCTTGAATTCCAAATGAAATGTTATTACTTACCGGCTGGTGCAAGGTTGTGACTGTTTCTGAAAGGCTTAGTTGGGATGTGTTTTTGACAGTCAGCTGACACCATCTGTGAATTGTCCGTAAATAAACCAAAATGAAGCCTCAAATTGCTGACCAGACAGCTGGCTGTAAAACAGCCTTAACCAGTGTCTATTATATCCTGTAATGGCAACCCGACTCATCTGAGTTTTGGATACTCTAGTCCTGTGCTGCCCAATTCTGGTCCCAGAGGGTCAGTCTGCAACATAGTTAGCAGATTTCCTTGCTCAAAGACACCATCAGCTCATCAGCAGCTAATTCCCAGGTTTAGAAGGTGTGTTTGAGCAGGGAAATCAGCAAATTGTGTTCCAGACTGACCCCCTGGGTCCGGAACTAGGCAGCCCTGCTCTAATAGCGTCTCAGGTTTATATTCCGTGAGACAACGAAAGGACCACAAGAAGAAACGGAAAACAAAAAAAAGTAACGAGTTTTTCTGTGCCGTGACAAGTGTATGCTTTCGCGGGCTGGTGAGGAAGCACTATGCTAGGCTTAAATATTTTAGCTCATGCTGTGCTTTTGGAAAGCCCGAAGATACAGACGGAACGTTCTGGAGGATTCTGTCTGTATGCCTGCCTGAGTCGATATTGACGTGACAGTGGACAGTTTTATTATGCTGGTTTATTCGCCCCCCCCCCCCGTCAAGCAATTACTCCGTTTGGCTGTTAGCATTTTGTCTGCCATTAGCATTTAATTCAGATTTTGTTTGTCACGTTAGGCAAGTGAAAAAAGGCCGCTGTCCTTCTGCCCCGGTTTGCCGAGGGCCTCGACTTAACCATCACCCTTCAGAACACAGTGATGTCCGCACAGCGATGTCCGCACAGCGTGAGTGTTATTTCACTGCGAGAAACTTAAGCTGAGGTACACCCCCCGGTCAGGGGCAATTTCGCAATTTGAAACCCGGCATTTTCTGTCACTGCATTTAAAGGAAATCACGTGGTTCGAACGCGTACCAGTGGCTAAGTGTCCTTTCTAAGCAAATATTAAACCCAGAAGAGGTTTCTGCACTGACGGGATGTCCCAGAGAGGATGGGAAGGCGGCAGCAGGGGGAGGGAATAAGCCACAAGGATGTGCAGCTAAAGCCATTCTAATGCCTGTTTGAAGTCTGAGATGAAAGCATCTGGCCACCAGCATCAGTCATTACTGAGAAAGGGCACTCGCATGGTTCATAACCGCAAAAGGAAAAATAAAAATGGCATCTACATAAGCCGGTCATAAAGTCACTATCCAGGTGCAGCATCTAGTACTGGTATCTGAGTACTCTGCTTGAGATTGATTGATTGATATATATAAGTGGGGGTGTGCATGTGTGTAATATATTTATAGCCCCCTTCCCATCTGTGGTATTCTGTTCCAAAATTAGTTTTATTGACCAGACCCCTGTGAATGCTATAGCTCGGGTAACCATGGAAACCGAAAGGTTTCGCTTCATAAAGGCAAGTGAGAGCCGCCCGTCAATCACAGCAGCACACCGCACGCTCGGCCGGCAACGTGAGCGCCGACTTAAGTGTTCCCGTACAAAAGTGAGGGGGAAGATACCTTGATGATTTTGACTGTCTGCGAGGACTTGGGACTGTTAGCGAATTACTTGGGCTCAGTGACCTTTTAAGAGCGCTCGTCGCGCTTTGCCCGAGACGGCCGTTTCTGTCCACAGAAGGAGCGGGCGGTTTCACTACTTTAAATGAGTCCAGCAAAGAGTTACTAAACTCATTATGAGGATTATTTGTGACTTACTGCCTCCATGTACGCATCTCAGATCACTTTCTACTCTGTAAGAGCTACATTAAAAACTCAAGCTTAACAAAGGCCAAAAATATCCTTATTGGTATCAGTGCCGTATCTCTTAATGGCACCTGAAGTCTTCTTCACAGGATGAACTTTGCATAGCCAGAACACCCCCCCCCCCCAGCCCCCTCCAAACACTCCTCGGATTTGTAATGTGTCTCCTCCAGCACTCCTAGTCCAGGTAATTCCAGGGCTGAACTTGATGAGTCAATTCCTTTAAACTAGATGCTGGTTGGCCTGGTGGCTGGATACAGGAGATATGTGTAATTGCTGCGGGTGTTCAGGGATGTTCAGGCATTGTGAGACAGTGAGGTGTCGCCCTGCTGTCCTCTTCCTTTTTGTAGACAGCACTGCTCAGGGGAGCCTTACGAAGAGCATATATAGGTACACAGTCTGTGCTACTATATTGTTTAATGACTGTAGGGCAGCAGAGGCCTGATGGTGAATTATCTGCTCTTAAAAAGCATTTGAATAAAGGCTCCGTCATTTCAGCCTGAGTGCATAATGGGCTGGGAAGGTGGCATTTGTAACGCGGGAATCCGTGATGGATTCCAGTACGGAGCCGTGCGCACGGGCTCTATTGATAGGGCCGTGAGTCGCCATTTGCTGCTCGAGGATGCGGGAGGCGGGGCTCCAGTAGAATGAGAGCGCCCCCCCTCGTTGGAAGTATGAATGAGGAGTTTTAATGAGTGCTGCTCGGAGTGACTGTCTGTTCCCAGTCCCCAGCCTTTCACACCCAGTGAGTCGTACAGCCGCTGTGTCCTCCCCTGCAACAAGTCGGCCCACAGCCGTTGTAACTGGCCCTCGAGATCCTGCAGATTGGCACTGGGTCTGAGTCGACGTCTGAGCTGGTCCACACGTGTTCAATTTGGGAAAGATCGGGGGACCTGGCTGGTCACAGGAGGATCTCAACATGACCCAGGCAGTCCACTCTTCATCAGGCCAAGCCGTCTCTGCACCGGTGTTGACAGCAGCCTACGCATGGGACGGTGAACCTGTAGTCCGGCTGATGCCAGTCATGGAGACACGGCGCTGGTTGTAGAGAGTCCAATGCCTGTGTCCGCATGGCAGGTACAGATGTCATGGAGTAGTGTAACGCTGGGCCTGCAATACGATGATCCTCCCTTGGTGTGGTCTGTCTTCGGCGACCGGAATCTTCACAATGTGTGTAGGTGCCCTCACGTGCCCATTGGTTCCAATATCGGGTGACTGTGTATATGTCTCACATGCCGTGCTGTTGCACGATACCACCACCCGGCTTCAAGCAAAGCCACAATGCGACCCCTATCAAACTCAACCCCCGTCAAGTGCTGGCGATGGTCTAATGTGTCTGTGAGGCATCCTCTGTGTCTGGCGACTAGACGTGCCAGATCCTTGCAAATCAAATCATTTACATAGCCATCGCTGGTCTGCACGTGTACCAAATTACATTCAAATCGGACCATTACTTCTGGGTGCTTAACTTTTTTTTGTCACTCAGTCTCTATTAGGAAATGCCTTCCCTGATTCTCTCTGCTCGTTCCCAACTCATTTGCACTTCGTTGTTTGGGGGTAACTGATTTTAGTGAACTTGGGCTATATGCTCCTAAACAGCATTTGTGGAGTGTGTTTTTATTTCTGTGTTATAGGAGCAGGACAGGACGATGGGCTTATTGCAGTGGGCAGCCATAAACACACTCTGTGTCCGTGGTCTCTCATCTCAGACACTCATCTGGGGGGGGGGGGGAGACTTTGTCTTGGCAGCCAGAGTCCTTCATGTGAAGGCATCGGAACATCGAAATAATTTCAAAGTATAATAAGTGTCTGGTTGCCATGGAGTGATTATCTGACATGAAGGGCGAGAGCGACACAGCCCAGGTTCTTCAGTGTAGGAACAAAGAGATGGAATTAAGCTCTCGGTTTTCCTTGCGCCCCCAAGCAGCGCTGGAATTGCGCGAGACCTTACACGCGGTGAGAATGTCCTTTGAGCCGCGCCGCGTCCGTTAAGACCCCGGTGTGCCGGCCAGGTGTCCTGTCACAGCATCGATTTCATATTCCGCCCGGCCAGAGCCTTTCGCGTGACAACCCACCTAATGAAAATGCGGGGGAACCTTAGGGACAGCGATCCATATCCGTGTGACATTTGAGATTATAGCATGGACTAACTGATGGCTGCCGAGTCACCGGCAGAGCGACGTGTGTGGAAGGGAGATACGGATATTCAGCTCAAGTGTTAATGTATACCAGATTACCATCGAGAAGTAACTGCTGTGTGGATCGCCGGTGCATGCCCTTATCCCAGTGCCTTAATGGCGTGAGGCCAGGGGACAGACACACGTCACATGAATAGTAGGGTGGAACAAGGTCTGGGATTTTTCTGGGTGGGCAGAAACTCCTCCAGAAGATGGCATGCAAGTCATGGCCCTCACCCCCCCAGCTAGATTTCCATTCCCTCCCTCACACTGTGTTTATGAAGCCCCATATTTACAGAAGCTGCTTCAATAGGGTGACCCACTATGTTTATAGTAGTGGGTATATCGGCTTCTGCTTTCCAGGAAATACAACACAACCAAGTGTTTTTAAAAGGAAACTTTATGTTAATGTAAACTTTTATGTTGTTGCTCCAACGTAAAATAGTTCTCACCTTTCGGTGTATGAATTGCAGCCTGGTCCGTCCTGACAGTTGTGCTAGAAATGGAGTATTGTCAAGGTAACTTTATCAGTTTCAGTCATGCCCCGCTCCGCACCACCCATTTCTGTTCTGATCTGCCCCTCCCCGCTCTGCTCCGCCCCACTCTGCCCACCGCTCACTCCGCCCTTCCCTGCCCCGCCTCACTCCGCCCTGCCTTGCCCCGCCTCACTCCGCCCTGCCTTGCCCCGCCTCACTCCGCCCTGCCTTGCCCCGCCTCACTCCGCCCTGCCTTG
>JABFEB020000040.1:26514908-26525033 GCA_019775895.2 Stomatorhinus ivindoensis
GGTCTCATCCATGTTTAATCTTAGTTCAGCTGGCACATGTGGTCTCATCCATGTTTAATCTTAGTTCAGCTGGCACACGTGGTCTCATCCATGTTTAATCTTAGTTCAGCTGGCACATGTGGTCTCATACATGTTAATTTAATGTTAGTTCTTAGTACCTGTTATTCAAAATTAATATTAAGGTCATAATTAAAATGACCACTTCAGCAGATCATCTCCTATCATTGTAGTTCACCATCGCCATCATAAGTGCTTTTAATATTCTCATCCTCCAGTTTAATATTAAAATGCAATTAATATTAGGTCCTGCCACAAAAGCCGTGTTCAGTTTGTTTACAGACCTCCCCTGACATCCTACAGCTCCTATAACCACATGGACCTTTCTTCTCAATGCATAGTTTTAATATGGAATATTGGACTAATGACCCAGTGTCAGCTGTAAAAGTGACCCTGTGTTGACGATTTACTTAGTGTGCAGTGTAATATAATGCACGGTGCCCTGGTGTCTTTAATTTACTACCTGCTTGGGCTGTGATGTAAATTGATTTTAATTGCACCTAATGTTATGCACGCCAGCTGCAGCAGTGTGAACTCGCCATGTGGCAGTTAGCCATACAATCGGCTTTCATGCATCTGTTTTAAATTATGCAGATGCTTCCTATGCGTTAGGTAATTCTGCTGCCTGATACCCACCACAGACGGGGAATCAAGGCTCAGTCTATGGACAGGGATTTTGAAGGGGGAATCATTTTCATAGGCAGACCTGTCACCCATAGCATTACACACGTCCCCTTTTACTGGCATTCTGGTGCATCTTTTTTTTCCCTTTTCAATCAGTTATCCCTGCTCTCGTGCTATAATTATATTAAATTTAATTCAGTTTTTCTGTGGGTTACACTATAGCAACAGTTATGCCAGTAGTTTGATGCTTATCACGGTGAGATTGTGCCAGAGAGAATTAGGAGCCTTTACCTGGAGGTGTTAAAGACTCTGTTAGGTGCAGACATGCAACATGCATTCTGCTATATGCACTGTTTGATGGTCTCTAGAGTGGCATCGGAGAATGTGGCTTTCATAAATTCCTGGCGTTTCGGTTTTCTGGAGTGGAATTCACCTAATGTGATTTTGACTCAACTGTAAGCCACATCGCAAAGTGGTGTGGGTCTCAGCCAGGGTGTGTAGCACAGCTGACTTCCATTGATGCTGAGTGATGATGCTGATGTTGGTTCACTCTATGTTTAGTAGAACCACTTCTCTATTATAGCATTAATGTCTATTCTGTTTTGCTGTCCTAGAACAAATACCATGGATGAGTCATTTTAATAAAGTGTATTGTGCACGACGACGACGTCACTGGTGACTGTCTCCAGTATCTCTTCCTATGATGTCAGTAGATGGATTTGGTGAGCATGGGGGCGTCATTAGGTCACTGGTAAGGGGTGTGTGACACTCCTGATATCTTTGTAAGAGGACCTAGGTTCAGGTCTTGAGTCTTGCTGTTCCCTGTTTTGCTTTACGGCATGGACGCTGTCCAGTGACCTATGACGTGACTCGTTTGGTACTGTGTCTCTTTGGAGAATCCTTGGGTACCGCTGGTCAGGTACGGCACTGCGGCCATGTGCCGCTGAGGAACCAAGGGGACACCCACGTAACTGGGCTGCGGCAGATAGACAGCCATGCCTGGCACGTGGGCCTGGACCGCGTGTCGGCTTGGGGGGTCGGGGGATACCGTGGTGTTATGATGTATGGTGGGCGTGGCAACGTGCTGTTGAGGAGTTTGCACTGGTACCGGTTTTTACCTGTTATGTGCACTGGATCACATTTAAATTGCACTTCTTAAAGTTGCAGGTGGCTTACCATTCTGCACTCTTGTGCACTGAACACTCCTGCCTTATTGTGTTTAACTTCTACATTTGTACATTTTTGCATGTTTTTTTGCTGTCACTCTTATCTCATTAACCAATAAGAGTTCATGTCCATCAACAATCACAGCTTGCTGCTCTTGTGCACAATCTCTCTCCATTGCTGTATTGATTTTTAAAATGTCCTTCATGTGCAATGTTTTAGTGTGTAAAGCAGATATTTTTAAACTGCCCATCTCTTTTTTTTATGGATGGGCACGCTGTCAGATCCAATAATCTCGGTGTCGTCTTTGAGAACACTTTTAATGTGAAGCCCCTGTCAGTAATACCTTAAAAATAGCATTTCTCTGACTGAGGAATCCCTATTAGGCACTCTCCTTCAAAGATACAGCAGCTTTGGTGTGTGTTTTTCCTGCCTGCAACTGGTGTGATGACTTCCTTGATTGCTCTGACAGGCTGAATAGTAAACACGACAGCTTAGATTCTGACACGTTACAGCCGGCTTTTTTCTCCTTTCTACATGCCATCCTTAGTACATTTGAGGGTTATGTTGTTGGGGGAAAAAGGTAATTGAATGGTTCCCCTTAGGTACGTTTTTGCCCCACAGTTCAGTATAGGGTAGAAACGGTACAGTATGGAATATTACAACTGACCGGTCTGGTGTCTGCCGGCTTTGCACATTTCAGTACTGCAAAACGTGGATCCATGTTGGATGGTCTTCTATGGATTCCTGTTTGGATCCAGGCGCAGGCTTTGACTAGCCCTTTCATTAAATTGTGAGTTTATTTACTTGCTCATACATGAAGCTCACACTTTGCTCCTTGTTAATCCCCCACGCAGGCCTGATTTATGGGCCCGAGCTGGTGTCGGTCCTTCCCTCCACTCTGCTCTGTTAGCCTTTCTGTTTCCCGCTGTCAGCCTCTCAGCGGCTCCTTTGAGCAGTGCCCTTTCTTCTCCGCTGCATTTCACCTGCCCGTCCTCAAGAGATGCCTTTCATACCTTTGAACTGACTGCATGATATTTTCCGGTCTGGCTTTCATAGTTAAAGCTCCGTACTGCTCATGGTTCGGTGCTTACCAGCCGCCATGTCCTTGCTTTGATCATGTGGCCCCGCTGGGAAATGTGAGGCACGTGTATTTCCGCAGTGGTAAATCAGCACCTGTCTAATAAAGACTTTCAAGTTTTCACATTTGTATCAGCTTGTTAACAAGTTCACTCCAGTCTTCAGTTGGAAAAATGGAATGGAGGTGGGATGAGTGAATTAACTCATTAAGGTTCTAGTTCTGTACATCATGAAGAAAGTTTATGTGCATCAGCAAACTCCTTAGGGGCCTCATCCGATGTTTTCAAGTTTGCTTACTCCAACCTTTTAGTTTGTCTCGTTTTAATAGGTCAAAGACACTGTTTTTTAACTGCAATATTTTTTGATAGTGTTTCCTTTTAACAAGTTAAAACCACCGTTGATTGTACATTTTCAGTTCGGTAGAAACATGTAGAACTGCCAAAGGTTCCAACTTTTATTGGTGTACGACTTGCCAGTCAGTTTCACTTTGTCTCACATCACATGGGCTATGACCGGACCTGCGTTCAGCCCATCATTCTTGGTTCAGTACGCACAATGAGAAGAATGAGTACATTCATTGACATATTTGGAAAGTCAGTTCGCAATTAGATCTCAAAACATACCAATTGTGGCTGTGAGTTGGTTATGGCTAAAACTAGTTACAGTCAGTCATAATTAGCAGTTTGGGAGCTTTTGACTTTCCTCCTATAATTACAGCAGCACTGGAGAGAAGCAGTTGATTAGACCAAGACTGACTGTGATGTCTGTCAGCTTTGTTGTACCAAACTCTGATATGTTTCTGGAAACACATCCTAAGTGCTAACTTTGACGTGACATCATCCCATTTTTAATGGAGCCAAACAAAAACAGCTTCTGCAAGATAATCTCCATGTGGCATTTAAGATGCTTTTGCCAGGAAATTCACACCTGGATAAAAAATAATAATTACAGCTATAGGGTGTTTTAGCTACAGATATATGTCCATACTCGGTTATAGAGAACAGTTAGTTCAAGTTTTGTTTCAAAATTATTTTTATTTTGTTGTATTTATGTTTACAATGTTTAGTTGCGTTTGGTTTACAACTGATTGTGTTTGTTTGCAGTTTTAATAAAAAATCATTTCAAAACATTTTTTTTTTCCCCTGTACTGAAATGGCACCGAACCGTAAACCCGAAAACCGAAATCTGTGCCAAACGCTGAATTTTGTTTACCGTTACTCCCTACTGCAAACATCTGGTCTCTTTGGCCTTCTGTCTAACTGCTCCCATGAAGGTAATCGCAGACACAAACGAGCCACTGAATGGTAGCACCCCACTGGTTGACCACCACAGCCGGTACTGTCACATCAGCTGTCGCCACGGCAGCGGTTCGTCCCCATCTGATCGCTGAGTAACTATGACAAATGCCGACTGCAGAGACAAGAAATGCAATGTTTTATGGGACGTTTCCGGGGTCCTCCTGCAGGACGTCCCAGTGAAGGATTGTCCAGGTGTCTGTCCACTTCTGCCCGACCTGAAAGAGGTCTCGTTCCATTGATCTGCTCTCGGCTCACCTGCAGCCCCTTTGATCACCGGAGTGATGTCACAGCACAAAGGGGGAACTTCTCTCTTGCCAACCCTACTTTGCTTTCCCCTCTCCTTCCGCCGGGACACCTGTGACCCCAGGGATGATTCACGCTGCCAGGTGCATTGAGAAAGGCCCATCAGGCAGAAGGTCCCTCTACTTCTCCCAGACCTATGACTTTGAAAATGTTTAAATATATATATATATATATAAACAAACTCTGAGCAGATGCAACAGAAAAGCGTGCGTTTTGTTTATTTACATAGCAAATGCTCTTAGCCACTGTAAATTCCAAAGCAAATATTTTAACACTTGAAGTAATTCGTACAGCTAGATGTTTTACTCGGAGCAGGGATTTTGGGTAAATGTCATCTCTGTATGCATCTGAGCTCCTTCTAATGAAGCGTCATTAGACCCTAAGTCCCAAAAGTACTCATTTATGAAATATCAAGCAATACTTGAGGATTAGCCGAACAAAATGCTGGTACTGCTCTGGAACTGTCCCCTGCTTTTGCCAGGGTGAGTGGGGGAGGGGGGGCGGGCTCTACATTCAGGGGCCCAGCCGTCCTGCCGACGCAGCTCACCTCTCCATTCAGATGATTCACCCTCCAGAAATACTAATCAGAGCATCACAATACGCGCAGCTTCATTGTCAGGAGAATTACCACAATTAAGGCCTATCCTCCCACCACGCTGAAGAATAGGAGCTCAATCAGCATGTAGCATTAAGCAGTAAGTTTAAAGTTACACTGAGGGTTTAGTGCCCTACCAATATTATGGGATGCATCAGAGCATGGCTGACATTGAGCCTCCTGGACACGTTGGCTTGGAGATCCTTTTTCTTCCTGCGTTAGTGGCTACAGGGTGGATCGCTGTTGCCCACCTGGCTCATGGGCCCTTGGCTGCCATTTTGAATGCTGCGTGGGTGGTGGGGGCTGGGGAGGCCATCATCTCGCCCCAGACCTTCAGGAGGGTGGGGGTCCCCGCACAGATGGTCTTGTCCCCCTTTCGTGTTCAGTGCTGAAATGCCACGAGGCCTCGGAACGTTAGTCACTGTCAGTCTCTGTTTCTTTGTGTGATGGTGCAAATAACGGGGCAGCAATTCAGCTCATGAAAACACTGGTGACTGGCGAGAAGAGGACGAGCAGTTGAGTCGATCGCTCTGCATACGAATGTCCTCAGCACGTTCGCACGTGCCAGTCGACCTCAGGAGCCTCTCGGAGTTTGAGAAGATGCCGCTCCCTAGGCTGCTGTCAGCTGTGGCTTTCTCTTTACATTATTTGCCATTAATACAGATAAATAAAAATTATTATTGTTATTATTATTGATATTATTATTAATAATAATAATATGCTCCTTTGAGACAGATACAAATTCAGATGAGAACGAAACTTGTTCTGAGCGCACGGTCAACCACTTGCCCTGCCCCCCCCAGGACATTTTTTGGGCTTAAAGGCCTTGCTCACTGTTCTCCCACTATGGGATTTGAACCTGCGGCGTAGAGATCCCAGCATTCTCGCTGAATGTCTTAGCTGCACCAGCGAGTCCATTCCGCCCCCCTGCCGCAACCTCCACCCATGTGCCTCTCTCCCTCCCACCATCCTGAAAACAGAGGCTTTGTTTTCAGAATGCTGTTTTTCCCCTTGTTATTGAACAATTCTAATCCCTGTAAATGATGAGCTGTATAACTGTATCCCTGACTGAATGTATCTGTTGAACTCATGAATAAGCTGTTCCACTCCCAAGCAGGAATAATGATTGCTGGAATCAATCTCAGTTTTCACATTCATGCATTTTCTCCAAATGAAGGAGAAATATTACTCTCCTAATTTTTAATTATGTGAATATTTGCAACTATTTACCCATGTGTATATAATTAGTCTGAGAAGGGTTTCAGCTTTTGAAATCTCTTCAGTAAAAGTTGCCTTATTTATGCTGCTGTCGTCGTATAACGAAAAGGAATGCTAATGTGTTTGGTAACAAACTAGGGAACGCTGCATCTCTGAGTTACTGCTACTGTGAAGACCCAGGAGGCCTGGATTTCCCGTAGAACCACCTGCATTTGTCTTAGAGCGCTCTTGCTACATAGATCAAAGTATTGAATCTGAAGTTTGTGCTAAGTTTGTCAATGTTTTCCTGTTAAACGAGTGTGTGTGTGTATTTTAGAAGCATTCCAATCCTCCCCAGTGTCTCCGTTAATTTTTTCTCACCGTGTTCTTTTATGAAGCTGATGGTAATTCTCTTAGACTAATTTCTCAGACTGACACCGTGTCATCCTCCACCTTCCCTGTGGGGCTTTAGAGATCCACATGGGTTAGGGTGCCCTCCGCAGGCTGCTGCAAGGGTGCGATAAGAATGGGCTGTAGGACCCTGGGGACGCTGGGTGCCGGTTCAAAGTTGCATGGCTTGCAGCTCACGTTCGTCAGATTGACTCCAAACTGCGGCAAAAGAAGTGTCCGCTTCCTCCTTCCTGGTGGAGAGCGGAGCAGATATCCCTGTGAGTCAGTCTGCCTTTCCGCGGTAGCAAGTCTTTGGGCTTAACGCTGCGTGTCTGTAGGTCCTGGGCAAAATTCTGTGCAGTGCCAGCAGATGGAAGATGTCACCATTCGGACGGGGCAAGGCAAGCACTTGCGCCTTCTCTTGCCCCAGTAAACATGTTTGCTCACAGAAGAAATCCTTGCCCCGTGCCCAATGCATGCTGGGATAGGATCCAGGCTCACCATAACCCTGTACTGAATCAGCATTATGCAAGACAGGGAGTTGGATGTCTTTAGTGATTTTTGATCAACACTCAGCAGTGTGCTGCCTCCTTTACCCCGACATTCAGGGCTTGGCAGTGTGTTGCCTTCTCGCTGCCTCCTTTACCCCGACGTTCAGGACTCGGCAGTGTGCTGCCTCCTCGCTGCCTCCTTTACCCCGACGTTCTGTACTCGGCAGTGTGCTGCCTTCTCGCTGCCTCCTTTACCCCGACGTTCAGGACTCAGCAGTGTGCTGCCTTCTCACTGCCTCCTTTACCCCGACGTTCAGGACTCAGCAGTGTGCTGCCTTCTCGCTGCCTCCTTTGACCTGTATCTCCCTTTGAGTCCTGGGAGAGTGATACTCTTTTGCGCCCACGTGCTTCAGCATCTTTCGTCTAAATTGCCATAATTCTCCTTCCCTTGCTTCTCATGTGAAGATTTAGAGAGAAGGGGGTAGGTTTGTCTCAATCCTAAAAGAGCATTCCTCATTTTAAAATGTCCCATCCCATTATTCAGTCTGTGTGCTCTGGCAACTGAGCTGGTTTTCATCTCCCTCTGAAGCTCATCGGCTGCGTAGCTGTAAACTACTTAAACTGTGCTGCACCCCAGTTCCTCCCACTTCCGCCACACAAAATAACGTTTAGAATTTAATAGCCCTCTGTGGTTTCAGATTTTCTAAACAATATTCACTGCCTCCATAGAAATGTCTTCCCCCTTCATCTAGATTTACAGAGAAGTCCCAGGAGAGGTGGGCCGCAGCTCCTGTCCTTGGGCCCCCTAAGCCGTCATGGCGTGCTTCAGAATCGAGCAAAAACTTCATGAAAAGATGCAAATCTCTTGTGTAATCATCGGGTGGTTTCTAAACTGCTAATTGACCATGGGTTGAAGCCGAGGCCCGTGGTAATTATCGGCCCACGAAGTAGGAGGGATTCCTTGTAGCAGTGCAGCATTAATTAAAAACTCCTTTAGATGCCTTGTGTGATAATGGGCCTTAACATAATAAGTGTAGGTATGTATACTCTAGAAAATAAGGAAAGCAATTCTAATAATTCAGATTAAAGAGACATTGAAAATTCTCATAATGCAAAGAATAATGGATTTGGGGAAATGGCCTTTTAATAAGATCTTAATCTTAAGTCCAGTATTAATGATTTTGGCGTTGGAGGTTTTATCTAGCCTTCTAAATGGCTTTAACATATGTGGTATACTTTCCACGTCAATCTTACTTTTCTCTGCCTAGTTAATCCAGACACTGGGTACAACTGCTTTCATGCTGTCCTACATACATCACAATGCTATCAATACAGCTGTGAATCAGATATGAGAATCCAGCAGACTGTTCTGCAGAGTGTGGGTGTCTGCTTGGAACCAGTAAAGCCAAACGCTTTCTGCTGTGAGCGGCCTGTCATTCCTTATTTCTCCCAGGCGGCGTTACTTCTTTGTCCTGCCCGGCATTTCATCCACAGTGACGAGATCCGCGTTCAGGCAGGCGCTGTTGCTCCTGCAATCAGCAGCGGCTCCGTCTCCGTGAGGTTGTCAAGCGTCTAAATAGACGGCTCTACCGGCGCTGCAATTTACATCTCCGTGCCAGAGCCTTCGGTTAATTGTCTGCGTAGTTTAATGTCTCATTAACGGGGTGTAATTAATGAAGCCTCTTCCTTCCCAATGGTTCACTTTTCCAATCATGCTATTAGAAGAGATTCACTTTAGGAACAAGCCGTCAGTCTCTCTTCTTGTTTTGACCTCCATGGATTAAGGGCCGGTTTGTTGTGACGTCAGATTTGAAATTTAACTTACAAATTGACGTCAAATTTATCTTTTGTGTATGCAGCCCAGACAGTGCATGACATCATCAGAACTCCATAAAGGAAGTTCGTTAAGAACATATTTCCACTGGCCTCTTCAGTGTTGCCTCCCAGATCTTTTTTTTGGGGGGGGGGGGGTTAGGCCTCTGACCGGATAGACCCTGAATTAATGGCTGACCCTGCGCTCAAACGTTTCAACTCACTCTCCAGCTTTACCCCCTTGATACGTGCGTGTATATGTCTTAATGGAGAGCAAGATGGGATACATGAAAAGATCCATTTGGCAAACATAGATCACATGCGTAATATTGTGTGTGGTGGTGGGTTAACACCCCTGTCGAGAACGAGGAGGGTAAGTGGCTGTGTTGAGAGTTCCTGCTCACGTTCATTAACATCACTGCTCCCTTTTGTGTCCCCCCCCCCCCAGCTGGCCATGTCGGACCCCGTGCACAGCGTGTCCCTCCAGCAGTGCGCCTACGAGAAGCTGAAGGCCCAGCAGCTGCTGATGGGGGAGCCGGGTTTCCAGGGGCTGATGGAGACCGTGGACACGGAGATTGTCCGGCAGCTTCAGGAGTTCCTCAAGGGGCTCTGAATGGCCACGGCCTGCGGACAGGATGCTGAGAATAGCTTGCCCCTACCTGCCCCCGGAATCACCGCCACCGCCGAGAGGAAGCCGCACCAGTGTCACGTGGCCTGAACGCTGCCAGAGCTCCTGATTAGCTTGTAACTTTTGCTGCTCCATTTTTTTGTGTGTAACTACAGGGGAGGAACTGGGTGGGGCACCATTTCCCAAAAGGGGGTCAGAGTGAGCAAGATGGCAGCCCCTTGGACTTTTTGTATTGGGAAGCCAGAACTGTGGGATTTTTTTTGTTATTTTAATTTAGATTTTTTTATTATTTTTTTTATTTTTGATTTATTAACAGAGAGGCCTGAACAGTGTTTACAGATTTATTCTTGACAGAAATCAAGAAATGTAATTTTGTATTTATGTGAAATATGAAGAATATTCTCCATGGCCGGTGGGGGGGGGGGGGGGGGGGGGGGGGGGGGGGGGGGGGGGGGGGGGGGGGGGGGGGGGGGGGGGGGGGGGGGG
>JABFEB020000040.1:26535176-26552080 GCA_019775895.2 Stomatorhinus ivindoensis
TGATGGTGACGCCGTGTCACCTTAACCAGTCCAAAGCCAATATAATAAATTAATTGAGCTGGTGGTAAAATCTGACAAATGTATGGAATGGCTGAGGTGCTCCTGACGAGAGGTTTGTAAACTGAAGCGGTGTTCATCTAGCTGTCCAACAAGAAGACTAACTCTTTGGCGAACAGAAGACATTCCTGTGGGTTCTTATTGTTAATTTGCACATATTCTAATGTGCAATTGTGTTTTTTGTTCTGAACCAATTTACGCTTAGTACACATAGCTGAGGGCTTTTCCTTTGACCATTTTCCTTAGACTTTTGGACTGTACTGTATGAACTATAAAAATACTCTATACTCTAATATATGCATTTATAGCAATGGCAGTTTCAGAGTCCTGTTCTCTTTAAAAGAATCGCACGTCATCTTTGTGGCAATTTCGATAATAGGCCGTATAATATCCGGCTAGCACAAGCTGTCTTCAGCGCTGTCCCTTGGTATTAAAGTGTCATGTCTGCTGAACCAGCAACTTTGTGACCACAGCCGTGCTCGGCTGAGACGTGACTATGGGCCAAGTTCTTTCAGGGTACAGGAACAGAGGGAGGGGCCCTTTCACCCATCCGTCTTCTGGCTGCTCATCACATACTGGGCTGCTGATGCATGTCCCTGTCAGCATGGTGCGTTAGGCAGGCGACCACCAAGCATGGCGTGCGAGTCTGTCAGCGGGCGCACGCTCGCAAAGCGTGTCCTGGAAGTGTGAGCCAGCTGTTCTGCCAGCGTGCCACCCTACTTATCAAGAAAATCATCCTCTCCTCATGTGAATATTTATGAGTAGTCAGGTCACAACACTGATGCAGACAATATTGATCCAAAGTGACCACATTAGCATATAAAAGGCAATTAAAAATAGCACCAATCTGTCTCAGTGCTAATGCAAATGCTGTATTTACTGACCATGTACCGAATGCTTCATGCTCTGTAGGTAGTCTAATTCTTTCCTGGGTTGTTTTGTTTTTGGAAAAAAATGCTGGTCAGGTTGACTTGACTGGTTTTTAGTCTAAGAGGGTGGAAGCTAAAACATACCTGTCAAGTTTTGGATTTGAAAATAAGGGAAATTTTCCGTCATAAAATCCTACCTATCGCGACGTGCTATCGAGCCTTTCTGCGCATGTGCAGTTCCACCGGGATTAGGGTTAGGTTTTAGAGGTTAGGGTTAAGGTAAGGGTTTTGGGGGGTTACGGTAAGAGTTAAGGTTAGAGCTATCGATTAGCACTACGGAAGCATTTTTCGACAAGGCAGCATTAATCGTCAGAACACTGGCAATCGCCACAAGCTATCCCACCATCCCAACCAAGCTCCAGTATCCCTCACATTTTAAGACAGGTGTACAAGAAATCTAAAATAACCACTTGTCATTTACATATAATTTTCATTACACATATTCTTTTAATTTTTTGTGTTCACTCATGTGGCTCTCTGGCATTCACTAATGACTTATGGAGATTTGTTGAGGACTTTGTATCCTTGTCATCACAGAAGTTGAAACATTGTTTTTGGCGCACACAGCATTGCCATTTTAGCCTCCGCATTAATGACCTTTGGCCTGTATTACAAAGGGGGTTACTGGCTTATCGGGGTAACTTGTCAGATTTAAGGTAGTCTGTGAGTAAGTGAATGAATATGAAGTCCTTTTAACTGGGATACCTTAAATCCGACTAGTTACCCCGATAAGCCTAACCCCGCTTTGAAGTAGAGGTCACTGGTCCGCCTCGGTGGTATTTCTAGTCACAAATGCTAACATCGCCTGGGCATGTTTCTGTGCCTCAGTGCTTGTGCTTGGTGGATTTTTCATGCAGACTGACATCGTTCCTTCCCCAGTGAGAGACACTAAAATCGCAGTTACAGATCTTACAGAACGCCTGACTGTGCCCCACCTTGCTCCTCTTCAGGAAAGACAATTCTCTGTCCCATTTTTCGAGATATTTATGCGACTTCTTCATTTTGTTGGCAGGAATGCCTTCTTCTTCACATCCATCCAGCTCTCTCCTTTCATCCAATCCATCTCCGGATTTATTCCCGCTGTCTGCACTAACCTCACGACACCTGCCACCCAGGCTACTGCGGGAACGAGCATCTGGCTGCAGGTGGCAGTTCTCGTGAGGCCACTGACAGTTCAGTTTGGAGAGGAATTAAAAAAAAAAAAAAAGATATTATAATACGGGAGATTTACGGGAAAATACTAATACAGGAGGGTGGGGGGAAGAGGGGTAAAATACGGTAGTTTCCCCGCCTCGGACTTTGCTATGAGCTAAAATGCCAGCGGATTAGCTGGTTACACAACAGGCATTTCATCTTGCTTCCTTACCTTGATAAATACTTAGAACGAGTGTCAGTCATGTGGAAAAACATAACCTTTTCATTTCAGTAGTTTGTGGTTTCTGTTATGTGCTGTAATAGGTGCTTTCTTTGCCTGATGGACATGTAAATCAAGCATGTGACCTTTGAGGCTCATCCACTCAAATTCATGGACGATTTGGGATAACCTGGGTCTGGCTCAAGACAAGTCAAAGAGCCAGACACCAAGGCTTCATTCAAAAACAGTTAGCAGAAATGTCCGCTGATATTTGGACCAGCTCTGTCCAGGGGCGCCGTACAGGCGGGTGGGGGGAGTGAGGACGATTCCAATAAATACAGCCAGTGTCCCTAAAAAATTCAGACCATAATTGGATTGGTCTGAGTTGGGGACCCAATATGATATGCTTTCATGGGGCCAAAATGTGTAACGGCACCCCTTCCCCTGCTCCTTCTTAGTCTGTCCAGGTTGGCACCATCAAGCTGAAGTCCATGTTCAGTTTTCATAGGCGCATCATCAGCTGTCCTTGTGCTTCCCCGCCACACTGAGCGTGTCCGAAGGCTTTCAGCCACAGAAGGTCAGCACTCTTGGTACAAATACACTCAAGGTGTGCCTTCCTGTGCTTCGACTTGGATCTGATTGGCTGGACCGATCTTCGTTTTATTAGTAAGGTGTTTCACCCATTGTGGTTTAGTAGTATATATATCAAAGAGGCCTGTATTTGATTAATGTTTGTAATAACCCACTACTGTTGCTTGGATGTCAGTCTGAGTGAGTGTTTACCTTCCCTTAGGGACAGAAAGTGTGATTTGTGAAGGTGTGTAAGTTTACCAACTTAGTAACAGTTTCACAACAGGTGCATACAGAAGAATGCTTTGATCACAGATCTGACCCTGTCCTTTAACCTGACGTCACCAAAAATGACAAGCTATTGATTTTCATGATCATCCTCTCCTTCTCTCATTACAATTTAATTGTTTCGCTTTCTTGATGCACTAAGGCATGAGCTATATTATCGATTTAAGTGGGGATCACTTTACTAGAGTGACTATCCAGCTAACTAAGTTCATTAGAAGACTTAGTATTCATTAAACGACCTGACGGAGGTGATTGTTTCATTAGCCTCATTGACCATTTGATGCATTTCGCAGACTAAGTTCATTTCGGCTGCTCCCTAGCACCCATGATGTTTCAGTTTGACAAGGCCCGCAGATCCAGTGGTGACCCTAAACGGTATTAGACTCCCTCCCAAGGTCTCCCTGTTCCAGCTGCCGGCTGAGGTTCAGAATAAAACTCCACACTTGGCTCTTGACCCCTTAAAAGAGAGTCGTCGGTGTCATAGCAATCCTGCACGCTTGCCTTCTTCAGACACTATCCACACATACGCTGGCCTGTGAATTTGACCCCCACTGCCTTGCGGGAAGACTTTGATGGCAGGCTCTGCCAGATGCACTAGCACAGAGATAGAACAGCATGACGGAAAACGGCAAAGCTGATGGGAAAGATGGGAGTCCTCCGGATCCAAATCTTGCCATCGATTTTATCCTGCACCTTTAATGTATTTTGCTTTGAATCAAGTTAATGTATAAGTTGGCAGATTTCCTAATCCGCAAAGTGGAGAAAGCCATGTACTGAATGGGGGTTAGGGTGGGGCAGGGAGGGGGTAACATTATTATATCAGCTTGGTGGTTACATCAAGTAATGCAACAGCCCCTGTTTCCAAACCCACGGGAAGCTGTCTTACCGCTGATTATACTGAAAATAAATGTCATCTTTTTGGCAGGCCATTATCTGGCCAACTTCCAGTACTTTTAACACCAAACTGCAACACATTGCGATGAATTAAAAAGACAAAGGCGTCTCCAGACTCCATTTAGTGAACATTAATTGGGCTCCTTAAATATTTACTCTGGTGCCATGTGTGGCATCCATTAGTTAAGCTATTACATTTTAGAAGAACTTTCCATAGGGATCCAAATTTCAGAGCCCCATCAGAATGGATCACGGGGACCATAATGGATGTGCAAACTTGGCAGCACATGGAATGCAAGGGAAGGGGGGGTCGAACGGTTACATTTATGGCTGGATTGAGCCAAACGGAATGAGGTTTTGTTCCAGCATGACACGCTAGTAATGGTCTTCGCTTCATAGCCTCTCTGCTCGCAGTCCCGATTATACGTCAGGGATCCATCTGTTGCATCCTTAAATTTACCCAGATGTTAGACAGCTGACCCTTTTCTCTTTACTAAATGGCCTTTTAGATCTCTCTAGGCTATTTTTACACCCCCTCCCCAACCTTTGTTAAAAGTAGCGCATGTCATGGGTGCAGGGCATCGGGAAGTGAATGGTTCAGCAGGGAGTTTGACAGTGCAGTTCCTGAGGAAGGACACAGCTGAAATAAGTTTGCTGGCTGACTTGGTCTAATAAAGCGCCCAGCTGTGAGAGTCTGTAAAAAAAAAAAAGTCGCTTGCCAGTGAGGTGTGGGTGGAGTGTTGACTAAGCAACAAAATTGTAAATGAAGGAGCATTGTATATCAGACCGGAGGAGCTCCTGGCCTGATGGGATGAATGGAAGTGGGATGGAACATGTCGACTGTCAGCATGTCCTTTGTGGGATGGTAGTGTGGGTAGAAGTAGGGTGCTCATTATGGACTGTCGATTTGCTCTTCTCTCGCAACATGAGGTGAGCTTGCAGATAGATGGCTTCTGCTCCAAGGCTTTGGGGTGGTTAGGAGTTAAGTGTGCAGGACAGTGTGGCGCCCTCCGGTGGAAAGCCACGTGCCTGCCGCATATATTAAAGAGTCTCGTTGAGATGCAGTGTACTGGAATCATGTAAGCAATCGAGAAGCAGTAGAGGCCTGTAGAGGTTATGTGTTAAGCATGACATCAAAATATTTCATAACAAATTTAAAAATATTAACCTTTTTATCGCAGTAATATTTTCTGATATTTCAGCCTATAAAAAGCCTATAAAAGCAACCATGACATGTAGACCGCAGATAACATACAGTATATGGAAAAACATCACATTTTACACCGAGAACAGCTGTTATGCATAATTATTAACTTTTCATAGCTTTAAATAACACAACACCGTTCACATCATTTGCGACGTGTTTTGTATGCAGAACATGAAAGCCAAATTTGTGGATATTTTTTGACAGTTTCCTATATATGAATTTTCTGTTTCAAGTAATAACACAAAGAAACCTTTTGTTGTTTTACAGTTCTCTCGCTAAGATGCAATTCGGGCCCAGTAATGAACCAGGAAACCCCCAGAGCCGGATAGATGTTTTATTTCGGAGAGATATTGCTTTGGAGATGGTATCTTATTCTTCTACAAAAACACGCAAATTGCCACTAACCAAACTCTCAGCTTTGCTGGAAACTCTCTTTCTCCCCCTGGGGCATTTCAGGCACATGTAATATACAGTAGTATGCTCTAATAATCATTTACATACAATAAACCAGGAACGTGTACAATGGAAAATCATTTATTGTGTGACTGTGGATTCTTTATGTATGAAGCATGCATACTATGTATGAAGTTCATATGGTGTTTGTGAATCTGTGATTTATTTATTTTTGCACGTGTGCTTGGGGGCTACTGAGATTTCAGGTCACTGTCCCTTGAAGCACGTGATGTTTGTCATGACACAAAGATGGCATTCATGACAGCTCCAATCTGTGAGGCTCACAGAGGACACGCAAAGGGGTGGGGGGTGGGGGGTGGGCTTACCCCCGTCATCACTGCTGTTGCTGTGTTTTTCATTATAGCAATGATGTCATCAGCACCGTCTCCATCTGGCTCCGAATCAGACATCAGAGCTGCCACCATGAGACCCACCTAACAAAAGCATTCCTGTGCTGTTCTTGTTATAAATGCATTATTTTATATTAATACTCTGCTTTGAGGTGCCTTGAGGCAACAATATTGCTTTCACATATCATCACAAATCATTCTTTGTTGTCTATCAGCAGAGCCAACATCATGCCATATCTCGAACTGAGTTACTATTCTAAATAAAGAATAATGCATTTATACTGTTGAATCTTATCTAGATAGATTTTTGTCTATGTATATTTGTTTCACATTGACACCATATACAATATGAATTCTCACCTATCTGGTCATTGACAACAGGTTTTTTAATATTAATTTTACACTTTTACATTTGTTATTAAATTTCATGCATTCTCTCACCTGTTTATCTTTTAACGTATTTTAAGATTGGGTTTTTTTAATCAGCAGACAAAGCAAGAGAGTTTGAGATAAGAATGAGCCCATATTTTGACAAGCTTGAAAATCCATGTGTGGTGCATGTTGTTTGTCTCACCAATGATGCCCAAGCAAGCTTTCTGACAGCAGCCAGAACATGTCTTCAGCAGCCAGAACATGTCTTCAGCAGCCAGAACATGTCTTCAGCACCAGAACATGTCTTCAGCACCTGAACAATACACCCCGAACAAGTCTGCCAGGAACATCCGGTATTCCCCTTCCTCGAGATTTACATGAAGTTTGAAGAAACTTTGGTTTTTGCCAAAACATTTTCCAAAATAACTTTCCAGAAAGTTCTCTTTGTGGGGAGATGGCCAGAACCCCGCACTCCCCATCCTTAGACTTTCTCATTCTTTGTTATTTGATATTGCGGTGCTCTGATCCATCTTTTTCCTTCAGGCTCTGGCATGTAGCAAAGTACTTTCCTGTAATACTACAAATGTGTTACCCTCACCGACACTTGAAAAAGATTTAGACAAAAGTCTCAGCCCCCCCCCCCCCCTCCCGTCTGCACTGCACTGACTGGAATTTGCTGCAGGGTGAAGAGCAGCCTTGTGTCCTACGCTGCCTGGGTTAGACTCAGGGACCCCTGTCGGATAAGTAGATGCATGTTGTGTAGATGGTAAATATCAATAACACATGGTCAGCCAATGTGTTTTTCTTTTCTAAGCAATCAGTTTGTTCGTAAGGGTACACAAAATATAGAAATATTTTCCTGCAGCTTCACTTGTAACCTCTAGAGGGCACTGTCTGAAGTCACCAGGTAACTCTTTCAACTGTTCTGTTTTCCTTATTTAAACTGGTTCCCCTGCCACAAATTCATCTTTTTGTCAGCATTTTACTTCATGAGAAATAGCATTCTTTGGAGCTTCTCTATTACCACCCATCAGAGGTATTTCTTCAAAAGGATGATTTACATTACAAATGAAAATTTTAATATACATAAATTACATTTTTGGTGTGTAATTTACAAGCAGCTTTTCTCAGTTTTTTTAATAGGATTCTTAGGAAATTTCGATAGGAGAAGCTGTATTTTTGTATATAGTACACTATAGGAGTAGGAATTGGTTAGTTCTGTGTTTGAAGTACATGTGTAGTATTTTTCTTTTGATCCGGAAATTGTCTGAGCAGAAGCAAAATTAATTTAATGTAACTTTTGCTGACATTCTGCTTTATTTGTGGTGAGCTTTGCCATTGCCTTTCTCCTTTTTCCTCTGTCCTGATTCACTTCTGTATTTATGCATCTGTACAGCTGAAATTCCCTGCTTTGTAGGACCTTAATTTCCTGTGGCATTGCCTCTGTTTCCCTATTTGATGTGTTCAGTGCGTCTCTGGCTATGTTCTCCTCTCGTAATACTAGGGCGCTCTACTTATCGCCTCCCCGGATCCTTATCTCTGTGCTGCAGTGCTATTGTTTATTCAGATAGTCTTCAGATAATTGTATTTTACTTACCTTTCTGTCACTTCAATTTAGTTACTAGATCTCAGATTCAAACCACAGGCTTCTATTTCTGATGTATCTCATCATTCTAGGAGGCACCACAGTCTTCAGCGCTTCTCTCAACACGATCACCACGCTCACGGTGCGCCAGCGCAGTGCTTAGTACTTTTGCCACACACATCTGAGGCTTGGGTTCGAGCCTCTGTCCTGGCCTCGTGTGTGGAGTTTACATGTATCCCCTATGTTGTGGTGGGATTTCCTCCAGGTATACTGCCTTCCCCCATGCTGAGGTTAAGTGTTACCCAAATGCCGGTAGGTGTGTCTTTGTCAGTGACCGGTGTGTGAGTGTGTCCTGTGGTGGATCTGTGTTTTCCCCTGCCTTGTGCCTGTAGCCACTGGGATAGGATCAGGATGTGGGTTCAGATGATGTATGTGCATCATGATGTCCCATGGCATGCATGGGGTCACCTTGCCAAGATGGAGTACAAGGATCCCCCGAACTAGGCAATCTTCTTGACAAGTAGTGCCAAGAGGAATGAGGCACTATATGTGGTTGTGAAGCATGATCCTTTCACTGGATCCAGTTCATTGTAAACTGGTCAGTGTATTACACTGTGCACACCTATGGTCACGACTGAAAGGTCATGAGAAACGAGATTTGTCTGCGGGATCGTAAGACAAAGTGAAGAAATTGGAGATCTGGTGGGACCTCGAAATAGTTTGCTCCTTCAGATCAAATGGAGTTACTGTAGTTGAGGTGGTTGGGCACCTCCCAAGGCAGCGGTTCCAGACATGGCCCACTGGGTGAAGGTCCTGGACGAGACCCAATACATTATAATCTCCTAGCCAGCAACGTTTGGGGAAACAGCAGAACCAGCAAGAGTCCATGACCTCATTGCAGCAGTTTTGGTCTCATCTTCATGCCATGCTACCACCAGTCCTTCACCTGGAAAGCATTGAAGAAAATCACCATGATTTTTTTCACAGTTGGGATTATTCTGAATTTCACATCAGACTCCCCAGAAAAATGTGCTTCACATTGTGTCTGTATTCTTTCAGAGAACCAATCACATCTCATTTCTGATCTTAATGTGATTTCTATTTCAGAACCATGTTCATTTACTGAGCAGACCTTTATGAAATACAGTTTGAAATGCAGCGGCATATGCAGCCAATCGGCTGGCACCTGACGTGATGCGGAGAAGACCGCCGCGTGCCAAAGTGAGTCCGTAGGCCTTGGTACAAGGCACTCTTGAAGGGCTGTGTGGAAACCAATTCCGTTTTATTACCTCTGGCTCTGCACATCTCAGTGGAATCAAGTAATGATACCATTGAGGCCACAATGAGATAGTGTGGCCCCACAGAAAGTGCCTTCTTCGGCAAAAGTCCTGTTTTGATGCTATTACTCCACACTCAATATGTATATGAAATTATATTGGATCCTTTCTCAACACAAAAACGGTTCTC
The DNA here is from genome assembly GCA_019775895.2 of Stomatorhinus ivindoensis. Taxonomy (NCBI): domain Eukaryota; kingdom Metazoa; phylum Chordata; class Actinopteri; order Osteoglossiformes; family Mormyridae; genus Stomatorhinus; species Stomatorhinus ivindoensis. The sequence continues at coordinate 26,544,703 of JABFEB020000040.1, forward strand.
AACAGGTAACCAAAAATGTGCTGCATTGGTCACTGAAATATACCTCAGTAGGTCCCGGTTTTTAAATGACTCCATATAACTTTGCTATAAGCTATAGATATAGAGCTTAAAAATCCAGTGGCTTGTAATTCATCTTGAGGTCATTATTCATCTAGTCACAAAAGATAAAAATGAGTACAAAAATGTTTAAAATGTGTTCCCTGTGATACATGAATACTATCCATTATGTGCTATCAACATGTACTATACTCTGAATGTATAGGAACAAAATCCAAAGGTATTAAATACAAACACAGTTATATGAGAGAGTTTGTTTTTTTGTGGTTGCATTTGTGCATCTGTCACAACAACAGCAGGAACATTCCCTCTGAAATGATGCTTTTGTGCAGTTTTGTCTGTAGCTGTTTATTATTATGAATATTAATTGCATGCTTGTTTTCATTCAAGACATTTTTTATTTAAAGAATGGTTATTATAATGTGTTTAGTCAAGGTCTTGTGTTTGAATGTCTTTAAAATTTTGAGCACCATGTTACATGCATATGTGTAAAACTAGCATTTGATATACGTATATTACGAATCAGTCTGTCACTTTCTATTTTTGTGAGAAGCACATTTATTATGTTCCCTGTTTTGTAGACATTGTGGCTAATGCACTTTTTCTCTGGGAAATATTTCAGGCCTTTATCTAAGGTGGCAAATTGCACATAACTGGAGAGGACTGTTCTGTCAGAATTCAGTGCAGAGAGATGGAGACATGATGTAATTGCAGCCATATTCACTTTTTGGGAGGGCGTGTTTTCACCCGGGGTGAATTCTGAAGACAGATTGTACACTTCAAGAAGAGACGATGAAGAATAGACCGGCCGAGCTGTGAGCTGCATCCTATCCCCCACCCCCCCCCCATCCCGACACCCTCCCTTCCGCTGGCAATGTTGTTCTACAGTCTGTTAATTCTACCTCCGCTACTCAGACGTTCATGTTGTAGCTGAGGGAGCAGGCCCAGTAGTCCCTCCCTGCACCCCCAAGCAAGAGATAAGCAGAGGCTTCCTCCTGCGTCTTCCATGAGCTGCCTGTCTCGCCGGCTCCACCCGTAGGCCGCTTTGTAAAGCGCTTTGAGATAAATGGCAGCTTTCAGATAAACAGTGGTGAGGGCCGGCTCTGTTCTTGCCTAGGGATTGAGATCCAGTAAGTCGCGATGCTTGACGCTCTGTAACACAAAACGGGTCTCTTAGGGATGGCATCTGATAGAGTTTGCTTAACCGGATGGACTTGGGAATGTGGTCTTTGTCCTGGCTTTTTCCATAACCCTTTTGCATTTCAGTGAAGGTATTGCCCAGAGGTAATGCAGGAACAGCTTGTTTTGAAGGAAATCTCACTTGAAGCATATTGTTTTGTTTCAAAATATAGCTTAATGACCTTATAATGGCTCTATGACGCACTACGCTGATCGCTCCTGACACAACCACTTATCTGCTGTGTCCCCTTCGATATCGACTGACATGGCGCTGTGGCTGGGGCCGCCTGCTGCGCTGTGGAGAAGGGCCACACTGCAATAATTATTCATAAATCATTATAATAACTTTAATGGCGTGTAATGGAGTTGTTGTGTTTCCAGTGGCTAATCTCGTTCGGTCCGCTGTGCAAGGCTAAGCGGGCCAGCCAACGCTGCAAAAGTTGACAGCATCAGATGAAATTGCTTTGATTTCATTTTTAATGTTCATTTTAAACCAAATGCATAAACACAACGGGTTTTGTTGATTTTCTGTTGCACGTGTTGGTAATACTTTCTAAGAGTGCCCTGTCTATAAGAATCCATGAACACACTCATAATGCATTATAATGCATTCATAAAGCATTATAAACATGAATATAAGTATTTAACCACAGCACGTCATAACTGTTTATTATGTATTATGAATGCATTATGAAGCTCTCTTCTGTAAAGCACTATAGATATCTTCGCACTGCAGATAAAAGCATCCTTAGTTCTTATACTAAACATTATAATGCTGATGAAGGTATCTATACTGCATTATAGATGAGAGCTTCATTGGAGCTTATGAAGTGTTATAATCAAAACTACAATACCTTATGACTGTCAAAAGAAGATGCTGTAATGCTTAATTCGTTTACTGACCATTATAATGCATTATGAAGGTATCTATAATTGTTATTGCATTATTTACCCACTTCTCCTCTACCAGGTTCTCACTCCATACTATTGTTAATGAATAGGAATGACAAGTGTGCTGCAAAGGTCCTGGAATTCACAAGTTCTCAAGAATGACTTAATTAAGCTCACAGTCACAACTCTGTTCAGGGTTTGCCCTGAATTTTGTCTTGAACTAAATCTTCAGTGTAGAATTATAAGATAATAAGATAATTTAGCTCAATTAATAAACTTTTGTTCATCATCAAAAGCACAATATTTTTCTTTTGTTAATTATCACCAAAACTACATAATTTTATGCATACAAAAAATAATGTCAATAGAAAAATGAACTGTTCTTCCTCCTAATCTCTCTTAATATTACCAGCTGTGTAAAAGTTAAATATATGAGTTGTTGGTAATTCTGTTGCACCCTGCTGTATGACCTTGTTAATATAATTGTTTCGTTTTGATTTTAAAAGAGTGTGTGTAAAAGGGACCTGTGTCGAGCAGGCTTCTGTTTGCTCCCCGGGTTTTGTTTGTAAATTGGGAGGTCATTTTAGTTTGATTTCGTTTGCTTTTCAGGTGCCTATGAAGCATTAAGAAGCTCTTTGAGTAATTGCTCCTGATCACACCTGGTCCGTCCTCTGATAACGGTAATTGGGAGAAGCTGCTCCCTCGCTGCTGCTTCTCCACCTGTCCGCATCTGCGGTTTATTCTTCCTGGTCGAGTGTTTATGATCTCCATCTGTCCGGAATCAAACAGGGAGCGAGTCTCTGTGCTCAGGACATGGCAGGCCACACAGGAAAGAATACAAATACTCTCTTTCGACAACAAAGATGGTTTCCCTTCGTTTGAAGGCTTCTATTGATCTGCCCACGTATTCAGGAAATTTCACCACTGCCATTTGAAGGGTTCCCTTGAGGGATTATCAGCAGGTACCCCTCCCTCTGGCTATACACTGACCAGTCCCCCCCCCACCTCCAAAATAAAGCCAAAGCACATTGTTTCTGATCTCTGTGTGCTGCTTGGCTGTGCTACTTTATATCGCATTTCTTAGTATTTGCTAAGCGTTATTTGGACACTGGCATGAGCCTCAATTTATTTCTCAATATATTCATTGACAGATTGTGCCCTCCACATACTAAAATAAATTAAGTGACATCATACTTTGCAGATCTTTGAAGGCCCTCTGTTAAGCTATGGGACATTATGTCAGTCAAAAACATCTGTAGAGCCAATGGCAATGTGCTCTTTTTCAAGTTCTGTTTGGGGAAATACACGCTGGATACAATTTGTTACAAATGTCAAATTATCTTAAGTCCTTTATCTAAACTTCCCATGTGTTCAGTACTGAAAGCCATGGATTCTCAAAATTAATTACAAATTTATTTCAATAATTAAGTGTAGATTTGATTTCCTTCTCTCTCTCTCTCTCTCTCTCTCTCTCTCTCTCTTTGATGGAGAATAGCATTGGCCAAAACATAGCAAGCATGCCAAGAGAAAACTAAATTATCTTGTAAAAAGAGCATGACGACACTTTCTAAATGATTAAATGGACTTGACCAGAGGGGCAAGTTCTCTGCATTTTTATATTATTGGAGTGTTTTTATTGCAGTGCAACAACTAAGAGTCAACACCTTCAGCATGAGACTTTCAACATTAAACCTCAGAGGTTATTCCCTGCCTTTTTTTTTAGAATCTAATATGAGATGATGGAAAGAAAGTTAAAAAAAACAGGCGTGCAGGGACAGAGTTCCTGAATGGGGTGAAGAAAGAGGGCAGAAGAGAGTGAAAAGTTACGGGGTGGTGTTGAAAAGGACAGGGTCAGACGAGAAGAGGAGAGAAAGGTATGAGGCTACAAGATTGGTGTGGTAGTGTTGATACGACCTTGGTGGTCTGGTGAATATGATTTCAGTAAGCTGTGCAGACTCACAACAGAGCCCACAAGTCAGGCACAAATAGTTATTTGTGTCTTTTTACTGTTCCGTGGCTTCTGTCCCGGGGTTTCTCCATGCTTGCAGCATTAGGGGGGACTGTGCCTCAGATTAGATTCAGGATATTTGACCGACTGAGTGGAATAAAGTTCCAATCCCTTACTGGTTAGTGATTCCATGAGCCTGAAATTTTTAAACTTACTAATTTATACTTTTTTTCACCATACTATGCTGAATTTTTTTCCCCCCCATAGAAAAATATTTGGGCTGCTCAGTGAGTAGCGCTGTTGTCTCATACCTCCAGGACTGGGAGTTGTACCAATGCTTGGGGGGGGAAAGGGTGTGTTACGCGTCATCCTTGTGTGGCACAGGTCTCCTCGTGCAGCCCAAAGTCACACTATTAGGCTAATTGGCCCATTGAGAACATTTGTGTGTGTTATTGTGTGTTCCTGTGAGGGTCTGACGTCACTATGCGGTCCCGGATAAGCTCCAAGCCTCCATGACCCCGACTCAGATGAATAACTCAAAAGATGCTAAATATTAACAATGTAAACATGACAATATTCAAAACACCAGCTTTCCCTTTAGCACCAGCAGCCATTTTTAATTGATATTTGCATAGTTTGTTTATACAACGCATGATACCCTTATATTCAGTCATTAAAACTATTTGATTTACTATACAAGTTTGGTCTCATTGTTATAATATTTGGTCCTATTGTTGCTTATCTAACAATGACAAACACCACCATAACTATCTCTAGGCTAAGCCGTAAAGGACAGATTGTTCTTACGTTAATGTTATCTTACGATTTTAATACATAAGCTGTAATATCCATGCTATTAGATTGATGCAAAATGATTGGTAGATGGCAAATATTATGGTCTCACAGCAATAGATTGTTGTCATCCCTTATGTCTTGCATATATTTAGCCTTGAAAACAGATATTCTTACTATTTATGAAATTATCCATGTTAACATTTTCATTACAAAAAGCTTTTTACTTCAGAATTAATTGAGTGCTAAAACTGAGAAGGCGTTTACATTCGTTTACATTTGTGATGAACTACATTATGAGCTCAATGAAACATGTGCTCAGGGGCATCATTATAGATAAATGGATGGGAGTCTTTATGGGGGGGACATGGCAAACTTACATTTAATTTAAAAAGCGTTTCATGAATTACACTAACAAATGCACATTTATTTGGGGGGGATACAAAACATTTTAGGGGGGGCTAATCCCCCCCCCCCACCCCAAAATAAATAAATAAATAATAGGGTTAGCAACGCCTCTACTATGCCATACGCTAAGAGTCAGCCCCAGCTAAATTTCAGTCATGCTTTTTGGATACACAAAAATCCTGCCAATCATTTTCTTGTGCAGATTCTGAGGCGAGATTCTTGGCATTCTCCATTGATTTAGCTACGACTTCCTTGGGCCAAGGCTAAAGCCATACCCTATTAGCTAGATTTGACTGTCCCCCTGGGTGGAATCAGTTTACTGTAATTACATCTGGCCTAGCCTGCTCTATAGGTTTACTGTAACAGTCAATCTCTCCTGGTGAAAGCTTGCTGTCTTCTTCAGCAGTCAGTGCAAAACAGCTCTTTTGCAAAAAACTAAAAATTAATGTCACCAGAGTTCAATGCCATAGTTTCATTATCTCAAAATATGCAGCTCTTCGTTTTTCAATGACCGTCATAATACAGTAATATTGATTGATTGACTTAGATTAGTCCCATAAGGAATGTATTAAAATTTTCCAGTATGAATCCCAATATATTATTGCATGCATTTATTATCACTATATGTAGTTCCTAAATAAATGGACAGGATATTCACTATACTGTGTATTTTTGTATTGTATCGTTTAAGGTATTTAAATATTTCAGTTAGTCAATGGCATGGCAATGGTGTTTTTGCATGTCCCACATAACCAGAATGGTCTGTATCAGGTTTGTAAGGTGTTTCCATGCCATTCGAATGGCATTTTCATAGTTCCCACACGCTGGCACACCTTTTCCCTGGGTTATGGAGTTATTTCCCTGGGTTATCTGGTTCTATCCAGGGTCAAACCCCTGTTTTGCGCTTGGGAAAAGCTCTGGACTATTAAATCTCTAATGGGGGTAGTTGCTAAAATTGGATTGTTGGAAAGATCAATATCTGCTGTGTGTGTCTTTCTCTTGTGGAATATATGGTTAGCAGTTTCCCTAACTTTACATGCAAACTGGGGCGCATTGACTCCTGCGATTCCCCAAATACAATGAAGTCAGTCCTTGAGTTCAGGATGAATGTAATTGGTTCCTATCAGTTCCCTGAGGTCTTTAACTCAGCAAACTAACCTGGGCGGGAAGGCATGCAGGTGGTAGATTGTGGTCAGCCTGTTTCACAAAACGCAGCGATGGAAATAGAAATAGCTCACCTCATTGCTACCAGTCGTTTGCTAATCTTTCATTGGCAGCACATCTTTATCAATCCTCTTTGTAGACTCAACAGTGTATTACGATGTCAAAAGGTGCTTGGCCTGTTTGGTTCCTTGGTATGTTTGCTAATGAGATTGTAGAAATGCCCCCTGCAACATCATTGCCAGATCTATAATTGACTGTCCTTTCTGATTTATCAACTACAGATCCTTTTCCTAGGTTGCATTTTTTCGGTTTTGTTTTTTTTATGGAAAATATCCTGCAATCCCGTGCACACTGTAAAACCAAAGAAGAAAATAGTGACAAAAATTCAACACCTGTACATGCAGACATAATCAAAGAGAAACTAGAATTAAATGTTTGAATGTTTGTAGATGACATAAAAATGGAGCAAAGAGCTGATTTAGTTCCAAGCAAAACTGTGTAACTGTGGTGAAATTGACACCAGCCAGTGGTTTAGGCTGGAGAATACTTGAATGAGCATTGCTGCTGAATGTCACATGTGGGGGTGTTGGAGGGGCATGGATACCCTGCCAGATTCTGGGGGTTCAGCACTTCACAGGAACCCTTGAAATTATATGTAAATTTGTGTGTGTGTGTGGGGGGGGGGCAAGAATTCTGAATTGCTCATTATATTACTGCTTTTAAATGGAAACTCTATGAAGCATAAGAATTCTTTCATTTTAACCCAGAGAAAAATATCTGTTTGAATGATGCCTTGAAGTACAGAAACCTTCAGATTCTTGCACACATGCAAGTACGAAAATAAAAAAATTAAAAATGAAAATTTTCTATTTGAAAATAATACTACAATAATTAGCTAGATAAATTATACAAAAAGGAAACTGAAAGACATAACAATAT
>JABFEB020000040.1:26583840-26600723 GCA_019775895.2 Stomatorhinus ivindoensis
AATTTTTGGGTGGTTTTGACAGAAGTTTGGTGACCTTGTGGGTTCTACCCCGGGGACCCCCCCCCCCCCCCCCCCCATGCCCTGCTCAGTCAAACAAAGGCTTCAGTGTACCATGATTTATTGTATATTTCCAGTGTCAGAAAACTAACAAGGCAGAAAGCCTAAAACCTAGTTAAATTCCAGTGGAAATTCCTGTAATGACAAAAGATATTTTATATTCAGTTGTATATGCAATACTATTATATACCAGATAAAGTAAAGGTTTAATGTAGCTCTATGTGGACTCTGTATCCATATGGGTAAAGGGGGCTTTGTGGGGTTTTTCCATCTAAAAGACTCCTGAGACAGCAGCACTAACACCCGGATGATTACCTTTCGCAAGGGCTGATTGTTTCAAACTCCCCCTTTCTAAAAACACACTTGCCCCCTCCCTGCCAGATGCTGTACTGGCGCTGCCTCGTGGGAGAGAAATGCTCTCACAGTAAATTGGACTTTGTCCTCTTCGGGGAACCAGCCACATTTTAGCATTAGGCTCCATGCCGCAGCTGTTACCGGCCACACTGGAGGCTGTTTGCTTTTCTACCACTGCGAACTGTAATGGTCCTTCACATTTGGAAATCACACACCGTTTGTAAGGGCTGTCAGATCCAGCGCAGCACTTTTTCATGTCTCGGCGTTGGTTTTAAGTTGGAGTGCAAAACATTAAACACGTTTCTTTGGAGATTATTTGCACTTAAAAATTCCATCAGGTTGTCCAAGTGTAATAGACTGGAGGACAAAATCAGGGTTGGAAAGAAAATGGAATGTAGGTCGTGATCTATTCCTAGAATAGTTGATCAGGGAGGTACCTTTTAAAGAGCTGTTGACAGCAGCCTATCAGAGATCGTTGTAATTGTGACAAGAAAACTCTGATCCCAAAAAACCTTTTCTTAACTCTAGATATAGAACAAGTTGACCTTGACAAAAGAATAGATACATCCAGGGACACAGTCATGTATCTGGTTCTCATTATATAGATGGTTTCCACCAAAAGTTATTGTTTCTAGCCCTGAAGAAGATCCGAACACAGCTGGAAGCATCCAAGCGCTTTAAAGGGAGGTTTAGGAACCATAGAACCTGGCTTTTAATAAAATGACTGGATAATGACACACAGCATAATGAGCCTGTTAAATGAGCTTGTCAAACCCAAGCCCTGTTGATGTTTTGCTTGAAGTGCTGTTTGTCGTGCTTTTTCACTGATTTGTGAACTTGTTTTTCTGATGCTGCTGATTACAAAATATTGTAGCTCTTGTGAAATTATGCTACCTTCATTCTGAAGTACAATATAAAATTATGAAGGAATAATTATGAATATAATTTGTTCTTCACCATTAATCATTTTATTAGAATAAATGGTGCATTGGTACTGCATTACATAATGATGAGCGTAGAAAAAAAAAAAGGCTTTTCTCATTTTTTAAGAGTTTATTTAGGTCTACGATTCTTTTTCCTTTTTTCGAGCTGATCGGTATATGATTATAATTCAGCTTGTAATGCAGAAGGTTGTGTCATTCTTCTTTCCAGAAGGAATGGTAATGATCCATGTGAAAGTGAGTAGAAAAGAAATGGTGAAGCCCTCAAACTCTCCGCATGTATTGGGACACCCTCACCGGGACGGATGCACATCCAGAGGTTACAAGGGTGCATACTGGGGCGCTGCTGCAGCCTGCATCCTGACTCACATCTGTCTGTGTTATCAGCACTGGTCAGGCCTTCTGGCACATGACATAATCTTTGAAAATTGTGCAAATTTGTGCTGCTGGATTTCAGCCAAGTGGTTTGGGAGCTGCTCACAGGAAGCAGCGTTTTTACTCACAGCCGACGACGTGACTTGGCACATGCTGATTGGCCCTGTTTGACTGAAGAAGACGTTAAAAAAGATTGATTCTCTAATCAGGCTTGACGCAGGTGCTTGCTTTTTGGAGTTTTACTGAGATTTGTGAGCTGTGGTACCCATTGAGTTTCTTTGGGAGTGATTCTTTCATAGCATAGAATGACATGGCATTGCTTTCCAGTCACAAGTGCAATACAGACCCCGTTGTAACAACAGCCTCCAAGGACAGGTTACTGTTAGGTTTCGTATTGTCTGTATAAAACAGCCTAGAACAGAAGACAGTTGAATTCATGAAGGAGCTTTCTTCATAGGTGCGGATTATGCTGGAAGATTAGTATGAAGTCTTTTGGTGAATTCGACACTGTGCCGCAGCAGTAAGGACTACAAATCCTGTTGACACAAAGGGATTGTTTATTAAGCATGAAAATAGGGTTGTCTTCACTTTAGATAAACACCTGGCCTGGTGCCTCCCTGCACAGCCTCACCTGCAGCTCGTTTGTGTAGAGAAACCCCTGTTATAACCTTTTTTGAAGGAAAAACTCAGTTGTCCAAATTCTTGATTACTTTTGTTATACTGCATATCCCGCTAGACTCTTTGTTCCCAGAAGAGATTCTCCTTTGTTTATTCCCAAAATGGGAAAATACACGTAAGAGGAAAATGGCAAGACTCTTTTAATCGATAAATTTGCAACACAATTGGCCGAATGAACTCGCGAGAGGGTAAAAAGTCTGATTTTCCATTGATCTATGATTTATTTTTTGTACTCCGGGCTAAAGTTAGATGCTGAACCCCAAAACCCTGCTGTAGTATGTGATGAGTACTTTCAGTAAGAATCAAGTCAGCACAGAAGTGGACTTATTTAATTACTGGGAATTAATAAATCCATGTTGTACGAAACAGCAACTGATAGCGGCAGAATCCCAAAGAGCAGACTTGTGATGGTGTGATGTTCTCCTTCCTGATTAGATGCCAACCTCAGGACCCTTTGTTCAGTTTCTCTGGTCCTGTCTCGGCCTGCCTCATGCGGGCATTTCTGACTCCCCGTCCCAGACCAGCTCTCTAAAAGAACATGAACCACCTTGCGATTCACTCCATGCTTCACTGCTTCCATCATTCCGTCTAACTATCTCTCTCTGGCTACAAAAACATCATTCTTCATTAAAATATATTAACCTTACTCATCAAAGCCAAGCCTCATTTTCAAGCTAACAAAGTCATTTGCGTAAGTGTATCCTCCATAGTCCATAACAAGTAAAAAAAAAAAATACAGTTCACATATCATATCATTAATGTATGCTGCTTCAATAAAAAGTAGGACTCTGGAATTACCCTCAGGTACACAGTAGACAGGATTGATCCATCCTATGACTGTAACTGCAAGTCTCAAGGCCCTGTATCATCTTTCCCAACTCGAAATGGTTGAGCAGGAATATGGAGAGAATCTGGTCATTCTCAGTGTCAGATATTAGTCCACAAATATTGTGCAGCCATCTGAGGACAAAAGGGTGCTATCTCGTAGAAGTTTGGGATCTTATGAGAATTAGCATGCACAGGACAACCATATTGTTACCATCATAAGCTTACTGGCTGAGCAGTTTGAAAGAGGGATGAACCACATTAATACTATAACGTAAGCTAAGCAGAGGCCTGTAATTTATTTATGCATCTGGAGAAGTATTAAAGAAAAGAAAAGTACTGAGCTGAAGAATATAGCTCCAAAGTCGCTTTACCACCCTGCCACCTAGTATAAATGAAGCAATCATTGTAATATGTGAATTATTGCACACATCGCAAACCAATTCCTCTTTATTGGCCTAATTTAGGAAAAAATGTCACTGCTAAAATGTCATATGTACAGCTACTGTATGACATGGTTTTAATTCCCTTCTGGCCTGGTAGTATTGAAACATGAGGGATGAAAACCCTGTGTATCTTTTTGAGGTGTTGGTAGGGATGGTATTTGGCTCTCCGAGTCAGGATTCTGTGCCCATGGTCAGACGGTCGTTGGTTCAAATCCCATGACTGACAATGGGATCATATCATAGTTGGGTCCTTGAGTAAGACCTTTAATACCAAACAAGCTCCTGTGTGGTGCTGGACCGATGACTGACCCTGACCTTGGGCTTCGCCCTCATTTCTGTCTGTTTGCCTCATAGGAGTGTAAGGCGAGATTTGAGAGTACTTAACAACTGCTAGGTGCAGTTATATGTGTATATATTAAGTCACACTAGGGAAGCAGGCAGGTGCCAAACCTTACAAACCTTATAGGTTTTGTTTGGGTAGCAGGTAAGTTTTTGTTTTTCCCCCCTTTCTTCACAGTAAAGTTTAGGGGCCTTCAGATCTGTTTCGTTCCTTATCTTTCTTTGGCACTGACCTTGTGCCTGGTTCCGCTCAGTGGCTAGTGGTATGATGCTCTACAATGTGCTGATTCTGGGCGAATAAAAAGCCTATTTTATTGAACTCCAAACCTCTGTGAACTCCTTTCTCTTCCTCCTGCTGGTAGTACATTTTAGTTCCCTGCTTACCTGTTGTTTCCTCCTGACCTAGACCAGGTGCGTAACAGTACCTTACTCATACTGGTACAAATAGCAAACAAATATTTCATTATCCACTCATGCCGGTCAGTCTGGGTTCCAGCAATGTGAATTAAACTATAGCAGTATGCTTCCAGTGATTACCGACTGTTATTAATGTTGAGAAAATGCAAAACTGCACTGTTGCTCATACTAGAAATCAGAAATTTCAAAGCAACCCAGGATTTAAAAAAGGATTTAATGAAGCGTCCATGTCAAGGTGACCTAGACAACCCTGTCAAGTGGATGAGACAGCCGGGTTCCTGCGCACACCTCTCCACAGCGATGTCTGCCGTCGGACGAATCTGACAGAGTCGCGGCTGCGACTGAGGGAATAGGGCTTCCCTCCAAGAGCATTACTCTGCTCTGATGAAGTGCACGGCCTGCAGAGTGACAGGAAGTGGGTGGCTGACGACACACACACCGGCAGAGATGTGCACTGGTCTTCACCCCTCCTGAGCTGGTATGGGCATGGCACACTGTGCCAAGGGGAGACCTATGGTAGATGTGATAATTGGCCATTCCAGATGGGGGGGGGGGGGAGAGTACAGGGATGAGGGAACAAAACTAACAAACGTTTGAACTAGTTTAATAGTCAAGCTATTGCCTGAAAAGTACGTTTTTTTAAAATGTTTCTGTACTTTTTCACCGAAACACCTCACCTTGCAACAGGTTAAGAAAATTAACCAAAGTTCAATCCAGGAGCTGGGGCAAGCTTCTAAATATGTGTATAGCCATGAAATGCTTCAGGTGTAAACACGTGAAAAACAATGAATGTTACTGAAGAATAAAATCAGATTTTATATATAAATATACAATATAGATTGATTCATTATACAATGGCATTTATAGAGTGTTTACAGGTCAGGCCAGTGTCCACAATAATATTGCTGTATTGGCTATATATAGCACTGTAAATATCAGTCACAGAAGAGAGCATAATCGGCTAAGTTCAGCAAGGCCGCCTCAGCACTGGTGATAAGGTGTCCATGGTTTCACTTTGCCTGTCGCTGTGCCCATCCAGATACGCAATATGGTGGAGGAGAACTTCTGTGGCAGTGTGCAGCTCTTAAAGTTCTTAGCCATATTACAGGAATATTAAACTCAAATCTTAGATAATGCCTGTGTCAGGGTTAGTTCCAGGTAAATCTTTCATTACCAGGCCACTGTCGTGTGGTTGACTGGGTGACATCATGTTTGCTTATAAAAAAAAAACACACATTGCCCATTATTTCTTCAGACAAACATCTCTGTGACCTTCACCAGAGGAAAGTGGTGCAAATGATGATGATGAGAAATAAATAACAAATACCTACACATCCTTCTCTTGACATCTGACTGTGGTCACTCTATGAGCATAGTACTCACACATCACATGACATCATATTACAACGTCAGACGAACGTCTGAAATCGGACCTGCTTTTGATGATGGGGATGTCCTTTACTATTGAAATTCTGTACTCATGGTTCTGACCTCTGAGATAGAGGTCCAATTCTCTGGATTCCAAAGCCAGCCTCATATCCACCCCGATGACCTGGAGGTCACCTGACAGCCAGATGGTAGTAAACAAGTAATCCATGTGCTGAAATTCAACTTTATCCACTGTAGCCAGAGTGTCTAGCCGGTCCCACTCCACCAGGCCCATAAGCCCTATCTTTCTGCTTTCCCACTCAATAGTTCTGCTCACAACACCATGACCCAGAGCTTAAGAGGTGAACTTATCATATACATTACAGAGAAACCAGCGGATGTTCATTTCTTGAAGGGCATTCAAATTTATTATTACTTTTGGAAAGAATTTTTTAAAATTAAGATTAAAGTGCTTCACTGTTCCGGAAAATCGGTGCTTTAATACTGTTGATTTGTATCATGCATTATTCTTGATAAGAATTGTTTAAAAGTTTATGTATTGTAGCTCTGGCTGCTAAGGTGTAATACACATGAATTAAATATAACCAAACCCAGCGTAATGTACGCCCATTTCATTTGTAATGTCAACATGTGCGTCTATTTTGCAGTCGTGCTTAATAGCGACATCTTTAAACGGTCACCACTGAAAACTGCGAGAGGATTCGGGTGTTTAAACTCCTTTAAAGATGTGGCAGACCTAGAAGGGAACTTTTCTTACAAACATATCGAATGCAATTTTATCAAGGAAAAACACAGAATAGGATAGTTGGAAAAGTAAATCTCCACTTTTTCACTGCCGACTAATAAAAGACTTTGGAGCGTTAAAGCAATCCGACGTAATCCCGATCAATTACGGAATTGCATAACTGGGAAGCGATTATACCATCAACCCAAAGCAGGCCAACATTTCAAGTGCAAATTAAATTCGATGCTGCGTTTCCTGTAAGCATTTATTTCCAATTTTTGGTCCGTTACATAAACATAAACGTAGAAGATGCAACTAGCCCATTCATTTAAAACTGCAATATAAACTTTTTTACTTTCAATATAGCTAGTGGCGATCTTCAACACAATATGCCTACAGTATATTACAGCGGAAGCAGTCTCAAATTATAAACTAGTAAGTAAGTATATTTGGTTAAAACACCTTTTGCCGCACCGTAATTTGTCATCCATCTATCAAACGCTATTGAAGAGTGGACTGTCAGAGAATATTAAAGTTAGTATGGCTGGTAACGACAAGTGTATCACAGATGGTTTAAGACGAGATATTTTTAAGTGGCCAGATCAGGAATTGTGCATCAATCCGAAATTCACTTGTGATTAAAAGTTTCGTAGTCTGGTGTGAATATTGTTGCTTGGATCGATGTTCTTAGCCAACAATATTTGCTTATTTATTCACAAAAAAATCACATACTAAGATAGCCTAAACATGCCTGAACCGCAAATCATATTAGTGTACTTTACTATACTACGCAGTACCATAATCGTTAAAATAGGCACTTCGACTGTCAAAATGTTCGAATATTTACGACATAGCCTACCATAAACGGTCTGTGTCTTGTTGCTGTTTCCGACCGTCAACACCAAGGATCCGCGGGTTCAAGGACATTGTCCAGTACATCCCCCGAGACGGTCGCTCTCAGCTGGTCCAGTAAACAGACATAAAGTTCACATATTATTTTATTAAACCTGCAATGGACATTATTATTCTTTCATTTCCCTTTTTAAACCATTTCCTTTCATACATTTTATTAGCACTGTGAGCTGACGGTGCATCATAATCAAACGAGTATGACATTAAAAAGGCACTACTTTCAATATACTGTAGATTGAAAACATATGTTTTCATATTTAGGTCGTTGCAATCGCCTGTCTTTCTTTAAGCAAGCAATACGGCTTGTATTCTTAAATCTGAAAAATCCTAAATATAGAAATGTTTATCTTTGCATATTTTTGCCATAGAACTTCTGATACTCTTGTCATCTTTTTGTGGATGAGTTTGGTGAGGTGTAATTAACGATTTAACATAGGCTACTGGAAAAGGTGTTCATTCCCGAGGGGTCTACTTTGATGGATTGCATTAGTATTCTTGTCTTATGAGTGTGTCGTTCTGCTTGCCACGTCAGGCTGCCATTTATTGTGTGTCTCCTGTTTTTTTCACCAAGGTTAGTTCTACTCTCAGAAGAAGACCTTGAAAACAAGATCGGGACAGTCAGTGGCATCTGTCTTTTGTTATCGCAATCGTCCGACTCGTCATTTCGTGGCATTAGTTATATTGTCACTCGAACTGTTTATTTCCACAGCATCCGTCTCATGATCTCACTGTTGGCGACGTTAGAGTAAAAGCTGCCGCGTACGACTGAGACGCATCAGCCTATCCGCAGTGCTTCATGGAAACTCATAAATGTAAGACATGGCTGCAGCTCCATCTCACTGAATGCGCCTCTCATAAGGTGGGATCGGCCGAGTGCGAACAGGACATTTCATCTGTAATCGGGTTTCTGCTGGAGTGAAGGTGACTCGCTTTTGCAGTGGAAGCTATGCGGAGAGGAGATGCGAGCGCTCATCCGGCACTCCTGCGCGCTGAAGGCTGCCAGCCAAACGACCTGTCTGAGCAGTAGGGAATCAGTCGGTCGCTCTCAGTGATACCGCATTAACACCAACAAAAGCAGCGAACAATTTTTTTAAGGCTGCAAGAATAATCTAAAAATTAATTGCACGCGTAGGTTTTACCGGCCGCCGTTTATGCATGAGTTCTGCACCGAATGGGCGCAAAAACCGCCCCAAAACCGCCGGGAACATTTTTCAAATCGGCAAGCCTCAGTACCGGGACTCTGAGCGCCGGGAGAGCACGGAAAGCGCCCGCAAAACGCAGCGGGTGGTGGAGCACTGCAGGATGGTGGGTACGACTGGTGACGCGATCCCGCTTTATTATTGTGATCCTGTGCAGCTAGCGTGCTCTCACACCTATTTCTATTCAAATCACGTGCGGACGTGCTATATTTAAACTGCCGCAAATCATCCCTGTTATTTTATAGCAAATCTAATAAAAACCAAATGCTCTTTGCCATTTTTGTTACAAGGCTAATGGAGATTAACATTATACGTATACATTGAAATCAAGCGATTTCCCAACGTCGCTGAATGTACTTATGCCATGGCTTTTTATGAAGTTAGTATCTATATAATAATGTGGCTGAATGTGAATTATGTACGTGTATTACAAAAACACCATCTCTTCATTATGCACTGACTGCTGACTGAATTGCGTAGAGGTCTCGTAATCTGCCTGTTTTTTTGCCGCAAGCGACTATATAAATCCATGTCTTGCATCAGTAAGATTTGGTGAAGAAAAAGAAGCTTTAGCAAAATCTTTATTGGATGGCCGTTGTAGCCAACATTATACAAATAAACCGTGAACATATTAACACACTTAATATTCTAGATTATTTAAAGTGCATTGCTCCTTAAATTATCTGTATGCAAAAGGTAATTAATTTAATGCATTTTCCGTTCTTTCCAAAGTCTTCGTCTCTGGTTGGGTTTTACCTATGTACATAGCAAAAATTATAAATATTGATTTTTGGAGAAAACCACCTAGGTTGTTTACACATCTGTACCGACATGTATACACGTTACCACCTGCACATCTACTTCTCCGGCTTTCCGTGTAAGAACTCATCTTCTGTACAAAAGCAAGGTGTACTAAAACAGTGCTATTCGGTTAATGTGACGAGAAAAAACTAGTTTGTTACCATACCGTATCCCTTGCTGCTTAAATTAGCGGCAATTAAAAAGTGTCCTGTCTACTAAGTAAAAATGACAAAAAGAGGTTTGTTTTAAAAGAAACATGAAATAGATAGATACACTGATATTTGTTCATTTATTTCTTTATTTTTCAGATTGTCCACGATTTCAATACACTTGTGGCCCTTTATCGAGAGCTGGTCATCTCCATCGGGGAACTAACTGTCGACTGTCCGTCTCTGCGCGCAGAAATGCACAAAACACGAACCAAAGGCTGTGAAATGGCGAGAAGCGCGCACCAAAATCTCTCTGCCATTCCGGGGTAAGTGACCTGCTTGCGCGGCTGGGTGGCTGAGACTAAAAGCAAACAAACGAAATACATTCAGAATCAAAGCTTGGGAATTATATGATGTTGGTTTATCAATACATTTTTTAAAGACACGCATACGCACACACACACATACACACACACTTAACCGTGTCTGTGATAGAGAAAAAAAATTCTGCAGTAGTCATTGGAGCTGTCCTTGGTGCTGAATCGTCGTGGTGCCTTGGTAAGACCCTTTGACAAACTGACTGTGTCAGAATGATTGGAATTTTAGTATTATTTGTCATAACATGAATGCAGATAATGGAATCAAGATAGTAGTTTAACTACTAATTCTATTTGCAGCGTATATGATGATTATACTTTGCAGTATTCATGTACAAAAAACCTTAAACTTAACGAGAAGTATACTTTTGTGTTTATCTTCTTTCGGAGTACACATACTTCTTTTAAGGAGAGTGTCAGAGGTGGGATAGGACAGAGAGGGAGAGAAAGAGAGGAAGTGAGAGGGATTCAGGTGATCATACAGCAGGGTACCTTTCTGCGCTTTGGGTGTAACACTGACCTGGAAGTATTTATCGCGCTTTTATGACTGCACAGCTACATAGAGGTTGGCTGCCATTGGCAATACACATTGCTATAAGTAAGAAGAAAAGAAGTTTCATGGCTGCATAAAAGGATTAAAACAAGGCAAAAGTAGGTCAAATCAGAGCCTTATTAAGATGGCCGACAATGGCGGCGATGATGATTATTGTTACTATTGTTTTGCTTATTCTACAGTATGCAGCATATTGCAATATGTGAGTAAAACATTTGTCATTTTTATATGGGTCAGATCAGTCACACGTGCTTTTGGCAGCACTGCGTGTTCATCTGAGTTCTGTGCCCCTCCCTCATTCCCAGCAACCCACAGACCCCCCCCCTCCCCACTACTGTATTGCGATAGCAGATGAAAAATAGGCTGTGAAATCAAAGGCATTAACACGTAGGACGGCTCGAGCAACACTGCAGCCTCAAGCTTGTCCTTCACTCCTTTTGTCTTATTGCTCTTCCATCTTTTGCCGGGTGGTTCCGTAGAGATTAAAAGCCGATTTTTCAAGAAAGTATGTGAAAATTGACCATAACCGGTATGGAGGGTCAGAGCATTAAGTGCAGTGTAAAGAATCGATAGTAAAGTATGTTGAATAGGCTTTGAGAGGTTATTCTAGAATGTGAGCGCCATTTACAAAACATCAGCTTGCTTTCTTGCACTTAGCAGCCAGATTTAATTTAAGTTTCCTGGTTTACTGGGCTGCCTACAGCGGCCGCTGTTCTTTGCTTCTGAAAAACATTAGTCAGGTGACTTGAGTGCTCACTTTGAAAATAGAAGAACATGTCAACATCAAAGAGGGCGGGGGGCACTTATGTAGCCAAACTATTGCATTTTACAAACCTGTGTATTCTGAGGGCTATATAATCGCAGTATAAACAGATGCCTTATTTTTTATTTTTATTCATATCGTTGTTTGTCATTCCTGATATATTTTGGATTTTGTAAGTCAGAGCCATATGCATACCTCGTTTGTGAGTTTCATGCTTTTGTGTTTTTGAGAGAGAGAGTGACAGCGAGATACGGTGTACCTGGTACTTGACAGCTACTAGCAGAACAGCCATTACGGTGTACATCTAACCTTCTTTGCCTGCTTGTTGACGAGCTCGTTTTAAATAGCATTTTAAAGAACCGCGCAGCTAATGTCTTTAGAAATATTTTCAGGCAAAGTAAAAGTGCGGCTGGCAGCCGCCTAAAATACAATCAGCGGCCACATTTGTGACAATCACGGCCTCTCGAGATTCGCCTCCCGGTTCTCGGCTCGTCTGGGCGGCTGCTGATTCGCTGTCCTCCTGCGGACCGGCGCGGGGAGACGCTTTGCGCAGAGCAATGAGATTCACCATCTGACAGATTCCCGAGTCCCCGACCACCAGTTCCCCTGCCTCTCTGCTCCATGTTCACATGCTGCCCCCCCGACTTGCTCCTATTCCCCTTATTTTCTCTCTTGGTGGTTGTATTACGTCCAGTGACTGCTAGCCTCGTTTGAACTGCTCTTCCTGAATTCAGGTCAAATAACCAACTGTTTAACATTTCACCTACATGTCAGTTTCTGGTTTCATATTAAGGGACAACAAGTATGATATCATGGATTAATCAGTAAGTATCATAACATTGTCCATCCATCAACTCTGTTCCGGAGGGGTGGCTCGAAGATGGATGGCTTATTGCCCATTCTGCAGCTCTTCTGTGCTGTCCGTCCATGGCATTGTGACAATGACATTCGGGCATGCAACCATAACGGCATTAGATCCATCATGCTGTACCACACTACTGCTTGCCACATCCAAGGGTGACACTAGAGATTTCGGGCCCCATGAAAACATATCATATTGGGTCCCCAACTGAGACTCATCCAATTATGCTTTAATTTCTTTAGGACCCCAGTCACTTAGGGGTCCTTTGAATCTTCCTAACCCCCCCATCCCCCCTGCCCCCCCCCCCGGTCCCACACCCAAGCTGTACTACTCTCCCTCGGTGTGGACGACTGAAGATCACATGACATTCCCCTCCGTTTTGCGGCTCTGAGGACAGAGAAGAAGCAGTAGCCTGAAGTGAGAATGGACAGAGTTGGCGCCGCCCTGCAGGTTTTCAGCCTTATCTCCCCGGCACAGCCTATCTGCTCTCTGGCATTCTCTTACGTTCAGGGGCTATACCGGCGGTTTGAGCAAAGCTGTCTTCTAGTGACGGTAATTGCGTGCCATATAAAAAATTTTGCTGTGGTACCTGGAATTACATTTGATGTTTGGCTCCTTCTTCCATTAAGTGGAATGACCACCCCCCCCCCCCAAATGTAATTCAGATCATATCCCCCCAGTTTAAATACAAATACTAAGTCACAAAATTTCAAATTTACTTTGTATTTTATGTACAGAAAAAGACAAAGGCATTGGAAATATAATTGTGGGATCTACTTAAATTGTTGTGTATTTCAAAAATTCTTTGTTGAAGTGGGTTTCATTGCTTTATTTCTGAACTCATCCCAGATGTATAACAATTTATGTCTAAGAATTATTATTCAGTTTGTATACACATAGAAGCAATTAAGGAAAAATCCATTCCTGATTGTAACATGGGTATTTTTTCTACTCCAAAATGCTAATAGGTATAATGTTTTTATAGATAGATAGATAGATAGATAGATAGATAGATAGATAGATAGATAGATAAATAGATAGATAAATAGATAGATATAGTGCATTTGACAACTATAAAAAGCATGCCCATTTCGTTCTACCATCCCCACTGTGCTGTGCAGTGTGACTCGGCCTCCTAAGAGTGATAGCGATCGTTATCCGACACTGAAGCCTTCTACAAATAGAGGTGACCCTTAGCCGTAGTTTGAGGAGGACAGAATCTGTCTAGACTAGATTAGCTCACTGAGGGAAACAGATGTTCTTTTGGGTGATGCCTTTTTGGGAAAGGGGGAAAAAAAAACTTTGGGGCAGTAATAGCGCGCGAGAAGCCGGCTTGCTCTCTGTCCACTCGTTGTGTCTAGTGACCCGCAAGCTCAAATCAAACGATGACAGCCCCCTCTCTGATTCATAGTTCACGTGAATACCCAAGGTTTGCTTGTCACTATAAAGCCAGCGGACCTTCCAGGTCTCAGTTCTCACCTGTCTCCGCGGCACGTTCTTACCCTGCTCGCTGTCGCACATACTGCATGGGCACAGAGAAGGAAGCCTTGCTTCGCATTCCACGTGCTGGTCGGAGGACTTTTCTTGTTTGGGTCCTGAAGTGACAGTTTGGATTGTCGCTGCTAAGTATTCAAGAGCAGTAATAGAAGGAAAGTTACTATAAATAACAGTGGATTTGTGATTAACAGCAACCTCTCCTGAGGATTCCTTTGTAAAACAAGCCGGTTCATGTCCAACAAATGCGAACGATCTCAAGAGTTTTTCCTGTAAGGCAAATATAGGCAGTGTGCACTGAGGTCAGACAAGGCCATCCACTTCTCTCCAAAGTTTACACCAGGCATCCTCTCAGTCATGGTTTTCTATTCATCCATCTTCCACCTGCTCAGCTAGGTCAGGGTTGTTGGGGAGTCTGGGTCTCAGGCAACATAGGGCACGAGGCATGGGTGTATTCAGGGTGGATGCCAGTAAGTCATGAGTTCAATTTGTTGCTTATTTTTCAATGTAAGGAGGTTGGATACAAAGCGAAAGCTATGGAAGCTGTTTTTGCATTGAATACTGTGAATGTTATGGATTGTTTTGGCTTATTGCCCCATATGCAACCATAGTCATGCTCGTGATATTAACACAACCGATGTTTTTTCAGATTTTTCTGTGTTTTGTCAAACTGGGTGCCATAGTAGGGTTCCATCTTAGCTCTCCTTGTGTGACCAGTGCCCAGCTGCATCCAGACGCCGAAATTAGTGCAGCGCTAACAGAGAAGCCCGCGGCATAGACCCTGAGCCGCCGCCAGTCAGCAAAACCCTGCCATTTGCCAGCGGCATTTCCAGCATGCCCTCGTTTTTCTGCCCCGCATAAGTCATCCTGGTAGATCTTGGGCGTCTGCCTCAATGCATCGCCTCCTGTTCTCTCCGGGAACTCTGCCAGGCCAGAGTCATTCTGCTGCTTAGCAAGTTCATTGTATTAACGGAGTTGTGGCTTTGCAGAGTCCATTTTATTCCGGACACGGTTTGCACCGCCCACAACTCGAATGATGGAAAATGTACTTTTAAGATAAGGGAACATATGAAAGCAAATATCTGTTAATGAACTGCAATGCATTTTGCAGAAGTGTGCACAGATAGTCTTTTAGAGAATAGATATAAATGTGTGTTTTGTCTACGGCTTGATTATTCACAATTAATATGAAAGAGCTGACGTTGTTGCCCAGTTGGACTTCTCAGATTTTCCTCTCATATTGATTATTCTTGCATTCCTCCATGTTGTCTCAGTAATGTGAAATTCTGGTTCTCAAATACAGCACCAAAATGTAATTTTTTATTAGAAAGTTCCTTAATGCCGTATATACATTTATGACCTTATGCACTTAATTTTTGGATACCTAATAGAGACCATTCTTTTCAGTGATTAAAATATATTTGTTGTACAATAGCCTTTTAAAAAGCCCTCGGTGGAGCTGGTTATTTAACGTAAGCTAAAAGGCTAAACTGGGTGCTGTGGTATTTCAGAAGATAACTCTGGTTCCTTGCCACCGTGCCTTTGGGATTTTGAATCCCACCTCCACTCTTGGCGTGTCAAGTTTGTATGTTCTCGCATGTTGCAGGTTTCCTTCAGCTCCTCCAACCGTCCAAAGATGCGTCTTAGGCTAAATTGCATCTCTGAATTACCCATTGAGCATGACTGTGTGTGCATGTATGTGGCCTATAACGGCGTGGCGTGCGCCCCCACAGACCCTCACCGGGGCAAGTGGTTAGAAGATGAAAAGGTGAATATTCTG
Organism: Stomatorhinus ivindoensis; assembly: GCA_019775895.2. Classification (NCBI taxonomy): domain Eukaryota; kingdom Metazoa; phylum Chordata; class Actinopteri; order Osteoglossiformes; family Mormyridae; genus Stomatorhinus; species Stomatorhinus ivindoensis. Next base: position 26,599,276 of record JABFEB020000040.1, read on the forward strand.
GCTAAAAACAGTCCTGAGATTTGAACCTGCTGCTTTCATTCATGTATAAGGAGGCAGACAGTGTGTGTGTTCTGCATTTTAAGGATACGCGCGAGCATAAATCACGAGGAGAAGCCTGGCGGTGACGTGTCTGTCCATCATGCCATCTGGCGCGGCGGGCAGAGCTCGGCGAGGGGACACTTTACTCCTGACTTTATAGCCAGTGGTGTCCTTGTTGGTCCTCTAATGATAAAGCTTTTCTTTGCTGGAGTTCACCATGTGCTGGACAAGCTCTGACATCTCACTATTCAGAAAAGTCACTGTTATCCACCAGTGTCAGACAGGCCGTCCGTATACGTGCTGTACTGGCCACTGCTGCTTAACTATCCTTGTTTGCAACTCAGGGAAAAAATGAAGATACCACTCTATACTTTAAAAAAACCTGTATTTTTAAATCCTGGTTTAATCCCGGCTCTGCTGGCAGAAGGCTACACTGAGCAGCAGTATCTTCCAGGCTCAAAGTTTCTAAGACCAAAGTACACAAGAACAAGGTGAAGCAGGAGATACTGGGAACGACCAGAAACCAGCCAGATAAAGGGTGGAAGCGACTTTCTAATGGCAGAAATGCACGTTAATTTATCTGGTAGTGCCTTATGATTCAGAGGATATCTAGTGACCTTCAAAAAGAATGGTAAACATTAAGTGGTGTGAAGTGCACTGCTAGGACAGTTAGGACTGCAAGGACTCCAAGAAGCCCTTGAAGACCCCTAAAGCAAGGAAGAAGCCATTCATCAATGAGAAGCAGGGAAGAGAGTGGCTGGAGTTTGCAAAAAATGTACGTTTTACGCAGATGCATGCCCATAAACCGAGAATTAAGTGAAACTGCTGTGGTCTTCTAATTTTTTCCAGAGCTGTATATTATACATGTATTCATTTAGCAGGCACTTTCATCCAAACCAAGGCACAAAGAAGAGAGCAGGGTCAGGGCCTCGGTCCCTGGTGCAATTAAGGGTTGAGGGTGTTGCTTAGGGGCTTAATGGAGAAATCACTCAGCTGACTTTGGTTTGAACCAGTGACCTTCCCATTGCAGGCATTGCCTCCCAACCCACTGAGCCACAGGCCAACCCCCCCCCCCCCATAATTAAAATAAACAATAATAATTATAGTAAAATCCATATCCTTAAGTAGAAAAAAATATAGACTACTAGGAATGTGACGATTAAGAACCACCATGGTTAAAACCAGGATTTAAGGTGTGTAAAAACTGACAGTTAAACACCAAGCCAACATTGAGAAGAACTTAAGGGTTTTATACAAACCTTCTAACTTCTCAGAACCAGCACTATGATTCACTTTAAGTGTTACTTTCTGCTGCATAATAATTCGGCTACATTGATCGGTGTCTCCTGGGTAACATGATGCCTCTGTGGGCCTCTGATCTCTAGGGGGTGGGTGGTTGGTGAGGGGGG
>JABFEB020000040.1:26613013-26625460 GCA_019775895.2 Stomatorhinus ivindoensis
CAGTGCTCTGCGGCTGTAAAGCTGTAGCAGTGCACTGCGGCGGTAAAGCTTTAGCAGTGCTCTGCGGCGGTAAAGCTGTTGCAGTGCTCTGCGGCTGTAAAGCTGTAGCAGTGCTCTGCGGCTGTAAAGCTGTTGCAGTGCTCTGCGGTGGTAAAGCTGTGGCAGTGCTCTGCGGCTGTAAAGCTGTAGCAGTGCACTGCGGCGGTAAAGCTTTAGCAGTGCTCTGCGGCGGTAAAGCTTTAGCAGTGCTCTGTGGCGGTAAAGCTGTTGCAGTGCTCTGTGGCTGTAAAGCTGTAGCAGTGCTCTGTGGCGGTAAAGCTGGAGCAGTGCTCTGCGGCGGTTTAGCTGTTGCAGTGCTCTGCGGCGGTAAAGCTTTAGCAGTGCTTTGCGGTGGTCTTCTCCATACCTGACCCATCCTCCACAGGTGATCCGTGCTGGCAGGCAGAGCCCGACGTGCCCGGCTTGCAGACGCAGCTGCAGATGGTGCCTCTCAGCAGCGGTTGCCCATTGTTGTGGCAGGGCTGACAGTGGCACGGGTCCTCCTGTGTTTGGTACTCCTCCAGGGCCCTCTTCAGGTGGAGCTTCTTTATGCCGGCGCACGGAACCTCCTTCACCAACTCATGGAGAGGCCTCAGCTAAGGTACTCAGAGGAGACAAGGCGAGGGGGGGGGGTCTCACACCGCCACAGGGCAGGAGCAAAGCAGTCACGCTAAACATCTGGCTACCCTCCAAATTCATTACTATTAAATAACTACCGAGAGCACAGTTCCATGCCAAATATTTTATAATCTACCCTTTATATATACATTCTCTTATATCAGAAAACAAAAAATGGCACGCATAATGCATAGGAAAAACAAGTTGCATAACCCTTTGCATAACTTTGCATTTTAATTGGTCGGGGCATAATTTTTTTTGCAGCATAATATTTCCATATTTGCGGCCTGAATCTGTTTATTTATTAAAGGAAACCCATGTCCAGCAGGTACACATCCATGTGTTGGTGCAGCAGCAGCTTCTTTCCCATCATGCCCCTTGGAAACCTGATGCCACCTGATGCTGATTAGCGCAGAGAACCTGGGGTCCACGACCCCCTGAGGGTCCAAACTGATGAATGTTGGTATATTCAGGCAGGCCCAACTTAAACTGGAACCAAAATTCTTTAGTTCCTTAACTCTTAATAATTAATCTCAGGTTTGGGGGCATGGGGGAGGGTGGGGGGCATTCATGGCACATGAAATCCACCCACCAAGGACACTACATAGTAGCAAATAAACCTGGTCTCTTCCACAGCCATTCCTGTGGAACATTTGTTTCCCCCACGTCGGCAACTTTTCCCGTTGCCACCAGCCTCCCCAAGTTAGATTTGTTTTTGGTGCCGCCAGTGATTTATGTAATCCTACATTAGCAGTGGGAGGTGTCTGGCTCTGCCCTATATCCATTCGGGTCTACCTGGCTGGCAGGCTGCCCCCGTGTTGCACCTGAGGCTCACCTTCTGGTTGATGATCGTGGGGAAGTCCTTCACGGAGCCCGCCCACTTGGTGTACATGTTCCAGTTTGCGTCGGGGTCCTCCAAATTAAGCATACTGAGCCCAGCAATGAAAGCAGGGCTTCCCCCGGTGATGGGGCTTAGCGCAAACTTGTCTACTTTGTTCAATCCTTAAAAAAATGGTTGGTCAGCCACTGTCTTCCTTCCATTTTATGAAATACAAATAAAATGTAATTTTCTTGCATGAATACTCAAAATCTTGTAAACATGGCAATGCTAATGCGCTGTTTCTGATTTCACAGTGGAATATAAGTAGTTTTCAAAGAAATGTCTTTTAATAATGTATTATTCTGCCTATTAATCTAGACAGAGATAGGTAACGTTTTGTTTTTTATCAAACGACATCATTCCTCATGCCTTACCATTGACTTGCTTGAATGCCTTTACGAAGGTCTTGCACTTGGTCGTGCTCCATTTGATGAACAGAAACCTGCGTGTTTTGGTTATGCATTCATGGAAATCGCTGCTGGTTGAACCTTTGATGACAAGAAAATGAAAAAAATACTTTTTAAATGTTTTAAATGTGTGCCTAGTATCCGATTTACTAACGGTTAAAGGAGCAATGAAGAACATTTATCTATGCCTAGGTACTATTCTAGTAAAAGGTGATAAGCACCACCACAGTGCAATAGACCAAAGTTGCATGGGAGGATCACGTAAAAATTCCATAAAAAGAGATATAGTTCACAGATATAAAAATACTGCAGCTTCAGCAGAGGTAATAGACCCACTCATTGTCTTCATGGTCTCTTCATCGAGGTACAGCAAGGCCTGGTACCGTCCCCCGAGTGAGCCCTCGGAAAGGAAGTGGGTTCCATAGTCGTCGATGAGCTTGCGGTACGCAGGGTAATTGTATGTGGTGGGGAGGGAGGCTAATGCTTTCCAGAACTCCTCGGACAGAGTCAGGTACTCGGGTGGAGAGTTCTGGAACTGAGCCACTTCCACCTGGTTCTTGATCACCATCATCCTGTGGGCCTGGTGTGAAAGTCTGACTGTCAACCACCGTACCAATGAGCTTGAAGACCATTGAGTAGAATACAGCCATACTGCCATACCTTTGTTATCAGCTCTTCATTATGGAATGTCTCATAATGGTGTCCTTGGTTTGACTTTGATCTTTTATCGATGTCTTTAACATAGGACCAGTAGCTGCTGTAAAACTCATCACTAAAATCATTATCTGTCCTGACCTGGACAACAAAAATAAACATTATATTAAATAGCAGGAATGCATTTTCTACCAACAAATCTATGTTATGGTTAATTAATTGACTCAGTTTATCTTCAGCACCTTGAAAGGAAGGGACTGACCCAGAGAAGATCCTTAGCCATATTTCAGAACTAAAGACGGAGCTTTTTGATAGGCCAACACAGCAGCAAAGCAAGTCAAGCTTCAAAGCAAGAGGTCCATATTTAGAGAAGGTCACCTGAAAGGTATAGCTGATAAGGCTTCTGGGCAGCCTATAGAAGGACCTCAGGTCGCCACTGAATACCTTCCTGCATTGACCACCGAAGCTCTTTGTGTTGATCACACTGCCCCTTAGCAAACCAGTGAGAATATCGAACCTGCAAAATCAGAAGCCACACTGAGTAGGCATGTAGAAATACCATGGTTGTCATGACGTGCAGGTATGGAGCAGGGAAGCAGGAGGAGGAGTCCGGGGATTCAGGTAAACGTAGGATTTTTTAGGGGAGAAACAACCTTGGGAACATGAAGCAACAAACGAGACTAAACTTATGAGGTTAAGACGTTAATGACCAGACTGGGGAAACATTCATGGAAACACATTTAAATTCATTGAACTAATTCAACTCAACTAGACACAGCTGATAACAAGAGGATTCCACACAAGGTAAACGAGGGGGTGTGGCACACGGAAGGGTCGGAATGATCGGGACATGACAACGGTGAGCCTGAATTTGGGGAATGCTACTTTTCTCGCTCTGTTTTTGGTAATTATTTATTGCTTATGAATCCATTAACTTGGTTGTAAAAATGTATTAAAGTGCTACTGATAAACAGAATAAACATGTAAATCAATCATGTACCAGTTAAGTACTGCATGAACTTGGCAGATACCAAGAAGATATCTATGATTTGTTGGTTGATTATCAAAGTGAAATTTATGATAAAGCAAAATGATAAAAATAAAACTGCAAATATAATGAGTTCTTGCTGCTAGCTAACTGGCTAACTGCATGAGGCTAAATATTTATTGCATTACCTGTCATTCATCTAAACTGTCAGTTGAATCCGGAAAATGTTTGTAAAATTATACGTGATGCACAAAACTAGTCCAGTTGGTAATTCTGTAACTTGCCCTTTACTTGTGAACTCTACACTGGGGGGAATTTTGGGTACTTAAACCTTTGGGTACTTGAACATACCCTCTTCCAGTGAGCTCGACGTTGGGGGGAACCTGCTCCATGTCACACACCCTGGTAGCAGTGGACTCCTCACAGTTCTGCTCATCAGAACCGTCCTCTTCACAGTCTTGGTCTCCATTGCAAACCAAGGCAGGGCTGATGCACTGCCCTGGTACGCACAGTGATTTTGTTAAATAAATGAGTCTGCTAGCTAATCTTTCACAATAAAAGACAGAAGTACAAATGTTCACAAAACATTTTCAGAAAATTTGATTCTGTGAATTGCCCAAACGTGTATGTAATATATGTAAATAGGAAACCAGTATGGGTCTGTGGGAAAACAGGGGGCATATTAATTAAGGAAGTTAATGGTCAGAGGTGTCAAATTTATTACATGAGAAGGGAGAACTGAGACGTTTAAGCTCCAAGTATCAGTAAATATCCACTGAATGTTTTATAAAACTTGCTCGATGGATGGTGGTATGTATCTGGCAAAATCGAGAAAATATTGAAGCAATTTTATTCTTAAAGAATGATGCTCCACCTGAGCTGCAGCGGAAACGCTCCCCACAACCCTCCTCCAGGGGGCAGCCTCTGCTATTGCAGCTTTGCCACTGCACGGACTCCCCTGAGCACGGCATGCCCCCGAACTGGGCATACACCTGCACCGGCCGCGTCCGCACCTACTCCCGCCCCCCCAATAAAAGAAAGTGGTATCAGTAATACTGACTGCAGTTTCATCCTAATCATCCTAACCCTAACCCTAACCCTAACCCTACGCTTACATACAGTGTGCATATATCATGACATTTTGCCAAATAAAACCCAGCTGAGTTTTTATTGCATTTTCTTGTGAGCTTCTGTGAGGTATAATAATTTAAAGTCCTAAAGTCCTACATTTCTGTCGCCCTGCGTACACCTGTTCCTCGTTTAACTCTGCCCCTCGTTTCAGCCCTCGTGTGGATGATCCCAGGTGCCTCTCGTCTGCTCCTTCATCTGTGGTGTATATAGTACCTTCTCGTCCTGAGCGCCCCAGTCCAGTCATTGTATTGCAACATGTGTGATCCTGCTGCCTGCCTGTGCTCCCTAGTTTACCCTGTGCCCAGTCTGTAGCTGACTCACCCTACCCCATTTTGACGCCTCATGGTCCTTTTCCTTTCCCCCTATTTGTTGTGTTTTGTATAAATAAAGTCTCCCTCCCTTTCCCCACATCTGCCCTTGTTTCTGTCCTTCCCGATACATGACAATTTCAATTAGTGGACATTCTTGTTTTAATTCTGACACATTCAATAATATGATTACTGTTGTACAGACATGTAAATCTTAGCGGTATGACATGTAATATAAGAGGCTACCTAAGAACCTATGTGATTCTCAGACATGCCATGTTTGTTTGGACATACAGTACTTCTGTCATGTGAGCGAAGCCCCTTCGAAGCCATACCTGGGTTTTTGTGCAGCCATCACACTCGGACCAGTCTCCAAAGGGGGCCCACTGGCAGGTCACAGGTGCCTCACAGCTGCCAGAGGGAAGACCAGCCCCGCTGATGTTTTCCTGAGCTCTGCTGCTTTCAGTGCTCTAAGGCTTGACCTTTCTGTGTTTTTCCCTCCTTCAGATGTCTAACAAGTAACTACATCTGACAGAAATGCACTTAGCATTCACTGAAAATCACCCAGAGGGTCACGCCAAAGGGCGCCGTCCAAGGTCGATTGTTATTGTCATACCTCAGAGGTGCATTAAACTCCCTCTTGCTGCAGGGGAGCTTGTGCAGATAAACACATTATCAGAAAATTCGATTCTGTGAATTGCCCAAACACGTATGTAATATATACAAATAAGAAACCAAAGACATCACATAGATACACACAATTCTCTGTGAGTTATTCTGAATTCTAAGGCTTGTATCTGTTCCCAGAAACAGAATAAAGCTGCAATAGTGAATTTCCCTTAATCTTAATGACAAATCCACCTCCACCAGTCTGACTTGGAGATGTGCACACTTACCACGCCTGCAATACTAGAGACAGCAGCCCCAGCTGACACATCCAGAATACCATCGTCCAGTCCTGAAGGAGAAATGTTCCCCTTTAGCAGAGATCAGGACATAGCGACTTCGAAATAGATTAAATGCGCCACGCAATGTTATTGAATGCGACATAACCTTTCGCACTAATCTCAACACTCAATAATCAGCGCTGAACCTCTGCCAATATTCACATCACTAGGGAATATCTCACGGAATTTACAAAATAATCAAGTTCACGAAAACATTTATTTTAATCTTGTTTTTGGGGGGAATCAAACATGCGAAAAATTGGAACAAAGATATCAGCAATTACCAGGTGCAAAGCACACTGAGCAGCAATTCTTTGTCGGAGCAGCACAACTTAGGTCCTATTCACAACCAGACCGTTACAAAAACTAGCAGGCAACACAAGCGGCACGCTAATGGAAGTTAAATTCAGGTCAATAAAAATGAGCATCCAAGCTAATATATTAACTAGATGCATTCTATGAATTGATTACCCAAACTTTGAACAAATCACAGGTGACAATTTAATGCTGACATCTTTTGCTCACGGAGCCTTGTCCCTATAATGTTGATGAAAGTATTATTCACTTTCATGAAGTACAAGTAGCTATCATCCAAATGTTGATGGGCAACAGCTAATCAATGATTATAATGATTATACTTCAAACAGCTAAAAATATCCTATATACGCCTATACATGCTTATATCCCACATGCCTATAGATGCTTATATCTTATAAGACTATACATGGTTATATCCCACACGCCTATAGATGCTTACATCTTACACGCCTTTACATGGTTATATCCCACACGCCTATAGATGCTTACATCTTACACACCTATACATGGTTATATCCTACATGCCTATGTATGCTAAAAATGTATTCCCAACGCAGCTAAATATGCTTATATTCTGCATAACTTGTGGTTTATATAGCTAAAGAATGCAGAGGCTGTCCTTATACAATATAGATCAGGACAGAAACTTGACAGACAAGGAAACCAACTAGCCTCAATATTCTCAGAAGTACCCAAATGTCTGAACTATCTGTGTCTTGTCTGAGCTTCACACAATACCACGAAAATTGTTTGTCATCCACTTTGAGCTGTGGAGTGATTGGCTCCAATCAGCTTCTATTATTCTAGGAGAGAAGATATCTTTATTCTTATCCATGAAAACCTTGTTCCAGATTCTGCTTGTATCTATCAAGTGGACTAGGATACGGTGTTTTGCGTTGGAAACCCACATGCGAATGAAGCTGTGCTTAATGAAAATCTGTTCTCTAAGAAACAATAGACTAAATGGCATGAGTTAATGACCTTGTAAAATCTGAATACATCTGTTTTATAATGCCTTAGATATGTAATACATATGGCATCATAATATATTTGATTTTGTTGCAATGACTACATGTTATACGTAGTAAAGAACTGGCGCACCATTTCAAATGCAGACAAACATCCCAGAGCAGATTTTAAAGATCACTGCAGGAATAAAGTGCTACAAACCCTGGAATCACTTAGTCTTGAGAACACAAACACAACTCTTACTAACAGATACAAATGGTTTTTGTAGCTTTGTATAAATACGAGTCATCGTACCTTCATTGTGGCAGAGCATGAGAATCTCTGTGGAACCGTAGCACGCTGATTGTAAAAGACACTTTGGGTAAGCTGCTGTTACACGGCCCCTGATTTGGCAAGGGTCTGAGACCTTGTGAGGCATTCTTTCCACTAAGAATGTCTTGCCTTGCACAACAGGAAACAGGATTTTTTTTTTTTTGTCTAAGGTATTTGAACATTTTTTTTACTAGCTGAGCGCCAGAAACTGCGTAAAGGTTATGCTTATCCATTATCCAACGTATCCAAAGCAGTAACACATTCTGATTTAAAAAATGGAGAATTAAGACATATGAAAATGAAATGTTTTATCTGGCCAACAGCTGGGGCCAGATGTACACAATTCTGTCGCAGCTGAAAGCAAAAGGTACCTGAGTCAGATTTAATAACTGGTGGAACTTTTAATAAAGTATCTGATGTCAAAAGTTAAAAGTCTAAGACAGGGCAGTAAGGGCCCTGTTTTTCATGTGAGGTTAATTTTTAAGCAGATTTAATAGTAGTAGTGCCAAGGTTTGTCCGTAATGACTAACATTTCACGGGTACCTAGTTAGTTAATGACCTCAAGACAGTCAGATAAGACGTTGTGTTTTGGCTTTTGGCCACAAACTCTGCCTTTCTATCCTTACCTATTTTAGTTTAATAACATAGCTCAGAAACAAGCAGCGGTTTTTTAAACTTTTTTTATCATGTAATTAATTACTATAATTAATTAGCTGTGCTGTTTTTTATTACATTTTACTAGTAAGCATTACAACATGCTGATCAGTCTGCTCTAGTATGGTGACAATATTACACTCGTAAGAGGCATCAGTCCGCATTTATAAATTGTACCTGGCAGCCAAATAGCTGTCCTCATGATTTCTTACACTTCAGTTAATCATACTTAATGCACACTGACATAGACAAATCCACTGTTTCTACCTGAATATCACTACGCTCCCTCAATAACAAACTTTTGATTTCACATTTGTATGGAAAATGCAGTAGGGGTAGTTTGTCACTTAATCATATTATGAAATTATCTCTCTATCATCACGGACCACAGACCACATACCAGTCTGTGTTAAAGCTCCATCCATCCATCTTCCATGTCTTCCATATGCTTATCCTGGTCAGTGTAACACAGAGCTCCAAATGGTAAGGATAGAAAGGCAGAGTTTGTAGCCAAAAGCCAAAACACAAATTAGATTCTCCAAGTCATTTTTTTCAGGAACTCATGAATGAAGTGCACACAAAGTACTAAACAATCCATAGGTTGAACACTATGAAAATGAGTACCAATTAAGGGAATTGTAAACCAGAACTAAGGCTCTGAATGCGACTTGAGCACAAGAAAATTAAAGGAAAGACATGAGGGATTAAAACTCCAAACAGATAACGGATAACGAGACAGAGGAAAACACTATATTCAAAATATAGGTGTGATCCATGCAGTATTCTGGTTTGGGTCAGTGTTGATATCTGTGTTTGAGTACGAAAGGCTGGGGGATGGATTACTGGCCTTAACAGACAAACATGGAATTTGGGATTTATCTTGTACTGAGGGGGTAACTGTAATCTGTAGGGTGTAGTTAGTGGTTCTAGGAGATCAGAAGGCAGCTGACAATTAGACTTAGATTGGACACAACCAGGACAAGACATTTACAAATTGGTTACATCGTGGTCTAATGAGAGCTACCAGAAGATCTTTCCATTGGCAACTGCCAAGGACAGTGTATACTGGGTGCTTGTGTAACAGAGTTGGGCATGAATGTAGTGCAACATGGAGAGGCCTACAGGAATGTAGGTGTAGTGAGGAACATATTCAGCTGGAGTTTGATTGGAATTTCAATAATCAAGGGTGTTTGACCACCAGTGACACCACTCTTCAAAAACCAGTTTAATGTGAATAGACCAAAATATAATCAATTCAGATAATACAATTTTTCCAAGGTACTTGCACAGAAAGTTTTGTTGTTTGATGTTGATGAAATACTGAAATGCGGAAGGTGCATTGACAAGGCCATAAAGAAGCACCAGATATTCATAATGGCCACTACTGGCATGAAAAATCTTCCATTCACTCCTGTCCTCCTTATCAAAATGTAGGCAGTTTGTAGGTATAACTCTGTGAAGTACTTGGTTCCCCTTACTCACTTGAGGGCTGCAGGAACCAGGAACATTGAGTAACAGGACTTCATTGTGGTGGAAGCCATGGTAGTTGATACATAGCCAGAAACCAATACCTTTCTCTTCCATAAAGATGGTCCAAATATAGTTTACAGTGAATGTAATAAATGTAGTTTTTCAGGGTTTGAGGTTTGGGCAAAGACAAGAGGTAGATTCAACCCCTAGTGGAAGCAGAACCAGCAGAACAATGGCACAGTCCCACTGTTGATGTGGTATAGACATGTCACCTTCTCCTTGCTAAAGACCTCTGCCAGATGGTGATTGTTAGGAGGAATCAATAGATTCCCAGAAGACACTTAGCTCTCAATAATTGTAGATTGCACTGGTAAGGTGAGATAATGGGAAAAACAGTCCATTTCTTAAAGTGTGACATAATTGTTGCATATGAACCACAGGGAGGCCTAACACCTCACCAGAACTGTGAGAGTCTATGACTGTGTTGTGTTCATTGTGAAGTAAATCCACCTGTAGTGTGACAGAGTCACTGGTCTGGGTGATGCAGGTTGATGTTAAGCTGACTGTTGATTCATTTTATTGGTAAGGTGGTAGTTTGATTAGAGAAAGGCAGAAAGCGCTGCAATAGAAAACACTGAGTCAGATCTAATGAATTAAGGTAACATTAAGATGTTATTTATACCTACCTTCCTCATAATTTCTGAGTGGCAGACTTAGGGTTAGTTAGTGAATGTATCTTTCTATAATCACTATTATTGTACTGTGACAGATGACTTTAAAGACAAGGTTTCCTAGAAAATGCTTTCTAATTTCCCCAAAAACGCTTGGGGCCATGAAAACATCGCAATTTTGTTATTCCCATCCCATATCAACAGCAATGCCATGCATATAAAAACGAAATAAAGGATTTTTTTGACAGCAAACCAAAAAATGGGCATATAAAGGGATTAGTCTTTGGAGGACTCTTCCAAAATAATTGTAATAAAATGACAGGCTTACTATCATTTTCACTTACTTGTGTAATATTATAATTCTGCTATAAACGAGATAGTTTTCAATTTCATCTGTTTGTTTGTTTTTCAAAAATCTGAAGAAGATAACAGTTGCTGACTGGAGCGGAACTGAAGCTGCTTTGTGACTAAGAAGTTCACAAGGTGGAGACAAAGAGCCAACTTACAACCTCACTTAAACAAGCGACCTTGTAACAACAAGGAAGTCACTCAGTAATAACATGAGGCTCAGCTATAATAAACCTGGGTCATAGCAGCACAGTGTGTGCTGCACTAAGTGGGTAAAACAGTGTCAGACTAATACACTCTGCAGCAAGCTTATTTATTTAATGCTGTCATACAGTAGGTGCCACTTGCAGGTCTCAATTTGGCTGAAGAATTACAGGAAATAGATGTAAGGGTCATTCGAACACTGGAGCTAAAGTCCCATCCAGCTGTAATTCTGCAGCACTTACTGTACCATTGTTTAATGCTCTTTCAAAGTCATGTGCGATGTCATGTATTTATTACAGCAGCTACCCTGTTGGTTTGATTGCTTTTACGAGTCTTGGGCAATTTGCGTATGCTATATGTCCTGGTCGGCAAACACATAGCCTTTTAATTATAAGTTTATTACTGTTATTAAAAAGCTAAATTGGGTCTGTGAAGTAAACCATTAATTCCTGAGTTGGCAACTCGTTCACTACACAGATTTTTTATCTTGCTTCATGTCCAAGCTCTATTATCGCCTTGATATCGTCTTCTTGCCCTGCCCCAGTAGAAGGTATACACAAACAAGCCATTGTGTGTAACAGTGTACGACTGTTTCATGCAGCGTAAAAAGTGGAAAAAAATGACCCAAAGCGCTGTAGTGATTAGCAATCAGTTTGAAAGCTGACATGTGACAAAGCCTGCCACGTGTCCTTCGTGTATCACAGCCACACGTCTGCTGATTTTCATGCTTTTTTCCATCTTGTGTCATGTTCTAAATTAGCTTTTGAAGTAGAAAATCAACGTTTCAATAGAAAACCATTCAAACTGAACCATTTCTGAAAGTTTGGTCCATTCTGCCTGCCAGCTTGAACCCTAAAAAGCTTTTACTCTAAGAGAGTAAGATGTCAGGGAGCCTAATAACTCAATGTGGCTATTTCATCCGAAGCTGGTTTATGGTGATTTTTACAGGAAAATGCATTGCTTCCATTTCAAAGGGAACTGTAAGGAACAAAAAAATAGCTAGGTAAACAACAAATCAAACAAGAAAAATGAGCGCAGGCCACAGAAGGTGTAGTACTTTACTCTCGTGTGATTTTACTGTTAAGTTATTTCAGATACAGGAGGTCATCGGGTATCTGCATCTTGACATACGACGTTTTGAGTTTATGACGCTCACTCCCACGAAAACTTTCAAAAATTGAGACGTGAATGTTTTGGTTTACACCATTAGTGTCGTCCTTATGTCCTACGTGGGCATACTCAAGTTTGCACGTGGCAGTAATGCGACGTTTGAGTGAGGAAACCATCAACGATGGAAGTGAAATTAGACATTGTAAAGAGATCAGAAAAAGGGTGTTTCGATTTATACCAAAATTCCAGTTACGTCACTGTCATAGGAACAGAACTGTCGTAACCCAAGGACCCCCTGTACTTTATACACATTATGTTCTTTGTGGGGTTATTATATGTAAATGGTAAATGGACTGCATTTATATAGCGCTTTCTTCCAAAGCGCTTTACAATAATGCCTCTCATTCACCCAGTCACAC
>JABFEB020000040.1:26625560-26640880 GCA_019775895.2 Stomatorhinus ivindoensis
TTGCTCAAGGACACTTTGATGGGGTCAGGAGGAACCAGGGCTCGAACCTGCAACCCTACAGTTGCCGAACGATACTGATACCTCCTGCGCGACCATCTTCCCCCATATGTGCTTTTAACTGGATTCCAGGAGAAATTTTGCATGTAAACTGGAGTGCTATTAAAATCCTTTTAAATCAGGTGACCCCTACAGCGTGCCAGGCAAAGCTGTCTGCGGCAAGGAGGTTCAGAGAATGTGAATCGTTTCGCAAACATTGGGTTAGACCACTGGGTTCTCTGCCATTGTCATATCACCTCCCTGGCAACCCTACTGCAGCTCAAGCCGGCAACATAAATAATGAAGCAGAATGTCTCACAGCGAGCATAACAGAGGCGTAGGACTGTTTCCAACCGTCTCAAGTGGGAATGGGGTGCCATTTATTGAAGGGGAAGCCTGTGATTTTTTTCCCTTGTTGAAAAAAAATGAGGAAAAAAATGAAAATCCATTTCATTAGCTATACACTATATTTTGTCCATTATACAATATTCTTCATGTTTTATGGTTTGAACCGAAGCTGTGAAACAGTAAATGGCCCACAAAAGAATCACATTCAGATGTAGCTGAGGGCAACAGTTAAGTAGCTGCCTAGAGTGTGATATTTTTTTTTTTATGTTTTATACCCTTCAGTCACTCTCATCCATTATTAAGTCAGTCAGGGGCACCTTACGGTTCTGTGTTCACATACGAATCAAAATAGAGAAGAAGTAAAACTGTTTTTTTTTCCACGCGGCAAATATCCATTTATGTGTGTTAGGAGAAAGGATAGCGGTACCTCTGTTTTTCAAGTACTGACGTGGCAACAGTTGGAGAACAAAGCAAGATGTTCTAGAATGTGCTCCTGGCTCCCGCAAATGCACGAGCTAATAGACGTCGCATATGAGACCGGATCTTCCAGCAGGGCACACAACAGGCAGACTGCTAGATCATAGCGTGCATGAAATAGAAACAAATCCCACTGTTGATCACAGACATTTCATCATACTGAAATGCAGGTGCCCAGTACTCAGGGGTTCTCACAGACGGCATACATCATAGCCTCGACTAGACAGGAAAAAAAAATCTGCAATCCTTTGCAGTCATTATTAGGAATTTCACCATTTTAGATGTGCTTTGTTTCCCATAAGGCAGTGTGGCTGCAGTGTTCGGTCAACCATCTGGAGAAAACTACCCGGTGGCCTCTGAGCAGCACCTCCTGAAAGGCTTGGCCACAGGTAAATGAGCAAGGTGAAATGATGAGAGCAGGCCTATTACAATCATTGGGAGAAGCGTAAAACAAGACCAAAACCCCCATAAAAACCCGTGGAAACACAGCTGTCAACCACAGAGCATTTATTTGACATTTGACTTGTTAGTCAAATAAACACACACACACACGCACACACACACACATATATATATATGTATATGTATATATATATATGCGTGTGCCAGTTACAATTTTTACAACATGTCAACATGTTTACAACTGTGGAGTTACTACACAAAAATATAAACCCAAAATCTGCTAAGCACTTAATTGAGGACATCAGTCATAGAGGCAATAAATGTATTCCAGATATAATGGAGGACGTACTGCATCCTCTGGAATACATTTTGTGACAGGAGATTTACAGTACATGCTCATTTTCTAACTGAAAATGTATTCCTGTCTATAATGGTAAATGACAAAGTTCCAGGGTAAAATTATTTTTACAATGTAACCTGTAGATGAGGATAATGTAGTCCCCCACACCTTAACCAGCTGAGATTAATTAAACTACAACTAATAATTTTCTACATGTCCTTTTACATTTTAGTAATTACTTATTGTGTGTTAATGACTATGCCACAATATTACAACAAAGTTTGAAATTTTACATAGGTTCTTTAAATGTAAAAAGTACCAGTTGCTTTACAGAATACAATTTTTTTGGTATTCACGTCATTAAAAAAAAACAAGGATAACGTTTAAGAAATGTTTTCAATATTAAATCATCTTCATCGTTTATCTTTACACAGTACACACACACACACACACACTAACGAGAAACATTTGGGAACACCACACTCCAATGACACTAAACACAAACATATGTAATCACATCAATTTGGTCCACATTAAGAGTTTTTACATGAAACAGAACTGACAGAGCACATTCTCTGAGGGCAGGCAGCCACAGTTACACAGAGCAAGCTTCATTCAAGCTTCATTCAGATTTCTGGGCAGCTTCTGTCAAAACAAACATTTCACAGACACAACTATAGAATATCTTACATTTTCTAATCATGAATTGATGTAATAATGAAATGTGAAATATTATCATAGCAGAAATGTAAAAAAAATCTCAGATGATAAACAATATTGCGCACATTTACACACTGCACATATAAATGAAGAGAATCAACTATACTAGCCTTAAAATGTCAGCCACAGTCAAGACATCATTAAGTCGTGGTTTTTATGTCCCATCAGGCATTTTCTCAACATAAGCAGAAGTGGAAAAACATTCACACGTAGTTACTGGTTCCAGTATTTATCTAACATAAGAATGCTATTGTCCTCCGCAAGCTCAAGGTCCTTGAATTGTACTATCATCAGTCAGAATACAGTTTATTCAATCTGAGAGTTTACCTAGTTCAATAAAGGTGATTCATCTATTTAACAATGTTCTTCTCAGAGAAATTTCTCGAGAGGAATTAACTTTGTCAGATTCCATCAGTGAAGTGATTAGTTCAGACAAAATGTTGCTAATAGAAGACTAGTCATCCAGGTTTAAGTCATTCAAAATTATTTTAGAATCTGGTTGAAAATAAGTAAGCAAGACATTAAAGTGCACAAAAAATATTACTAGAAAACATGAATGATGCTACTTGATTGTGAAAGCTGTAAGAATATGGACACTAAATGCAGTATCATAGCTAGGGGAACGGAACTGAATGTAACCAAAGCACCCTGAAGAAACAGTGTGTAATTTCATGAAAGCCACAGAATATTTACTCTAATGACAACAAAACTACATTTCTAATGACACAATTACATAGATTTTTTTTACTATACAATTAACCAATTAAAGCATTTGAAGGTACTTTTATTTGCACTGCATTGTATTTTTATTTCAAAGACTCATCAGTACATATTATGAAATGTTAGAAATGGTAAAGAACGTCTATCAAGTAATATCTGCTACTTGCAACCACACAGATTTCAGCAAACATATTACCGTCATTTCAAAGATAAGACTGATTCTGTTCCTTCTCGTTTGATTTCACAAAGTTGTGACATTTAATACTCTAAACCCACGATCACACTGCAATGAGAAAAAGTTAAATATACCCTATATACTAGGGAAGCCTAATGCAGTTTGGCGTCCTCCCAGAAAAAGGAAGCTACGTCCCAAAAAAGTACCTCACTATTCAGATACCATAATGGGTGGTGTTTTGTTCCAGACCAATCTTGAGTATGATACTATATAGTCTACAAGATTCATTCAAGCTTAACTTTCAACACTAATGGCCAGTTTCCCAGTCAAGGACTAAGCTACAATGGTGAATCTCCATTGAAACAGCAATTTAGTCCAAAACTAGTCTTAATCCTTGTTCGGAAAACCGGCCCTAAATATTTTATTTTTCTTGGAAGATATTTGCAAAAGGTGATGGGTTAATTTCACAAGTTCATACATGCATTACTTGTAATTTTTTGCAATAATTAAATAAGTACAAAATATATTTAGCATACAAATGTTATATCAGAAAATTAATCCATCTTTAAAGAATTTCACAATTAAAGTACAAAAAGGTAAATCAAAAAAGATATCTGAATTCTAAAATTGTAAAAATACTAATACATATACCTGGAATATATACTTTTTAAAGAGTAATACTTCTGTTTTCTTTTTTTTTGGAAGAGTATTATGTAGCTTAGATATTTCAAATTAGTTTTTTTTCTCCAGTGTCTGCTTTCAGTGACACTCGAGCGCTCTTGTAAAATCCCCACTGTGATTTTTAAAGATTTCTAAGATTAGCCATTAAAGCATCAGGTCTAATGTTACAGATTACTTGAGACCTCAGCATCTCCACCTCTGCTTAATAATCAAAATTTTTAATATGCAATTTCCCAAACACTTGAGCGTGTATTGAACATATCCAGCAAAAACATAAAAGCAAATACTTAAGGCATTCTTAAAGACACTCCAGCCGCTATGGTACTGGCTGTAGTAAATTTAATTCACCTGCTAACATTTGTTGCTGACATTTATTCCCTTTGTATATTTTGAGACGATACTGAAGGGGCTACATAGAGTAAGCCTGACCTAATGGGTGGTTTGAAGTTGTGATCAATACAATGTAGCATCTTCTATTCATGAGTTCAATGAATATAAAGGTAGGGAACATGAGAATCATTGTCATATGTTAAAGAAGTAGCAGATGTTATTCAAAAAATCATTACCCTCATGCAGGATAACGATTACTGCTGCAGTATTAGCAATGGGATGTTCCTCTGGGTTACCTCTGAAAATGCTAATTACACAGCTTTTTTTGTGAATGTATTAATTTTACATGTGATAGTTCTAACGCAACAACATCAATATCGTAGCCTCAGTCATTATGATACAAATGCATTTTTTCATGACCATTTCATAACACTTTTACAACTTCAGCATTTTTGCGCCATAACGATATTATTCACGACGTGTGCATTGCAGGGAGACAGTAACCTTCACTGAAATACCTGCCGGACAAGCACATTGTACACTTGATTTATCTTGCTTCAGCGAGCAGTAACACGGAAAAGAAGATGACGCAAAAGTACGACCAAAGGATTACCGGACGTTGCTGAGAAGAAGCACAAGTACAGTAACTTCTTTTGCCCACTCCCCCAAAGATTACGAAACAATGCTATTCAACTCTGTTCAAAAGAGGTTAATTAATAGTCGCATTAGACACGAGTCCCACCCAGTCATATATGGGTAGCCCTAAAAGCTCCAGTTTCCTTTATGAACGCACCAGTGGGACCGAACCCTGATCAGGTGGCGCTACCGTCCTCTTCATCCAGCAGATAGTTGAGGGCAATGACCGTGCTGATGAACTCGCCCAGCTCCACGAAGTCCGCCGTGATGATGTTTACACCGCCTTCGCCAGGTCTCTGAGAATGGATCCATTGCATCATACTCGGCAGGGCCCTAACGGAGACAGTCATTAATACTACTGCTGCGAGTGAATTTGGGCCCTTTCTGTTTCAATGACACTTCAAGGGGAACAAGCCATGGAAAAGCTAAATATCCAACAGCCATTTTGCAACAGACTATGCAACAGTGATTTTACTTCAATCATCTCATATTGTCGCTTCCTAAAGTCTTTTACTAGCTTTTCTGATCATACAGTGTTTTTAAGAAAGCAGGTTAGTACATTGCATGAAAGAAACAAAGCAAAAAGACTGAGATTTTAATTTTCAAAAGGCTACAATTGTTCTATTTGTCTGTGAAAAATGTAACAGTTCAATATGGTGAGTCGATTTCATATCCTAAATGTGTTGTGTTTAATGGCTCAATAGTACCATGCTTGGTTTTTCAAATACAGACCACTTGAGATGGTGATATATACACTGACTGTGTAGTGCAGGGTCTGATTGTGTGACAGTGTAGCTCAGCTGCTTCACATATCCATGCCTGGGGGTTTAGTCCTGCCTCCCCAATACATGTCTGTAGTTTTTGTATTTCCCCCATGTTGCAGAAGTTTCCACTGAGTCTAGTTTCCTCCCACAATCAAAAACAAATCGGTGTTTATAATCTGCCCACGGAGTGTGATTGTGTGTCTGTGCGTCTGGGATATGCTGCGTGCCACTGTGACCCCATACAGAATAAATACTCATGGAGGTTTGATGGAAAGCACCTGGTTTAAGATGGTTTAAGATATCAGGCCTGCACCATGTTATAAATACCACTGCGGTTTGGGAACTGTAGACAGTTTCTGTAGAGAGTTAAGTCCCTGCCATGTTGTTATCTTGGAGGGCACTGCCTTCTGAGTGGGCATTCACCTCCTGCGGGGCGAGCATGATGACTCATGGGCAGCACAGAGACTCACTCGGCAATAGTGCAGACATCACTCAGAAGCAGTTCCACAGCTAACTGCATATAGTGGAGACTGGCAGGTTGTGTCAGGAAACGGTGCTCAGCAGCAGAAACAACTTCTCCTGTAGCTTCCCACATCTTCCAATATTAAAAATAAAGTGATTTCAAACATGAATTGCAGAACTGCCATAAATGAATGAAGGGATTCTTCAGACTTAATTAAATAAAAAACTATGCATAAATAAATGTTGTGTAACGCATTAATACATGATAACATGTTATTTGAGC
Organism: Stomatorhinus ivindoensis; assembly: GCA_019775895.2. NCBI lineage: Eukaryota > Metazoa > Chordata > Actinopteri > Osteoglossiformes > Mormyridae > Stomatorhinus > Stomatorhinus ivindoensis. The sequence goes on from JABFEB020000040.1 coordinate 26,631,935, forward strand.
ATATATAAATCTGTTACGAAAATAGTTTATTTCTTCAAATTATTTAATCACTGAATGATGTATTATTGGTTAAATAAATTAATCCTTGTTTCATTGAAGTACGTGACATGAAATAAGCCTTGAAACGCAAACTCACTTTTACACGTCAAAATTTTGAGGGAGATGGGCTCTAGTGAATACTGGTTTTTGATTGGTGGATCATCTTCACTCAGTTGCTCCTGTTTAAGCCAATATGGTCACACTGGATGAACAGTAACCACAGATTTACTTACCTGCGGTTTACTGCGGTCCAAAATAAAAACTGTAAAAATTTGGAAACTGTGTTTTCTTTGTTCCTTCACCCTTTGAGGACTATAAAAAGCATGATGTTCATGGCTCTGTCATCTCGTTTGAAATAAGCTAAAACGTCAGAATCATTTTCGTTCAAGATAGTACAGCTGTATAGCACCGTACATACTTGTACAATGCATTTTATCATTACCGTATTTAATGTTGGTAATCTCTTACTGGGTGTAATTTATCAATTACCACAAGTGAGCATGTGGTAGCTAACTACAATTAGCAACGTGACTAACTTTACTCTTTCAGTATCTTATTAGTAGCACAGTTGCTTTTAAATCACTGTAGTTCTTCCAGTATTTTTTCTTTTTTACAAACAGCGATGTAGCGTGGCAAAACCAAATGGTAAAAAAAAATACTACAGGTGTTTTTTGCTTGAATACTCTGGGGATGGATATTAAAGGGTTGAAAAATACTTTCCAGACACTGGAAAAAAGCTAAATTGAAATACTAATTTACTTAATTTACTTAAGAGTATCCTACAGCACAAATATTATTATCGGATGAAACAGATGTAATGTAGATGTAATGTAGATGTACTTTTTCTCTGTAGCTTATAGTGTAGCTAACAACCATATTAAAACAACAACTTTCTTGTAGCTTACCAACATGCAGTTTTAGATGCCTTGTAGTAGTAAAACCTTGCTGGATTCCATTAACACTTAAACACTGCTTTTTATCTAGGTATTATATCCTCCTGAGACCCCACCCATTCTTTTATGTCCATTGTAGTGGACATTTTATTTTTGCATCTATCTTTTCACTGATGTCAGGAAACGTATTTATTCCTGTTGTACATTAAAGATGACATGCTGTGAAATTAAAAATGAAAATAAATTTGAAAAAAATCTAAACTGTAAGATGTCTTATTTCCTCCAAAGTCAAATAACCTAAAATTGAAGGACAGCTTTTTCCTTGGGTCTCAGGAGGACATAGCATTTAATCCTTAGCCGTTTGCTAAGTTTTCTGTACTTCCTGTTAGAGGGGGAGCATGGGTTTGATCTCAGGAACCATCTCACCTCTCAGTGATGGTCTCCCGCAGGCCGCTGGCCACACCCTTCATAACCGTGCTGGCCTTGGGGGTGAGGACAACCTGGGAGACAAAGAAGGTGCCTTTGCGTCTCCGGTCAGCGACAGAAGATTGGAGGAACTGAATTAGCTTTTCTGGGTCGGTGGTATTGGCCCAGGGGGCAGGCATCATTTGGCCAGGCCACAGGAAGGGAACCTCCAGTGCTATGGGGTTGTGGTAGAAGACTAGCACCTGCAGCTCCTTCTCCCACAAGTAGCGGAGCGTCACCTCCTGGGCAAAGATGGCAGGACAAAGCTTGTCCCCAAAGACCTCACGGAGCATCCGCACCAGTTTCTCATGATGGAGGTTCTGCACACCATAAAAGTGGTTAAAGTCTAGGAAGACCACCTCGCGGGCATGAGACGCCAAGAAGGTGTTGATCTGCTCCAGGCCTTCCTTCACCTTGGCGCTGAACAGCCCATGAGCAAAGTAAAGTTCATTGTCGGGGTCACGTGGTTTGGTGGAGATGCGTAGGTCAAAGAAGCGGACGCCAGCTTCTAGCTGGCTGGTAAAATTCATGGTCTGGGTGGCCAGCCACTTCCGCATCAGCTTCTTGGCCACTGTCCCAAACACAGAGACAAAGTTCTGCACGGTTTCTGGCTGCTCTGGTCCAACTGGGGAGGCTTCGTCAATGTAGAAGCTGAAAGAGTCATGGGAGCCTAAAGAAAATAAATCACATCAGCTAACAGCCAAAGACAGAAAACTGTAACTGATCGAAATGCAAGGAATACCAACACCACAAACAGAACAACTAATTAATGAACATGTAAGTAACAGACCCTTAATTATTAACAGTAGAATAAAACCAGTTTCCCTCTCAATGGTGTCCAGGGGCCACCTCTAGTTTGATGTATCCTGAAGCATCCAAATATGTACACAAGTACCAAATATGTACTTTGGCAGCAGAGTTAATGGATGATTTATTGCGATGTAATATAAGCAACTACAGTTTTTATGTTAAAACCAAAAATTTCCCCATACAATTTTTCATCCAGTACAGATCTAGGGGGTCTTGTGACTTGTGACATGCAGACAATTAGCTAAACTGCATGTCCTTCACTGTGGGAATAAAGCAGAAATGGCATGTCATCCAGTCTCTGCTTTTTAAAGTTACAGTATCGGTCAAAAGTTTGGAAACATCAAGCCACCTACAAAGGAGAGTGATAGCGTGTCACATCACATGACCAGGCCACCTGACCTAAACACAGCAGAAATGGTTTTGGAGGAGTTTGACCAGAGAGTGAAGGAAAAGCGGCCAATGAGAGCTCAGCATATATGTGGGACCTTCTAAGGACAGCTGGACAAGCATCCCAGGAGGCCACCTCATGGAACTGGCGTAGAGGGGACAGTAGGGTCAGCCAGTCCTGGAGCAGTTGGGGTTAAGGGTCATGCTAAAGGGCCCAGTGGTGGGATCACTCTGTCCACCATGGGATTTGAACCAGTAACCTTCGGAGTCCCAACACTCAGACCTGCCCCCCAATATATGTTATTTTATAGTTTTGAAGCCAATAATTATTCTAAAATATCGAAAATAGTATAAATAAGGGTCCAAACTTTTGAGTGGCACAATAAATTAATTAGTTAAACACTTATTATAATTCATTAGCCAAACAAGGTGGGGCACTGGTCAAGTAGAAAAATATGTAGGTGTATTGCTGGGAATACTGGGGCACCATTAGAGAGTGTTTGTAATGGCTAAGCAGATACTCTTGGCCAGACAAAATACTTTGGTGCTACACCAACATGAAGAAAATTTGAAAGATCACTTTCTTTAGCTGCGCGAGACCTTTGCAAGTAACTGTACATGTCATCTGAAATAACAGTGCAGATAAGGAGCCCATGTGGGTCTGGCCGGAAGCTTCTTAGCACTGGCTGTGACCATGTGATCCTCCGAAATGCATTACAATGCAGCGATCCATCCCAGGCTGCCCTTCTTGGCACTCACCCAGACCTTAGGAATCAATGAGAGGAAGCTGCAGAATGGTTTGGAAACTGAATGTTTTGCCCAGATTCACACTGAGAAAAGGTATTTCCTTATGGAATAAAATATCTGAACTGGATCAGCAGTAATTGAAACCGGATGACAGGATGGTTGGTAATTTGTGTATATGGACGAATCACATGCTATTATGAGCGTTCCCATTTCAAATGGCCTTCAAACAGAGTCTTTGTAGTTAATTCAAATATCTATGACCCAGTGGTCACTGGAGTCTTTGTAGTTAAACTATCTGTGCTTCCCGACAAAGAAGTGTGTTCCTATACCCTTCAAAGTGTTCAAAGGCTGTATGTTCGTCCTTAAATGACTTGCCTTAGACCATTCTGTGGTCCAAAGCATTCTGGAGAAAAAAAACAGTAATAGATCAACTATTTATGCACCGAACCGACTAATGTGGGAGCCAATATTCAAATAAGCTGGAGCCATTTTAAGGATGGCAGCACTGTAATCTCACTTAACACATACGAGTTCTGAAAGGTCATAACTGTCTTATTCTAAAAAGCCAATCTAATGTGTGTCTGATAGAAAATAATTTAAATGCATAGCATCCATTTCAGGAACTTTTCTATGGATTTGCATGTCTTCGGCAGGAGTTGGGGATTGGACTGTCATCAACAGGATGCCGAGGCTAAATTTGTTGCTTTCGTTTCTTGTGAACCCGCTCTCAGAACGGAACTGGTTCGTATCTTCGGGACTTACTGTCGTGCATCACACAGCACACTACTGTATACGATGCCAATTGTATATTTCAAATTGTCGTCTTTGTTAAGTGTAACTTAGGGCTGGGTGATGTATTGAGTTTTTAAGATGTATCAATATATATATTTTTAAATTATACTCACAGAGCCACCACGCCTACCTCTCCTCTCTCTGTCTCTCACAGGACTGCCCCGCCCCCTCCCTCATCAAACAGAACCCGCCCCTCCCCTTCACTCACAAGTCCTCCATGCAGGGACAACATGGAGACAGACATACAGGAGGCAAGCTAGCAAAGGGGAGCTGGTTGGTAAAATAATATATGCCAGTAGCTTATTTTTTTGCCATTTTGTCATTTACATGTTAATAAAAGTGCCAGTGTAACATTAGGGACATTTAGCTCTAGCTTGGAACTGTGTTTTTGTTATTACTTTATGACAAAAATAATGAGATATATATCATATACGGTTTACAGTATCCAGTAAAATATGTCAGTTATGTAAAATAATATGCAACATGCAATGGGAGCAATTTTCATTACTGTGTTACATACAGTATGTATGCGCCTGGACAATTATGTAATTTCCTGATACACTGTCTAATGATACTTGCATAGGTGCTCTGTGTTAACCACATATCAGTTTGGTTAACGTTCCACCTACCCAGCATCCATCCATATGCTTATCCTTGTCAGTGCAACACAGAAAGGGCCAAAAGTGGAACAAAGAAAAAGCTTAAAATCACAGCACTGGATATAATCAGATAAAGAATAACTGGGAACTGAATATACATTTAGAGATTTACTTTCTGCTCTTGGTATCGACTGTTAATTCAGAAGTCATTAGTGCCGAATGTCTTCAGAGATTCCGCTATGGAAACAGAGACATTCGTAAAATAATCACAATGTTTCAGATAAGATAGCTGCAATTACTCTGGTGGTGAAGTTCCGCAATAACGAAACAAATTACAAAAATTTTCCTATTTGTAAATTACAATAGGTACCTCAGACAAATCTTCAAGTTATCCTTCCTTTATCTCCTTAACCGATCAAGTAATTACAGAATTGATGTGGAAGAAACAGATGATTAAGTGTATGCCGGAGCCAGGAAAACTGGGATTGAATACTGCTCTGCAGCATCATTTCTGAAGCTTGTGTGCCAATTAAAATACTCTTTTGGAAATGTAGCAGTCTGCTATATTTTATTTTGTACTGCATTTATCACAATTTGCACATTAATTCCCTCTGAGGATGAGCCTGTATTATTCCTGTTCAGAAATGTACTTGAGATTTTAACATGGTTGTACTGTATATTTGCGCAAAAATTATATCAATAAAAAATGGTAACTAACAGTGTTTCCAACCTTTGTGAATGTGGTATTAAAAAGGAAGAATGAATGGAATTTGGCATAGCTGTCGAGGCAACAGACCATTCCCTTGAGAATTAAATTCAGGAATAAGATATGAAATATTTGTTTCTCGCTGTTAATATCCATCCACCCATCCATATATTCATCTTCCAACTGGTCAGGGTTGAGGGGGATATTAATATAATTTGCATTAATTTAGTTTTATTTAGTTTGCAATTATTTGTGTTAGTTTCATAGCCTACTTTAACTTCTTTGCCCGACCCATTAAATATGACTCACATCTTGTAATTATCACAGACATCACAGTATCAAAGAAATCTTAATGGGGAATCTGTTTCACGTTAGGAATGTCTGCATTTTAAATGAAGCTGCCAGGCGAATTTGTAATTACGTGCGTCTGTGTTTCAATGAATTTGTACTGAAACATTGATTGAAGCAGAATCCTGTGTGAATTCACTTAGCTGTGGCGGGCAGTAGGACCTGGCAAGGGGGACGCCCGCCGTCCATGGCAGCCAGCCATGAGCTACCTATTCACAGGCTACACAGGTTGGGCCTGCAGGTCTCAATGTTAATAAATGGTTGAGTGAGGTGCCTCCAAGCTAAAAGCCGAAAACACTAAAACTCCACAGTCAGGAGCCTTGAAAAGCAACATGAAACCAAGCACATTGTTCTTTTCTAGGTCATTAATGCTCCATCTCCCAGTTGCAGCAAGATTCAGTAGTCTTTGCAATGCATTACTATTGGCTCGTAACGTTTCCTCCAGTGTAAACTACAGCTTCCTTTCCACAAATGACCAAATCTCCTATGACTAACAATTAATCATTAAACTGTAGAACTTCCCTAGTGTTTAAAATGGAGACAATCAGTGGGTCTTAATAGGTTTACCAACAAAAGACACTGACCACTCTTATTCACCTCAATGAACCCTGAATGTGTATACCTAGCAGATGTGAAGGAAGGGTAGGCCAGAATTTCAGAAGATGCTCTTGGGCATATACAACCCCAGAAGGCAGTCCACATACCAACAAACAGGTGCCATATATATATATATATTTTTTTTTTTTAATATTCTATCTTCTCTCAGTCAATCTTACAACTTCCTATCTTCTTATATTCTTCTATGACAGTATGACATAGTAGGTAAGAAATTCAGAGTGGAGGATTCAGCTTTAAGGACAGCAACATAGCAACCTACGGAAATTCACTTATGCAACACAGAGAACTGGCATTTATATTATGAAATATTATGACCTTATTTCCAGTTTATGTTGCGCCTGTTGATAAATCAATTACAGCAACTCTCAGTTCCTACGGCACTGTAATATTCCCAGTGGCTCTCGGTGAACCTGCATTTAACATCTTGAGAGCAGCAAGACGTCTTACATTAGGCCCCTCCCATCAATTTCCATAGCAACAGGCACCTTTGTCAGCTGTTCATTTGAACTGGCAGCCACCTGACAACCCAGGCACCAGGGAAGTAAACAGAAAAACATTGGAGACATTCCCAGTAAGATTTAATTTTTGGTGCATTCTTCTGAACCTCAGATTCCCGTCTAAGCCTCAGATTCCTGTCTCACAAAGAGCACAGAACTGCTCAAGACACCTCCATTACCACTAAATGTGGATTTCAGTGAGAGTTCGAGCGCTATCAGTCTGTTAAAGGTGTTCAACTAACATTTAAGAATTAATTCTGAATTTTATTCTCTCTAGGATACAAATCATGTGAGGAATGGATTGTCCCAGTGCATAAAAGGTGATTTTTTTTTCACCCCAAGAAAACCTCCTTGCAGTGTTTGAATAATGTGCAGGAAATAAAAGGTATAGCATCCTGCATTTACTTTATCACCTGAATAAAAGATAAATAATAACTAGGGATATCAATAATTATCCATTAAAAATCCCAACATGCTGCAAAAATTCAAAATAAATTTCAGAATGAAAAATTTCATCAAATTCACTTAATATATTGCATCTGTTCTTCAGCAAATTAAAGATAAAGTTGTCCTCCGAAGTGGGGGGTGGTGGTTGGGGCCATAATTAATTAATCAATTAACTAATTGATCGATTTATTGATTCATTCATTAATGAATTAAAAGAGAGTAAAATTCCACCAAATTCAAAGAAAGTGTGTGCTGGTTTCATTTCTAACTACCTCTGGCATTCAGATAAAGCTATCAATGGGGCAGCTGTATAATTCAGGTGGATTTAATGGCTTTAGAGCAGGGGTCTTCAACTCTCCAAATGAAGAGAGCTACCGTCCAGTAGGTTTTCAATCCTACCTGGCTTCTTATGAGCTACTTTTGTTCTCAGGTAAATACCAGGAACAGGTGTGGCTCACAAGAAGCCAAGTGGGACAGAAAACCTACTGGATAGTAGCTCTCCAAGACTGGAGTTGGAGATCCCTGCTTTAGAGTTTTTACAGTTGACTTTTCTTGCTTGGCATATGCAGAGCTATTAACCTTTTAAAACATCTGGACAACTTTTCGGTGCCTGTTTGTCCTTTGAATAAGCCAGCAGCACTTCTTTCCCCATGCTGCAATCATGTAATTTAACAATGCGATCACAGTCCACGACAGTGACCTAGTTACATAGAAAATCAGTCGGTAATCTGCTGTCTGTGACAGAGACAAAATTATATATTACAGCATTAACTACACTGTTTAATCAGTCGTTTCTGCAAGTCTAAATCTTGTGTAAGAACATTGATTTTTTTTTGTAACACTCCTTGAGATAAAGCAAAATGTCATTTACTGTTCTAATTATTTTAATAACACAATTTTAATTCCTAATCTTTTATTTCTAATAGAAAAGATTATTTCCTTCATCTCTACAGTATGAATCATCAGGCCATTAATCATGCCGAGCAAATATTAACAGAGGCTAAATCTGGAGTTTATGAAATTTTGAAATTATGCAATTTTAAGGCTTGGCCAGGACACGTGTCACTGTGGCTGATTGCCACAAGTCCAACAAAGCTAGAGTTATTTCACTTGGAAGGGAAATGAAATGTCGATGTGATGCCCAGCCTATGGTGATGAAGGTGGGGAAACTGACCAGTGATATTATACCTGGGCCCCAAGCTGTCCAATAGACTGAGAATTGTATATCTGGAGTTTTTTTGGATGACCTCGTTGTGACACTAAGTCTGGTTAATTCTTGGTCTTGATTAGTTTATTAGTTCAGTACGGATATGTATTTTTATCTTTCTTTTCAAAAAGATGCCTGCTATTATACCCTATCTGTCATGATTATGTCCATTTTTACAGTGAAATTCAAGAATAAAACAGTAAAGACTGGTAACGTATAACAGAACTGGTGGCTGTGATTTGCGCCGACGACACAGAAACAGAAGCATGGACCATCTGTTAGGGGCTTTAATGAAGTTTCTCGATGACACTATTGACCTGTAGCCTTTTAGCTCTCGAGCAGATCCACACCCCCAAAGCACTAATGCACCTTCACCCCTACAGTCCTCATC
>JABFEB020000040.1:26641415-26653834 GCA_019775895.2 Stomatorhinus ivindoensis
GGGTGGAAGGGGGGGGGGGGCTGTTGCGAAACCATGTCTCATTTGTTTTTCACCGTCACCTGCAGCACATGACACAGTCAGCAGACAGGAATCAGGGGGAAGGGGGCACAGAACAGCCCCCAAACCCTCTTCTGTCATTCAGGACAGGGAGCAGATCGTCATCGCAAACTTGCCCGCATGAGACCAACGTGGAGCTCCTGCGGTCGCCGCCTGCCTCTGTAGTGCCCAGCGTCCTCGGACCCGTGCCAGACACTGGTAGAGGGAACGTGGGCAGGCCGTGCCCGTGCTCTCCTGCCCACTGTGCCTAATAACAGTCCTAACCCACCCCCGAACACCCCCCCTCACCAGCTGCAGCAATTAGCTGCTGATTTCTTGAGGAAATTACAGCATGTGTTTCATGTTGGGGAGTGCAGCCAGGCCAGAGCTGTACATCACAAACTCTTAGATTGTTGGCTTACACATTCTGCATTTCCATCGTTTTTGGCACTTTAGCCCTAAGCTAACATGCTATTAAATCTTTAAATATTACACTAAATGATCATTATAATAAGCATAATAATTTTTTTAAGTAGTGTGTTCATAAATATTCCAGTTCCTGAATTCAGTCTTTGACAAAAGCAAGTATGTCCTTATTCTTGTCCTTTTTGAAGACCTCTCTAACAAATATCTCATTTGCTCATGGGCAATTTGCTCAGGCTCTCAGATTTCATAGGTTCTCAATAGGATTAATTTTGGGACTTAAAAATACTTTTCTTAAGCCTCTCAAATGTAACTTTAGCCTTGTGCTGCATGTCATTGTGATTTAAAACAGAGATGACACCACTGTTTCATCCATCTATCTTCTAACCACTTTAACTTTTATCCAAAGTCACACACATTTTGAGAACGCAGGGCCTGGAGCAAATTGTGGTTAAGGGCCTTGCTCAAGACAGAAATCTGTACAACAACCCTGGGATTTTAACTGCTAACCTTCCAATCATAGTGCCCTAACTGGCTGAATCACACACCAGTTACCCTGGCCAGGATTAAGGGGATCGTAGTGTTGTGCTGGAGCAAAAATAGATAAATATCTAGTTATGTATTCAATGTCCAACCATCCATCCACTTTCTAAAACCACTTATCCTGTTCAGGGTCGTGGGGACCCCAGAGCCTATGGGCACAAGGCAAGGAACAACCCAGGATGGGGCACCAACCAATCACAGGGCACAAGGCAAGGAACAACCCAGGATGGGGCACCAACCTATCACAGGGCACAAGGCAAGGAACAACCCAGGATGGGGCACCAACCTATCACAGGGCACAAGGCAGGGAACAACCCAGGATGGGGCACCAACCAATCACAGGGCACACTCACACCAATGGCCAATTAACCTCAGCGTGTTTTTGGACGCCGGGGGGAAACTGGAGTACCTAGAGGAAACCCCACGATGACACGGGGGGAGAACATGCAAGCACCACAGGCAAAGAGCCACGCCAGAGACTTGAACCCTGGCCCCACAGGTGCGAGTCAACAGTGCCAACCACAGTGCCAACATGCCGCCCCATAGCCAATTTTATACATAGTTAAATGTTACTTGCTGATTATACAGCAAATATGCTCATTAAGAAAGTGGCTAAGAACTTATCTGGGTGTTGTAGCCTGAAAACCTGCAATGAATCTACATGTGTCCAAAGCACTTCGTGTTCTGCATTCCTCTAGTGGTAATCCTGATATGCATATCATCCTGACACTATACCCCAAGAAAATCTAGACTATATTAACATCCACTTTGACCCATGCATTTAAAATATATAGATTTTTAAAGTATACAGTACAGATTAAATTTATGCATCATTGTGTGGAGAATCAATAAGCTTGGCTGCTATGGTTTGACCTTATTCCTGTTGTGACCTTGGACAAAATGGCTCAAAGAATTCCACACAAGGTCATTTCTATCTAGGCAAAAAGGCTCAACAACTACCTATGAATTAGTACCCAGGGGGCCCCAGCCCCTTCACCGTGATGTGACGCAGACATCTCCTCATTCAGCGTAAAAGTTTAATTTAACCAAGACAATCTTCCTGCTTTAAAAGAATAATGAATAAATAATGAAAATCTTAATACACCCTTGTTTTTATTCTTAATATAAATCTTAATATACCCTTGTTTTAATGTTCCTTGCAAAAATACTTTTAAAATATACAGTATTGCATAGTTTACAAGCTTGCTTTACAATGTCAGTTATTAGAGAACTCATAGTACATCATGGAAAAAAAACAGAATTACACTTAAAAGTCAAACTCTCATTACCCCAAAATATTCCTATAATCTATTGCAATTAATTGTCGGTTTTTTCATACATATCAGTGCATATCTGTCAGCCTTCTTGTCAAAGCCTGAAGTTTTATCAAAAATCCATGCAGTCCTATTTTCAGAACACATTTTTCATCATCAGTTTACAGATTTCACGTGAACATTTCTTTTTGCCAGGACATTGATTACAGGTCATACATAATGATTCGAGCAGTTTGCATTGATCACAATAAACCGAAGTGCTAGGATACTGGAAACATAACGAAGTCAATGTAAGATTAATCTGCATTCATGTTTACTTATCTATCGTCCTAAAGTCAGAAAACTGTGAAATGCTTTGTTATACCAGTCTCCTATGTCTGACCTGTTCTTAGGAAATCTGATTGCACCATTACAGACACTGCATACCACACTCCTATAATTTGATGGCGTATGAAATGGCATTAACAAGGACATACTACAACAGTACAACCATGAAGCTGTACAGAATGTTAAAATGTTATAATGTAACAATCACATATGCACCAAATATTATGTGTATACAAACTATTGGCCTCCTGTGATGACCCGAGGAAGCAAGTATTGAATTAAATTAAATAACAAGAACTGTGATTGTCTAAATGCTTCGTTTTTTCTATAATCATTTCATTTAACTTCTTCAATTGCAAATATATAATTAGAAAAAGTCTTGGCCTTCTAGGAAACACCTGGGTATTTAGTATAGTTCTGATCTGCAGCACATCATTTTATGAGCATATGGGCGTAAATTATAATCAAAACCAAAACCAGCCAATACAACCCTCTGGACCCTCTCAAATGGGTGGAGACTTCACCCCCCTCCAAATGCTTTCACCCAAAGTTAAGCCCTTGTATGGGAGATAAAAAGAAAAGAAGGGGGGAAAAACCCACAATCTGTTAGAAGTAGAATTTCCCTTGTGGCGGTTCTGGCAGCCCGCCCTGATTATTTATCAAAGCCCATTTCGACAGGGGGGGGGCGTTTGCTTCACACTGTATTTTAGAAAATGTGACAGTTTCCTGACGTGCATGCACAGTGATTTCCCAATTTCTTAGACGGTGCGCATGATGCTCTATTTGCAATCCATCATAAAATGCGTGTAATATTAATGGTAGTGTTTGTGTGGGCGGTGTGAGCTCGAGGGAGAAGGCATCCATTGTGGATTACAAGGTTTTGTTAGGGGTGGGGGTAACGGTGCCTTAAAGAGTCATTAAAGGCTCTCACGTATCTCACGTTATTATATTATATTATATTATATTATATTATACATAATCCTATTCATTATTTAAATTTATTTACAAAACATTTTCATATGCTTTGGTAAAATATATATAAAATATGCTACAGATTATTGTTCTTCCAAACTTCGGGAAACATGTCTCCGGTGAAATCAGCTTTAAAAAATCGAAAAATAAATCGGTAAACGCATTAACGGCATAACAAACGGGCCCAATATGCTGAAAATGTCCAACTGGTCTTAGCCCAGTGCAAGATAAGGATGCTTAACCACCTCCTCGTATGGTTCATCTCCTCACATGAATGCGCACTTTTTTCCTCTATAGCACAGAGAGAATAGCTTCTGGCTTTATTCAACGAATTTAAGTAAAATGATGATTTAGAACAAGCAATATGATTAGACGAGGAAAACGGGCAGGGGAGAAACTTGGGTTAAGAAGATATTTGCCGGCAGGGACACCAATGCACTGCATTTTAATAGATACTGCCAAAGTCCCATTCAGAGATATCTCTCGGCACCGATGAGATTAAGTTTTAAAATCTTAAAAACCACGTGCGTCCGAACGTGTCCCTGTAAAGAGCTTGCAATGGCTGGTTGCTCCTTGATTAATCGGAATCAACAAGTTCATAGATGGCAGGCTGGTACACAATTTGCAAGCAGTTCATTAATCAGCCCGTGGGGAGTGAGATATGCTGCCGCTAATCACCGGCTAATCAAGGGCTGCTGCTCGCCGGGCCCCGAAAGCCCGGCATGCGGTCACCCATGTATGGAGAGGATACGACTAACGGTCAAACACACCAGATGATCCAAGGCTGTGTCGAACCAATTATCATTCAACAATTAAATACCTGGCAGCTTCATACGGGCAGAACTGTCACTTACGTGGAATCTATGGACGGATTTAAATAATTTATATTTTAAAACTGAGAAACGAGACCACGAGGTAAGTGCATTAAGTTATATGTAAATTTATGGAATTATCCGCTTTGTTTTTCCGCTTTATCTTAGATTGCCAGATTACTTTACATAGAGATCTTGAAAATGAAGAAAAATAGTGGGCTAATAACAGACGATTATGCATAGTAGCACTGTAGTCCTAAGAAACACCAGCAGAAACACTATGCAAACAGATACTTAAAAAACTGACAATGACATTTGAGTTTGGTTTCCTTACTAAAGGACGCGAAACAGGTTTCAGTGTGAATTGGCCGGCGCGCTCCTGTCAGCGCAGGAATTAAAAAGACACTCACCGGGTATAGCCAGGTTGGTGAGAGGAATATTGTGCAGATTCCCCGGTAAACTTGCCATCCAGTCGGCGAAGCGGAGCTCGTGCTTTCCGTGAGACGAAGCCATGGCGCCGCTGTCCCGGTGCCTCCGTCGGTGTGGCGGCGCGGTGCCCAAGCTCCACTCATACATGCGGCGAGAGAGTGAGTTCGCGGCGCGAGCGGGGCCACACCCCCACGGCGGCAGCGCGCACACATGCGCTGCACGTTTCTGTTAGACTGCGATTCGGGGCTTTACACACGTCAATGCACGGTGCTGCTTTTGTAACTACGTAATCTTGAAACGTATGTAACGTACCTGGTATCTTGGGGGTCACTATTGACACGTTTTTGACATGTCATATGGTACCTGGCTAATGGCATTCCTGTGGGATTGAACACATTTTCTCAAGTAGTTCTGGCGATCTGGGCACAATCGGAGTATGTTTTATAACTGCTTTTCAACCTGTTCTCTACAAGGTTATTGTAAGGACCTTTCATGCGGCGTCTACGTCTACGCGCGCGCCTGACTGTCGTGCAAGGGCGCTGTCCACACTTAGAGTGCTGAACTTTGCTCGTTCTCCCATGTTTGCCAGTAAACCTCAGTTTTTTATATGCATATTTAGTTTGTCTTTTCCTGAACAATGTTCAAACGGAGCATTTTATCGCAGAAAAATCACTATTTCTACCAGCTGAGACTGGGAAAACTCATACATCTTTTTACGACGCACGAGCAGGCAAGGTAAAAGAAAGCCACCGATAAAAAAGGGGAAAGTGCCTTATCACGTGTCTCGTTTGATTTTCCATTTCCCCACCACCTGGCGATCTCCCACCGCCCTCGTCATTTATCAGCCGGCTAATTGTCGTCTGTCCTCGCACCGCCCAATACAGGAGCCAAAGCGACCTGCGGCAGTCTAGTCCCGCCCCCTCCAAGGACGCCGGCGCCACCACTGTGGGGATCGGTCAAGACAGACTGCTGCTGTGTCGTTTGAGATTCATGGCCCTGGTTTTAATCCCTCAAGAGAGGGTATGTACCCGAAGCCGCCAGATTCAAGATCGAACTGAAAGTGACGGAAGGCCGTCAAGGCAAGGAGAAGCAGTCGTCAGCCGGGAAAAGTCCCGCAGGCTGCTGTGTTGTTAAGCAGTGTCACCGTACTCATTGATTAAATTATGTGGTGTCAGAAATTTCAATCAGCCCATACAACATGTTGCAATAAACCGCAAATCTACAGCCACACTTACAATTAACGGAAAACAAAAGCAATACATTTTTGCCGGGTAACGTGAGAAAATCTTCCAACAATTACAACTTCGTGTACAACAATCCGGTTAAGCAATTTGGCATAGTTTAAAGAAAGGTATTTTATGTTTAAAGGTTAACGTTCAGATACGGTATAAGCCCAAAAATGAACCTGGAGTTAGTCTTATTTGACATACACAGAAGATCTTTATAATACCTTAAACGATTACGCATTTCTTTTTCTTGTCGTTTTCATGTTGTTATCCATTGATTATATTTGTTTTTTATTACGAAAGTAATGAAATTTGTTCGGTAAGAGGGGAAGTGATAGAAGGTAACATGCTCTGTGGATAAACAGATCGCTGACAAAATACAATCAGGCCTCCTTCGATCCTTCTCGTCAGACAGAATACGTTGGGCCGTACCTCTAGGCAGTGCTTGGTGCTGTGAGAGGCTCACCGATTACGGCCTTGGAGGGGCGCTTTCACTGAACCTCCAGCTACGATTGGCCTGTTACTCGAGACAAAAAGCCCCTAAGTCTTTTATAACATGGTTAACTATGTAACTCCTCCAGGTTAAGGGAAAATAATTTAAAACCTTAAAATAAATGTCTTACATTTAGTCATGTAGAACTTAGTATTTCAACAACATAGCACACACAAAAAAATGAATGCTGAGAGCATAATTTCGGTTAGCATGCCATCTTTTATTATTTTTTTTGTACAACGAATGAGAAAAGCATTTCAGTAGAAAAGTGAAGGCTTTGCATTATTTTGCGAAGACAGCGGCATTGCTGATCTGGCATTCCTTGAGGTTAACCTAACAAGTCTCAACCAATTTGGATCAAGCCTGTTATTGTACTGGACTCATCTCTCCTGCACTGCTAACATTCTTTAGTACATTACAAACAACAAAGACCCTCTAACTTAAAAATATGTATATACTAGTATATACTAACACACATGTAATGGTAACTGACCAAAGGAATGATTGGGTCCTTGTTTAAACATTTTTTATGCTAGGTAGATGTTCATTCCAGCACTATATCTGAGTTGGCACGTTCCTATGAAATGAACACATACCATTCACTCAACGTTAAATACATATTCTACCGTACATTTACAGTATCAACATTAATATCCGCTGCAAGTCATTGGACCGTTCTCCCTAAACACCCTTAAAGATCTATGCTATGATACAGTCAGGGATGTATTTTTCAGGAATTCTGGATAATACTGTAGTGCATTGTATGGTATGGTTTGATAAGATCCTGAACTTTTTACTGCTGAGGATGCCTTTTGTCATTCATTTTTTAAATCTGCTGCATTGGCCTCAGATTTGGAGAAACCTGTTAAATAAAAATGAAAAATATTTGTTGCATCAGAAGAAAATAGCTACCCAGTATCATTAGTATTCATTACAACAATACAGAGCAGAACATGTCTATTCAATGGGAGGCTGCTTTCATAGCAAACTATCATGCAAATTAAACCAGATGTATGTGTTGTACATACTTTAAGCCCTTGTCCTGAGAGTTGCACTATGTGCTGCTTTTTGTTCCTAATTCGCTTCAGTCCTAGGTGTTTTTCAACAAGCACAAAGGTGCAACATACGGCAAAAGACAAATTTACCGCCATAATTAGCCTGGGAGCACAGGTGCATCCTACGCTGATCCTGCAGGGCTGTTTACATGCTGTTTTGTTATCTCAACCCACTCCTGTGGCTTAATTGCACCAATTTATTGTTAATTTTCAGCAGCATATAAACCTCAATTCCTGCCTACATAGTTGCTTTCTGCAGCAAAATGTGGATATCTTAAATACATTACATGATGCAAATAAGGAAAAAAAAAACCTTTAAAAATGCTGGAGTGAAAAAAAGAAACTTATCACGGCCCTCTGGTATTTTCAGTCCAGGGTTTTCAATGCAGGTCTACCCATCTCTCACCTTGAAGTCGGCCCCCGTGCACTTCCTGATGTCACCAGGTGTCAGCCCCTCCCACACCTCGATCAGAGTGAGACCCTGGTTCTTGTCCACGTCAAACACAGCCTGTAAGTAAAAAAGGGGAAACGGGGTCACTGATGGCTGAGGCCACAGGCATTGCAAGGTCCAGAGATGAACAATAACCTTTTTTTCTCCCCAGTTTCTTTTGCAAATGTCATTCGCTCCGGTGTTGTTTTGTCTCTGCTGATTTCAGCCTTTACGTCGGAAGGCACGAAGCAGCGTCCTGACCTCTGCTCACCCTGCACTCATACCTAGGTGGCCTTGGTGTTCACGCTGGTGTAAACAGAACAGCAGGGTAAGGCACGGACAGCAGGCTGCCCCTGCTGGTCAGCATGGTGCTATTGCGCCTCCCAGGCAATTGCCCTAGTCTTCACTTAAGATTATAGTGGGAAAGAGGGATATTGAGAGGAATAAAATGGGTAACCACATAGTCACATTTTGGCATGTGAGGAAGTGGAGATTTTCGCAATGCTAAAAGCTCTTCCAAAACAGCACTATTTTAATTAAGATAGCCAGCTCCAAGATTTAGATCACACGCTGTCAACCACACTGTCCATTATACTCATGCTAATGATACATTCCCAGCGATTACAGCAGTAACTCTGCTAAGCTTTCCAAAAGTGTGATTAAATGCATGATTTTAGAACAAAATGGTCACATTTTAAAACAAGTAATTTGCAAGCAACCCATGTAATAGAAAAGAGGTTTGTCCTCCTAAAGCTTCTATTTTTTTTAACCTGACAGTAGTCAAACAGCCCTATAAATAGAACAAACATTACGTTTCAGATTTGAGCAGTTGGACACAGGAGGCTGCATCACTGTTCAGCCTTTAAATTGTCTGTCAGTGAAGGGTTTGCATCCAGAAAGCAGTAGCAGCTGCCAGCAGAGGCCAGGCATGGAGAAAGGGATGGTGACACTGATCTAGGGCAATCATGGTGAGGAGGAGGAGACACTGGCAAAAATGAGGAAAAAAACAAACATGAGGGATTCACAAATTGTCAGTATGGAATTAGAGACCTCGGGAAACATACTGCGCCACCATGTTGAATTGACCCATTCTTCTGTGGTTCCCATTAGTGACTTAAAAGGGAACCACAACCTTGTCTGTAGTGCTTAAAAGCACACACTGATCTTGGTGCATCTTCGGTTAACGAGAAATGTAACAGCTTTGGGTGGCGATATATTTAGCGCAGGTTTCCTGCTGGGTAGTGCAGTCAAGTCGTGACAGAATGAAGTCAATTTTCAAAACGTATAGATGCAGCCCTGGAAAAAATGAAGAGACCACAGCAACATTTTTGTTTCACTCATTTTAAAATTTATGGGTCTGTGAAAAATATATATTTTTCAAACTGCAGTCTGGTTCTTCTCTGTTTCTCAGTAATGAAGGGTCTTTAGTCATGGTTCTAAGAGTCTGTTGCAAATTTGTGCTGGCAGCACACCTCACACCTACATTTAATGTTTTCCATTCCCTTTGAAGGTCACTTGATGTCATCCTCCGATTCATGAGGTACTTTCAGATAAGCTGACCATTATCCCTGGCATTAGGAATTTGCTTTCGCCCTCTACCTGGCTGGTTTCTGGTCATTCCCAGTGTCTCCTGCTTCACCTTGTTCTTGTGTACTGCTGTCTTAGAAATTTTGAA
The DNA here is from genome assembly GCA_019775895.2 of Stomatorhinus ivindoensis. Taxonomy (NCBI): domain Eukaryota; kingdom Metazoa; phylum Chordata; class Actinopteri; order Osteoglossiformes; family Mormyridae; genus Stomatorhinus; species Stomatorhinus ivindoensis. The sequence goes on from JABFEB020000040.1 coordinate 26,651,111, forward strand.
CCTAGAAGCAGCCTGCTGCCAGCAGAACCAGGATTAAACCCGGATTTAAAAATGCAGGTTTGTTGAAAAATATAGCGGTATTACTTTTTTTCAGTATATACCCAACATAATCAATATGCTGTATGTGTTTCTGCATGCCAGTGCATTTGTATTACAAACTGAACAGCCTTTTTGGGAGGATGGAAAGGGGTCACTCTGCTGCCTCGCTCACAGGGCATGCACACACTGCTCCAGAACGGCTGCCTCTGAGGCCCAAAGGAAAGACTGACAGCACAGAACATGCCTGATAGATAACAGAGGCTCATAAAAGCTTGTGTGAGTGGAGAGGCGAGCCTTGAGTAACAGAGTGACACAGAATGTGCAGAACATCTACAGCTTCCCAGGCTCGCTGGATTCTTCATTTATTTATACCATCACGTAACTCCAAGTATTAAATGTACAACAGCTCTTACTGGGCCCATTAAACATACACACTTCTATTAATAGCACCCCTTTCAGATACCTGCACAGGCTTCACCTTCTGGGTATAATACACTGGAACAGTTACCACCAATATTTAACAGCACCTCTGCTCTGAAGACACCGGAAAGACTGATACTAACAGCACTCCGCAACAAAGTCAGAAGGAACTGACTGAGTATGCAATTAGCATTACACTTAACCACTGACTCTAAATGACAGAGACAAAAAAAAATCTTTTCTGCGACACTTTGAAGCTGTTATTCCCCAGCTTCCTTTCATTTATTTTCCATAGCCAACTTGAATCGAATTCACAAGCCCCAGCTTCATGCATTTCCTGAAGCTTACACAGAGCTTGACCTACTGTTGCTTCTGTATCGCTTAGATGTTCGTTATGTAAGGTAATACCAGAAATTCACTGCAGGAAATGCTCTTAACTGCACACAAATATTTGAAGAAAAAAACCCTTCAGAAAACACCCTCCTGAGAACAGCTTCTCAATTATTAAAGAGCCACAACCCCCCCCCCCCCCAAGGTATCTGAAGATGCCCCTAACAATCAATCCACCTCATCATCTCCCTCTCCTGGTTCCTGCCCTGGTGGGCATCCAAAATGGAGCCATCAAAAGGACATTCGCAAACAGCCAGAGGTGGGCGTGCGCCAAACTCGTACCCTAACATGCGGCTAAATGTCGATGCTAATAACTACTGTAATGTGTTGACTGCTTGATTGTTAAATCATGGAGATGAACCGTTGGACGGGAGAAAAGGAAAAGGAACAAACTGAGAAAGACATGGAATGGAATACAAATAATGTATAGGAGACCCCATGGAAATGGAATGAAAAATGGATGGATATTAAGAGGACAGCAACAAAAACAGAGGGGAAAACAGTGGGGGTGGGAGGCAGAACAAGGGACAAAATAAATGACAGTCAATTTCCATATGAAATGGTGTTACTTCAGTCCAAATGACAGGAGCAAAAGCATAAACCGACTGAAATGACGGAGCAGGAAACATCTGATTGGGAATGAAAAACAATTACGAAATAAAAAGAAGAGCTGTCAAAATAAGTCAGGCCGAAACCAAATAACCAGATTTGGAAGCATTGGAATACTACCTATATATACAAAATGTATATACTACCTATATATATACAAAATGTATATACTACCTATATATACAAAATGTGTCTGCTGGCTGCTCCTGTGCTTTGAGGAGCCTCCTCACCTTTTATTCCTGCTCTTCTTCTTTTACCGCTTTATATAACGTTAATTAAAATGTGCTTTGATGTGTATGATTAAAATACAGAAGGGGGGGGGGGGGTGAGGCATTTGGCCTGCACATGCACATTTCTGTCCTTCGCGGAGATTCAGGACGGAGGGCGGAGACGGCAGAGACGGCTCAGACCTGCGTAGATGAGTTAGTGAGGTCTGTCACGTGCTGCCCTGCACCGTAATATGGAAAATTAACTCGGTACCAACATGGCTGCTGGACTTGAGGTCTGAATATAGACATAATTAATGTTACTCTCTGTAATGACTGATCTTGATAAACGAAAGATCTAAATGAACATCAGTCTGAAAGCAATGAATCAAGCCACAGTATGGTAAACATTATAACAACTCGATAACAGGGAGAGTTGAATTTCAGTATAAACGAATGTATGATTAGTTTGGTCACTGCATGGTTAAGTAGATTATGCGCGGTTTGAAAAATCATACTCCGCAGATCTGTACAGGGCGGCCCAGCCCGCTGGCCGCATTAGCGCTACATGACAGATTGCAGTTATAACTAACCTCTCCGCATACAGCAAACTGGACCAGCACTTTAAGCTTGAGCAAAAAGGTTGTTTCTTAGGTCGCCTTTGCAGTCTGAGCTGGATAGTGTGGGCGAGGGGGGGGGGCTCTGGGAGCAGCAGAATGTCACGGGAACCAGGAACATGGACGGGGGGGGGAAGGTGGTGGGTCGTGGCAGCTGCAGAGCTTCATACGTACGAGTTCTGATCCCTGACACAAGAGCATCGCAGCCTTGTCCCCCAGCGATATGACAGTCGCTCAGCTATGAAATCTAATCATAAATAATAAAAATGTATGGCTTGCGTTTGGTCACCCCAGCCTAGGAAATCCGGAGAACAGCAGACAAATACAGGAAAGGAGATCAAGCAACACAAAATGAGGAAGATAACCAACTGCCATCTATCCGCCGTCATCTAAACACTTATCATAGTCTGAGCCGCGGGGGGGGGGGGGGGGGCAGGTGCTTA
>JABFEB020000040.1:26653934-26676285 GCA_019775895.2 Stomatorhinus ivindoensis
CCCCCCCCCCCCCCCCCCCCCCCCCCCCCCCCCCCCCCCCCCCCCCCCCCCCCCCCCCCCCCCCCCCCCCCGCGGGTATGGGAAACAACCTACTGCTTTGCTATAGATTTCGCTAGGTAGGTTACAAAGGTATTTGTGAAAAATACAAATTTCAGTTACAGCTTTCAAATGCTTACATATTACACTCCCACAATGAGAACGATTTTATATAAACACCTGTAAAAAGTATGCGATTTCTCATTACAGACTCAAATAAGATGCTTTGAAGCGTCATTTACTTGGTTGCATAGTCTTTCCTAGGCACGCATTGTGCTGCTGTTCTGTTTAAACTGAAAATCACGTTCAGTCCCGTTTTCCTACAGCCGTGATGGATGACAGGCGGTGGCTAAAGAACAGTTCAGCAGGGGACCGGGTTTTAAGCAATTCCACTTCGGTCAAATGGCTGCCGGGAGGAGGGATGCTAATGGGGGTGGGGGAGCCCATGGGGTCCAGGCCTGACAGGCAAAGCACCATTTTCTGTACCCATAATTACATCCATCATACAGGGGCCTGTCCAGCAGCCCCCTCAAGATGCCTGCACACTAAGCCAGAATCTCAGTACATTTACGGGCAAAATCTAGTGAAGTATCTACATCCTTGTGAGGACCATCCATTCATTCCTATGGGCTATGGGCATAACCCTAATCTATCACGATCCTAACCCCTAACCTAGAGTAACCAAACAAAATATAAGACTTTTTGATTGCATTCACAGATTTTTTATAAAATTGAGCTTCGCCTTGGGTGGACTGAAAAAAATTCCCCACAAAGAAAAAGACACAGATTTTTATCACATTTTGGGGACATTTGGTCTCCACGATGCAATATACACAGAACCTGTCAATAGTTTGGACAAGTCAAGCCACCTACAAAGGAGAGTGATAGCGTGTCACATCACATGACCAGGCCACCTGACCTAAACACAGCAGAAATGGTTTTGGAGGAGTTTGACCAGAGAGTGAAGGAAAAGCGGCCAATGAGAGCTCAGCATATATGTGGGACCTTCTAAGGACAGCTGGACAAGCATCCCAGGAGGCCACCTCATGGAACTGGCGTAGAGGGGAGAGTAGGGTCAGCCAGTCCTGGAGCAGTTGGGGTTAAGGGTCATGCTTAAGGGCCGAGTGGTGGGATCACTCTGTCCACCATGGGATTTGAACCAGTAATCTTCTGAGTCCCAACACTCAGAACTGCCCCCACCTCCAACATATTAATTTTTTGCTTAATACTCAGTCAGAACATAACCCTATCTATGTTATTTTATAGTTTTGTGTATTGTGTGCAAATAAAGCTTTATCCAGACTTTTGAATGGTACTGCATCCGATATCACGCGCGCACACACACACACACACACACATGCACACACACGCACACGCACTCCATATAACCAGCCCCTTCCCTCAATTGATCTTTATGTCAAAAATTTCCTCATGTATTCAAGTTTATTGATTTCAAGGCAGGGTCATGTAAGGAACAGCCAATCTGCCACATCGGCAAATCAAATTTAAAGTCTCCGTTTTATTTTTATCCTGCTGTTATAGTATTCCACCTATGGTATCACAAAAAGGGCAAAGTGTACTACAGATCTGTAAACATGTACATGGGCAATTTCTTTCTTATGAAAACAGCCTTGGGGCAGCTACTGTATGGACAGAGATTTATACTTGCAGTTAATCGCTGAAGAGCGCAGTGAGTTGGTGCATGTGTGCAGGTTTGTGTGTGTGCATATATCGGGGGAGGAGAAGGTGCTCGATGTTGACAGGGCTGTTTCAGCAGCATGCGTCACGTGTGTGCTGTCCATACAGCAGGTTCAACCTGTCCAAGTAAGGCAGTGGGGGCTGCAGCAGGCATGAGGGATCGCTATGGCAACCTCTGTTGAGAACACGGCGACGCCCGTCATGAGCAGACAGACCGAGCCGACAGCAGCTGTCTGGACTAGTGATCTCTCAGGTCAAGCTCAAACCAAACAACTGTGTGCTACATGAGAACATTGCTGAAAAACACTAAAATACTCTTATTTTAAAACAAAAAGTCCCAGTGTTGGGTCGTATTTCCCTTTCCTCCCCAAATTTAAACATTGGTGTGATATTAACCTGACCATCTGCAGCTCTCAGAAATGCTGTCCGTGTCTCAGCTTTGCTCAAACAGCCGTTCACTCTCTGCTCTCCCTGCTTCACTTCACTCAGCAGGATAACATTTACTAGGCATCTGAGCACACATATTATATTACTTAGCTACAAGTGCTCCAGGATTTCCATTTTCTTCTGGCTGCAGCCATTGGCTGTACATACAAGTACGCCGTGTGCTCAAAACCCCAGTTTGGTTTGTGATGCCAGAATATCGCCAAACTGGTGGAGGATGTTCAACAAAACAAACTGTGCAAGAAAAATAAAAGGAAGCCCCTTATTTATAAAGAAAATAAATGACACATCCTTAATAGTAGAGCACTGAACGAAAGCAAGAGCAAATCACATCTCTTGCCCTGCAACCTTAGTGGGTTCTTATATATATCACTAAAACAGTGAATTTAAATTGTTTTTAATGAATAAGAATGCTTGCCAGGAAAACAAAGTATTTCACCCCTAATTATTGCCTGAAGGAATTGATTTAATAACCGACTGACCAAGAACAGAAGCTTAAACGGTGATTGCATCACAGCTCTGTCAATGCAACAGCAGCCCTCCCCAACACGTTATAAAACAGACCACAAAATTCTGTGGCTACCTACCGGCACCTGCAAAGTTGTGATGATCCGTAGCCATTTTTCACAGTATATCTTGACTGCATGTGTGTACATGTGGATATCAGTGCTAAGTAACAGCCAGATCTACAGTCACCTTCTTTTTGATCAAAAACCCATAAGGCTATCAATGGCTCATAAGACGAAACAGACGGTTCAGAATGCACCGTATCTATAGCGCTACATACTGCGGCTGGAAATCATCCCCTCCCCGTCATGGGGATGAGGCGACGGCCCTCACCTTCTCCGTGATGATGCGATCCACACACTGCTTCCCGGTCAGTGGCAGAGAACACTTCTCCATGATCTTGTGTCCACCCCCCTGGAATCGAAAGATGGCAACTGGTTACCAGAGGCTCTGTGGTTTGCTCCCCACCCGCCAGCTGTCAATCTTGCATAATTGTCCCTTATTGGAAACAAGCAACTTCCCAAAGGTGTACAGAGGTTTTGAAAGACCTTACAGGATGCAAATAATAAATATTATTTGGGAACCAAAACTGAACCTGATTTCCCCCCCCCAGTGATCTGCAGCAAAATTAGCCGTGTAACACAAGAGGAAAGATACAGAGTGATGTGCGACTTGGTTCCGGCTCGTCCGATTTCCGCCGGCATCCACATTTGAGACTGACACCGCCCTGGCACTCCACTGAATTCCTCCTTGAAGGGGTCACCACCCAAGATGAGACAGGGCCACCACAGGTTTTACAAGAAATGAAAGTGGCTGGGAAGACACTGTGGTGCTACCCCTAAAGCCTTGGAGTGCTGTAACTCTAAGACAAGTTTGTTTGCAGCCAAATGATGTGTGTGTGTGTGTGTGTGTGGGTGTGTGTGATGGCTGACAAAGGGTGAATGCTCGCTGCTGCTTTCGCATTCTCCGGAGGAATGACCACCGCCCTTCACTCGGCCGCTTCTTTTGACAGACCCATCCAATTATGCTTGCTGTACCCAATTACCGTTCCCTAATGAGTCTGTCTATTGAAAAGCCCACATTCCCCACTGCAGTGGGACAGGAAGACCTCTCAAACGTAATGTAATTAAAGCCACTTCACTGCAAGCTCGCTATCATTATCCGTGGATTAGACATCAGAATGCAAAGATATACTGATGAGCACCACACATGCATAAAGACACAAACTCCATCCCCGTCCATGCTGCACATACCCACAGGGTGTTCATTAAGAAGACCTGCACCAACTGTACATTAATGTATACATTTTCTTATTATGTAACTAAAAATGTTCATTTCTAAGCTGATTTGCGTCTTTGGATAGTGGCAGAAAATGAGAGCCCAGAGGAAAGGCACGCAAACATGGAAAGAGTGTACCAGTGTCACACAGAAAGGGGAGAAGCATGCCAACTCCCCTCAACCTGAGAGGTGCTACCCACTGAGGCATCCTACTGCCCTTTAACTTAATCATACGTAGAATACTACATCGCTACCAATACCCCCATTACCTTGGCAGAATGCTCCATGGTAACAACCACTTTAGTTCCAGCACTGGCCACCAGGTCCATGGCCCCCCCCATGCCCTTCACCATCTTCCCCTGGGGACAAAAACATACAAGAGACAAGCGTCATCACTAAGGAGACATTCTGGGCGTCATTCCTATATAGATATATCTTATGTAGATCCAGTCTTGAGCACCATTTGCAAACATCACCTCCACGAGCAAATTTGATTTTCAGGTCGTGTCATATTTTGTGTTGTGTACTGTCCGTCCCCGTAACCCTGACACGGGAAACCCCTTTCTGAAAACACTACCTATCACCCCCCCCCCCCCCCGCTGTAGTGAGCATGGCAGCTCAATACTAATTTGTTTCTCTGGGCTGGGGCAAAGGATGGAAGCGACAGCAGCGTGTGTGGATGTGACAGGTGAGAGGCCACACTGAAGGATGGGAGGTTTCTGATCTCCATTTAGTCACATGATCTAAACAATCACATATGGTTGCCGTCTGATGGAAACCGCGGATTGTGACGTTTTACTATCAATGGAACTACCCCATTCTCCTCTGACTACTCACATTGTTTGACGTATGCATTTGACAACTGACCAATGAAAAGATGTTATATGAAGTCATCTAGTTAACTAGTGTTTATGTTTGAACCAGTTAACATTTGTATTTGATTACTTTACATTGTTAATTTTAACAATTTAATGTTGATAGTTAGAGAGCTGTTAATTAACTGTTAATTGTGAATAAAAAAACAGAATAGTTTGTATCTTCTTGACATAGACGTATTCGCATCACTGACAACAATCCACTAAGTCCATTTAAAACAATAAACCGTTCACTGATGGTTGTGTAAAGGTAGGTTTCTATTTGTGGTACTTAGAGTACATCATTACAATGTTTTAGGTTTATTTTGTAAAGTATAGTTTTTTTTTCCACATCAATGACATATATGCCTTCAGACAGTTATTACAACAGGTTTAGTCATGTATATTGTCACAATATAATTGTATTTCATACATCAAAAAACTGAACTGTAATATTTCAATGCATTTCAAAAACCGTTTTCTTTTTCAGAGAGCAGAATGTGTTTAAAGATGTAATGACTATATGTACATGTGAAAACTATATCCACGTAACACCATCTGTTTCAATTTACATTATAGGTTTTGCCTTCATGAAAAATACATCAAATTTTCCACACGCTTTTTTTTTAAAATCAATCTTTTAAATAGGCAAGTTCCCCGGTGCCATGCACTCCCATTATGCTGCTGCCACAGCGATGCCCTGGGGTTGAGGAGACAGCTGACCTTTGACCCCAAGCACAGAGTGAGGAGTAGCAATTTAGTAGCCCGGCAAGGAGAAAGGGAACGTCCTGAAACGGCAGAGCGGAACGCGCCAGAGCATCTGTGACGCCAGCTGAAGACTGCGATCCCCAGATGAGTCCCAGCCCATGTGGCGCAGCACAAACTGCTCTGCAAACAACAGGCAACAGCTGCACCATCGCGCCGTCGGCTGTCACCGCCGCCACAGCGCCGTCCGTCACGGACTAACATAGAGGGTGTGAAAGCCCTCTCTTTTCACTTTCTGAAAACTTTGCATAGTTCTGTCTGGAATTCTTGCATAAAGATTTGCGTAGATTACCGTTTCCCAGTCTGGTCCTCGGGGACTAACAGACAGTCCACATTTTTGCATGCAAGGGGCTCAGATGTACCAGGTTGGGAAAAAAAAGGTGTAGATCAGTCACAAAACCATTGCATTCAACTAGGAATCAAAGACGTGAAGTGAAAGCATTTACCCGGCAGGGCAGTGTGAGGCCTGAAGCCTCACCTGAGAAGGACGGTGCACAATTAACCCTGGACTAGATGCTGGTCCATCTCTGGACACACAATCACACATTATTGACAAATTACAGACATAAATCCACATGAATGCATGTTTTTGAAGGAAGGAGGAAACAGGAGCAGCCACAGGTAACCCACACAAACACAGGGAGGATATACAAACTGTACATCCAAAGCCATTTGACCCTACACCTCTGGAGGTGAGAAGCAGCAGCTTTCCCCACCAAGCCACCATGGCAGGATATTTGTATTTCAGACTAGCGTGTGAGAGCGAGACAGACTAACACAGCTTTTTCAACAGCTGCCCCACAAAGTGCTTACCTGCCAAACCTGCTGCTGTCAAAGCTGATACCCATCTCCCGTGTGGCCAAACGAAAATGCCAAGTCACTAAAAATAAAAAGCCCTGGAGAATCACTGTGTTAGATCACTCCTCGAGTTGTCCCCTTCACAGAGATCCAGTGAAGAGAACTGATTATTGGTGCCACCAATAACTAACCCCTCCCCTCAAAAATTCTGACAGTTCTTTAAGAAAACATGCCCAAAAAAAGCGGCAAACCTGCCGGCTTCTGTGGTTCCTGCTGCAGAAATACAGCGTTAACTGTCTCTCCTGACACTCACCGGCTATGAACCAAGCTGGCACCAGAAAACAACTTTAATCAGAGTATTACCATGGAATGATGGCAAAATAAATCAGGCAATTCCAAGAGCATGGTTGGCTAGCAACGTTGCGCCATAATGGAGTCTCTGTTTGGCCTGTGTGTATGTGTGTGTATATCCCATCTTTGGGGTTTCCTCTGGGCATGCCGGTGTCCCCTCACGGGCCAAACATGCAGAGGTGGACTGGTCTCTCTGAATATTCCGAGTGCCCGGTGACGGACTGACACCCCACACTGGGTTATTCTCTGCCTTACTCAGGGTAGCTTCTGGAGTAGGTGCCGCAAACCGGCATAGGACATGTGGGCAGAGAAAATGGATGGATGGGCACCTTGTTGCCTAAGAGTGGCAAAAAGGACAATTTAGATTCACATGTGGATTGGCTTGGATAAGAGATTCTCTAGAGTCTTTGCATGTGTGCACACACAAGCCTTCTCCATGACAGATTGACAGCAGAAAGCTCCACACTTCACCTCGAGGCTCCCAGTCTTGGCCACCATTGCCCGTCCTAATTAGATTTTTGGTCCCATTGAGCCTTTTCATGTAATTGTATTTGTTGATTTTGAGTGAGAGGGGGACCTGTCTTGTATACATTTTTGGATTTGTGCTTAGAAGCCACCGTTGCTAGGAGACCGGAACTGTGATGATCAGTGGCTGAAATCCATAACAAAAGGTACCTTTTGTTTAAGCGACTTTGTAGTAGACACTCTGCCCTTGAGAACATTCAAGGGAAGGACGAGCTGCGGTTTAATTCCTAGAAGGTGCTGCACGATACCACCTTCAGAAAACAAACTTGACAGGAGAGGCTGCCGATTCAGCTTTCAGACACTGGATCTATCTGAGAAAATTCATTTGTCTGACCTCAGGGTTCTTCACCTGAGCTGATTTTGTCGCACGACTGAGCGATGGACACTGGCAGCACAAAAGTTTACGTGCAGATGGACCATACTGAGCGAGAATTAAAAATATGAATTCCCACAGCGTAGAGCTTACAGCGGGTGCAGGACGGCCACTGGAGCACAAATGTGTAGCTGGCTTTAACAAATTAATTGCCACGATCCACAGGATGAAGAACTAAAAGGCAGGCGTTTGGGTGAACAAAGGGTTTTTTTTTTTTTTAAACCAAATCTAAACAGAACGGAAAAGTTGCTGGGGAAAAAAAAACATGATTACAAGGGGTCAAAAACAGGAGGAATGGTACAGGGAAGGACATGGGCAGGCGGCAGGAGTGACGATCATGACCGGACCAGCGATGACGAGACAAACAGACGCTTAAACATCAAGACTAAACAGGGACAACAAACAACAGGCGTGGCTCATCAGGGTGACACTGGGAAGGACACGGGAGGGTTCGGTCGGCTATGGCGGGCAGGACGTAACATTAATCATGAGTAGGAGACGGGTGCCCAGCATTTCTCTTGTTTCAGTTTTCCATCACTTTCACCAGCAAGAGGATAATGGCTTTCTGTTAATCTCTAGTTGCTTCAGTGCCACCTGACTATGAAGTGTTGTAAGGGTTTCAACACTCAGAGATGAGAAGGTCGACGAGGACCATTCTGTGAGACGACAGTCTTGAAAAGCTGAAACTTCTTAAGACAACAGAAGAGGTAAGAGGTAAAACTCAAAGGTGGTGCAACGCCATGTGTAAGGAATTGGCAGCCCACTGCTTAACAACAGGAGAGTGAAATGACAGTTAAAGAACTTAAGTGTCAAGAAATTAAATCTGATCTCAAATCAATCAAAACTAAGATTTTATACTTCGGAGGAAAACCCCAGATAATTAGCACATGGCAATGATACAGTTATCCATTTACACCAAACTCTTTGCTGATACTGAATATTTTATCATAACATTAGAAAAGAAAATACTGCAATCACCTTTTAATAATTCAGGTGTTTTGTAATCGGAAACTAGCTGATGTCTACCTATGACTTTCTTATACTTCAGCACTGAAACTACAAAGGAAACAAGCATATGAACACGTGACAGCATCGACACGCTAACTTTCTCCCCAGCATTCAGTATAAATAGAAAACCAGGTAAATAGGCATCGTAAAGAAGAGAGGAGTGCATGTCAATCATTCATGTGTTTTTCAGATTCAGACACTTTCACTAGCAACACCTTCCACATTATAACATGAAGGCCTGTGAAACACCAGCAGCTCTACTGTGTCGAGGAGGCTTCGCAAAGGCACACATAAATCATACGTGTTCCAAAAAACTGCAAAGGAGATCCAAATTATATATAGCAGGAAAAAGTAACAAAGATGCCTCACAGTTCTGGGATGTTGACTGGAGTAGAACGTCTATAAGCATCATGCATTTTCTGAGCCTCTTTGTCCTATATGGGGCTGCAGGGGTCTGTAGCCAGGAGCTATGGACACAACACAATGAATATACGCCGACGCACACCATCTATACCTACAGACAATTTGGTAACTCCAGTGTACCTGAGCCTGTTTTTGGACTGTGGGGAGTAACCGAAGTACCCGGAGGAAACCCGACAATAAGATGGGGGGAGAACATGCACACTGCACACATGTGGAGCCATGGCGGAGTCCCCAAGGCATGAGGCCATAGTGCTATGCACTGTGCTAATGGATTAGGGTTATTAATGAGAGTCAAGGATAACAATGGTTTCGTGTGGAACCACAAAGGCGACTGAAGCCGACTAAAGAAAGTGACTGAAGGAATGTCGGGAGGGGAAGCTGGTGAGATGCTTTCACACTTGTGCTACACTTTCTGACACATACATACATACACGAAGAAACAAATAGAAAACAAACCCTGACATGCACAGAAAGGGCAACTTCACATTATGGTACTTCAACCCCTAAGTGTTTCCATGGTAACAGATCAAATATTTCCCTCGCACTTGCTATGAGTACGAGCGCCGACCCTGGCCACAGTGCCCCCTCCTGCCCGTCGGCGGTCTGCATCGCCTTCCTGGCCTCCCGTCTGCCGTTGATTAAAACGGCCGCACCGGCCTGGACAGCGGCTGCAGCCATTTCCCAGGCAGCAGGATGCCGATGTGGGCAGTGTGAACGCCGCATGTCCAGTCTTACTGATGGAGACATTGACCAGGCCAGTCTTGGCTGCAGGCCAATCACTGACACGGTGTATTGATTACGGAACAGGGGAATTGAATGTTACCAAGTGATTTTCTGGCCGGGGGGTGAGCTGGGGTGAACTGGGGGCAGGCAAGGAGAGTACCAGTAGGCCAGGGAGTTTAGAAAGTTCTAAGCATTTATGTACAAGTCGTTCTGGCTAAGAATGTCTGCCAAATGCCATAAAAGTCACCACATCTCCATAACTATCTAGATGTTGGCATGTTGGGGAGGCACAAGGAGGAGGAGGGCTATCATTGCTACGTCACACCTCTGCTGATCTAGCTCGACTTGTGGGGAGTTTGTGCGTGGAGTTTGCATGTTCTCCCCATGTTGTTGTGGGGGGTTCCTCTGGGTCCTCTGGTTCCCCCCCACAGTCCAAAAACATACTAAGGTGAACTTATGGGACTGTTACGTTAACTGCTTTGAGTTGGTGCCTCATCCTGGGTTTTTCGCCGCCTTGTGGCCATAGCCTCCGGGTCAGCGGAAGGACTTTCTAAAATGACAACTTTATGACTGGGGAAGCCAGAGAAACACAAAGCCTCATTTTAACGAATAAACAGAGCGTATACAATTAACTGTGTGTGACCAATGAGGGGAAGGCAGAGAAAGAACCCCTTAATTGGATAAAACACAACAGATACAGCTGGATCAAACAGTCCAGTGCATTAAAACCTCCAGTGACATCAATAAGGAAAAGCAGTGACTATTTTTAAACTTCTGACTGGACATCTACTCAAAACAGCAAACACCTATAAAAAAGTACAAATCACAACAAAAAAGCATAATGGGATTATGATAAAGATAACTGCGGAGATTATTCAAAGACAGGCTAAAACACGGGGTCCTAGTCACTGAAAACACCAGGGAGATCTGCTACGATGCTTCTCAGTTCCATATTTCAGCTCACTCTGGACTAGGAAGGATGCTACAAAGACACCAAACATTTCACCTTCTCCCTCATCTGCTGCTGATGCTTTTTCAGCTAAGAACATCCTGTGCAGTCATCCTTCCGAGGATACGTTTTATGAAATTCAATACAAAAAAAAAACGCCAGGCTTTGAAGCCGAAGCACTGACACCCCTTCATGTTTCCTCCATTGTGCTGTCTGAGTTCCATATTTCCGGGTTAATGCTAATGCATATTCACCATATCGACATACCACCCCCTGAAAGATTGCACACTTTGGAAACAAAGTTACCAGCAGGATGGAATGCATCACAAACCATGTCCCACGATTTAATTTCCCTTCATTAACCTGGTTAATTTATGTATTTAAGCCTCTATCTTGGTTCCCTAAATATATATATTTTTTTTTCCCCCATCGGCTTTGGGGTAAAATGTTTGTATGACTATGCTAAGAGTATGAAGCTGCCCACACTGTAAAGTATTATCGACAATTCATGGAGCATATAAGCAGGTCTCTCTGCCATTAGCAAATGAAATTTCAGTATGTTTTAGGGAGAGGATTTGGGGAGCTATTGGAATTCATATCAGACTGGCAAAAATAAACTAGATTAAAATGGAGGGGGGGTTAATAAGACCAGAAATTTTTTTCCCAATAAAATTGCCTGAAGAGAAAACAGACTTCTTTCAATGCAGTTTCAATGCAGTTTCAAATTTCAGTATATGTCAAGAGGGCCAGCATCTGTTCTCACTGCCAGTGAGTGCAGTGCATTTTGACTCATCCAAACTACAGAAAGCTACAGCAGAGTATGTCCTGCACTGCTTCTACATTTAGGCTGGTGCTCAATGTCCCTTTCAGTGTCCACAGATTACATTCATGCATTTGCCCTCAAAAGACTTTTACAACGCAGAACCCGGAGATACAGCATGCATAGAAGATGATTATATTAATCATCACTTTAAGAGAACTGGCTGCCATAGTACGTTTTTTTTCCGCCCCAACAAGTTCAGAGAATGCAAAAACAATGGCAAGTTCTCTAAGAAACAAGTAATTACAATTAACATTTACGACAGTCTATAACTGAGTATGTGAAAAATTTAATCTACATGTTAATGAATGTTTGTTTTGCCAGCTGTAGCATATTATTACTTCTTTCATATACCTATACGAGTACTTTTTCCATTTCATGCCACAACACAATATTGATCATTTTGTTCTTATGCATGAAAAATATAGTGTTTGTGGCGACTGCACGACATGACCACAATCCGCAAGCAGTCCTTGACATTTTAGCTACTTCCAGAAGCTCAATTTCAAGGCCACCATAGTTTGCCTTATAATTAATCTCATTCTCAAAATGTACAGAATCTCAGACCTATTGCTTTGCATAATCTGCACATTTTAAACAGCATCACCAAGAGGAGGGTCGGGCAACCAGTGTCATTCAAAGGGCCACTAGAGGCTTTCATTAACCTTATTGGCGGCAAGTTGTTCAGTGACATTATAGCCTGTTTCAGAAGCAACAAATTCAACTTGAGAATTTCCTGCAGCAATTTTCTTGCATACTCGTAGCTAACAATGAAATTCTGGTAAGCACCTACCAGATGAATAAATGTAAACCCAAGATGGTACTGCTGTAACCTAGTTAGGGTCTTTGCAACTCCATCTGTACAGCAACATTTAATTTCAAGTCAGCAAATTACCACAACTGCCTTATCTCCTTCTGAATAACTTTTATAATAAAAAATAGTTGTTTACTCGCATGCAACAGACATGCATCCATCACCCCACGCAGAGCCGCGCGTAACCAAAGATGGGAAAGACAGAGAGCAGGGTGGGGTATGCCATCGATGGACCTGGATAGACTGCTGTCAGACTGGGGCAGTAAAACAGAACTGCCAGAGGGAACCCATGCAGCAGTAAGCCAGGCATACAGCTGCAATCCTGGAAGTGATATGTAACAGCATAACAAACCACTGATGAAACCCGAAAACTCAAGCCCTGGCTCCAACTCTAAGATACAATGTTGCTCAAATGATTCTCTGGAGGGCATGTGCAATGGGCCTTGGGGTGGGCCAGCATCCCGACTGGCTCCTCCACAGAGGTTGGCCGTCTCTATATACAGGCATGCGAGCGCAAAAAAGAAAACAAACCTCAATTTTAAGGTCTCAATGTGCCACTGAGCTTCAGCGCAATTCTACAAACGTCACCAGAGAGTTAGAGTGCATATGGTGTCGCTCAGCCTTGTTTGTAAAGTCTAGCGGCTTTGCTTTTCAACATAAGCACTCAATTCGGCTAATAACCTTTTCATTAAAACTTCCATAAAATTTACAAGACTTTGCGGCACTTATCTGCAGATACTAACCGGTATCATCCAGTTGGCCAGGTCTCCGTACTGGGACACCTGCATGGCCCCCAACATGGTGAGGTTGATGTGACCCCTGGAGAGAAAAAAAAAAAAAAGATCTATCCATCAGTCCATCCATAAGTCAAGCAGTCCATTGGTTATTTATAAGTGAGTCAATCAAATCAAATGAAGCAGGCAACTGTGGCAGCAACACTGCCGCAATGTTACAATGCCACGATCTGAATTATAAAAAGCGTTCCGTTTCATTAAAAACAATTCTGAATTGCCATATCAAATTGGAACGTCACATACACGTTTTTAAATGACAGGTATCTGTTCTGGACAGGTGCAGTCCATACCGCTGGCACTGCCCAGGGTGAAGCTGGCAAGCACCGGAGCGGAGAGCGGAGTGTCACCGCGCCCAATCGCCTGCAGACTGAACGAGGTCACCTTCTGAGCGCCTCGTGGCAGCTCCATGTGAAAAGCAGCCAGGCACGCTCATTATCCCGACAGCAACGCGAGCTCCCGCTTCCGAGAAAATGACAGTCAGCTAGCCCCAGTGCTGCTCCCAGTGCTGCTGGTGTCCACCCAATCTGAGGACCGCTATTCTCAGCTCCCCGACAGGGAGAAACGAGAATCAAATTAAACGAAGATGAGCCATGATTCACATGTCAGCCCCATGTCTAATTTCTGAACCATCAATAAGAAATAAAAAAAAAAACGTGTTTCAAGTGCATTTCATGTGCATGTATCTGTGATCCTGTGCCGAGACAGAGGTCTAAGCATCTCACAACATGCTTGGAAAAAGTCAGGCCTTTACACTTTTTCCAGACATAACTGCAAAACCTGCTCCATTAAACAAAAACTAAATGGGGAAAAATATCCATAATATTTTGCGATTTGGGATTTATTGGCCAAAACATTTTCCATGTTAACAAGGCTCAATGGAACCTCAAGCCAGCTACAGTCCAGTTGTTTTTTTGGTCAAACCACACATGTACTGGTACTTAGTGGCATGAAATAACATCCCCCCAGGACCCCAGTGTGACATTCAGAAAGCTAGTGGAAAGGGACGGGCTTTTTATGATACTTAAAATGCAAAACACAGGACAATGAGAAACGGGCTGGACACAAGTGTATTATGTATGCTGACAATGAGCGATATGGAAACATAGAAGTAGAGCGACTGTTGATGTCCCATCAAATGATAAATAATGTTACAGTGACCAGTGCGAGTGCAGGGGGAGGTGTGAGTAATCTCAGGAAAAGGCAGAGGATAAGGTAGGCAGTGGGTTATTCAGTCTCCTGTCCTTATGTTTCAGGTTCTATACAGTACAGCTACATTTCCATTTACCGTTCTAGTCTTACGGACAGGGCCATTAATATGGGGGGGGGGGGGGGGGTGGAACAGGTGTGAACCGGAGCTTATTTAGGGCTGCGTGTGGGCGAAGGGGGGTGTTCAGTATAATACCGAAGAACGGTAGGTGGTATGCAAGAACTGTGGGAGAGAAGAACGCCAGCTCTATATTGTACAATGTTAATTGGAAATAGCTTTCCTGGAAAATTCTTCATTTTTAACTGCACAATAGACAGACTCTTAATATGCCTTACAGAGTTGGGTAGCTCACAAACTTAAGCAGCGCCACAGTGCAAGTTGGGCAAAAACCCAGCTGTCAAAATGACAGAACAGATACAGACAGGCACTGTGACAGAGTGGTGAAAGTGGTTACCAGTGAGAAAAGAGTTAACGGGCCATGACTCAAGCTCACGTTGCTGGTAGCTGGCGTCAGAAAGACACCACGTTCTGGCCGGCGTTTGCCGTTGCCAGGCCACTGCGATGATGGAAGGCCGTCTTAGTATGAAGCCACTTACTGAGACTCTGGCGGAGTAACACTGACTGGGGCTCTCATGGCCACAGGAACATGTTCGCAAGTGTCACTGACCTTTGCAGGTAAGTGCAAAACATCAAAATCCAGCGATTCTAGGCTGGGAGATGTCACAACATGCTACCAGCATCCGTTGCCAATTCTTGTCTATAAATTATGAACACCATATTTGCTCCTAGAGTGCAAGTTGTCCGTGGTTAGCAAACCCTACCTAGACTTTCTTTTATCCGTGTTGTTTTTCGCTCTCTGTAACCCAGGGTTTGTCAGAGTGACTGACCATGAGTCCGACTAAAGGAACTGCACAACTGACAAGGAGGTCTGAGAGGGAACTACTGAGAAAGAGTCAACAATTCAGCCCAGTACTGTGCTAAATCTTGATCTTGACTTTTTGCTACACGAATCACAAAATGTAGTCTAGATCAGCTGTATGCAGAAATCAGAAATGCCATCTTTTGCTGCTCCTGTAACATTTAACATCAGTTCCTGTACAAAGTTTTTCTGACTTTAGCAGACAGATCGGAAGATGAATCTAAGCCCATTGCTGTATTAATTTATGTGGTGTCAAAATGAAGAAGGAGGAAAAAAAACTATATTACAGTGTGGTAAGGGCCAACTGTAAATTCAGAGCCAGTTGTCTGGTACTCAGTGGGTAAAAACAAAAGTAAATGATTGGTCACTATGGGGAAGTGGAAACGATTCTCTACTTTGAATGAAGGCAAAATGACAACAGGGATAATGAGCACTCCGAAGTATAAATAAAAATGAAACAATTAAACAGGCAGTGTCTGCACTCTCCTGTGCTCATAAGTAGAAACCTCTCTTTGGCACATGCATCCATATAAATCAGTGAATGCTGGTGTATCCTTTGGCGTATTGATATCACAGTAATGGGACAGCCATGTTAAGGGTTTGAAAAATCCCTTTTGGTGCACAGGGAGTGCGTGCTGTGCATATGAAATAGACAACTTACAAAGGCAGGAGATGCAGTGCTGAAGGAGACACACTAAGTGTCTGCAGATCCAGATAAAAAAAAACACACGCATTGCCAGCCAGTCTTTACCTATGACAGTTCAATAACCTTGGGTGTCGTGAGTTTTATTTTTGGTATAATGGCAAAATGTATTAGGGAAAGGATGAAATGACAATGCTTAAGCGAAATATATTTATTATCAGTGAATAAGGCACCCATTGGTTAACTCCACCGGGAAAGAACTGAATCCAGACTGTGCAACTGACCCCCACCATGGTCGGCAAATTTTTATAGTTGGGGGAATGTGTCTGCTGGGCAAATTTTATCGTCATGGAAACCCCCACCAGCCCCATCACTACCACACCCCCACCAATGCAGTGGAGCTTGCTCTTGTGTTTCCCTGGGGGGAAAAAATAGTTGGGGACCCCTGGCTTAGACGCCAGTCAGCTCTAAATTGCGATGTTTCTGGAAATGAAGCTCACCTGCTATGACATCACAGCTATCACCTAGTACGTCTTTCAGCAGCTAAACAGGTAATCAAGTACAGTACGGAACAAAAGTCAAAGAAAATGTTTAACGCCATCTGGGTCAGAATACGTTTGCTCATAAAAGCAACACAACTTAACTTAACAATAAAGACTGACTGAAATTTCTTTTGTGCACCAACAAGCTACTGGAACGTTGCTGGACAGCTAGATGAACGCCACCTCAGGTCCCAAACCTCTTCTCAGAGGCACCTCAGCATTTCCAGACTCTGTTAAATTTCACCACAAGGACTCCACTGAATTAACTTAATTAGTTAAATAACTCAATGATGTACTGATTAGCCAAACAAGGTATGCTAGTAGTCAAACAAAAGACACATTGGTAAATTTGATAGTTGATGCAAATACGTGAGCGACTTTAGGAGACGATTTGAAATGACATATAATCATTGTTTTACACCAACATGAATAATATTTAAACTTATTTTTCTTGACTGCCTAAAGCTTTTGCTCGGTGCTGCAGGTGTAGAGAAAACCTCCCATGACAGACAATCACTAAGCTATCTTTACAGTCACAGAAAAATCAATGAGAATACCATGTACGCTCCATAATATATTTATATCCGTCCCGCCTCAAAAAAAAAAAAACAATAAAAACCTTGACACATGCACCATATCAAAAAAACACCATCTTACATATGCCAGGTCACGTCTCCTGAAAGGCAGATGTGCTATAAATTATTACACGGCTGGGAGACACACTGGTCTTCGGCATTTGGACCGCAGAGGAGATCAGCAAGCTGGACTAACACAACACGGTCCCAATTGTCAATGAGCGGACCTCCACAATGGAAAGTGTTTCACCACAGGAGCCCTGAAACGCTGACCCACCCACGCAGCACCATGAGGGTACGCCGCACCAAGCCGATAGCCTGGCACTGACGTTCCGAAAAGCCGCTTCCCGCAGAATGAACTCAATCCCCTCTGACATTTACCTGGTTCACATCTGATAGAGGACAATGAGGCCTGAGGGGGCCACTGTGGGCTTTCCGTCTGTGCTGGGTGTGAGATGGGGGCCACAATTAAAGCAGACGCCAGTTCTGAGTAAAACAAAAAAGTGCAGGAATGTGCGCTCAAGGCTGACAAAAACCGAAAAGCCCTCATCTGCTTCCCTTTGTACTGCCTCCTCTAATATGACACAAAATCAACCATTAAGCCCGTTTCTGGCTCCCTGCCTAGGAATTACGGATTCTCACTGATCGGCACACCGTTCTGTGAAGTTGGCGCGATACCCCACGGCTGTCTGGAGGGAAGACAGGTGCTGCTAAAAATTTGCTGAAATATCTGCCATGGCAACCACACTGGGGCCACTGACATGTGCACACTCCGCAAAGGCCATTTCAACAAAAGCGATAAGCAGTATTCACATTTGCTCTCAAAACCGGGCATCCTTCAATTTAAAAAAAACTGTCAAACCACAACACAGCATGGCATTCCTGTGCTAATAAATTAAAAGAACCACTTCAATGTATGAACACAGAGAAAGAACCAACCATGAAAGAAAACCATTTTGTAAATGCATTCACACTCATGGGAATATTGTTTAGAAGAGATTGGCTTTGCCACTGAGGCAATAAAAAAAAATTCAAGCACAGTAATGAAAGAAATGAGAAATGAAGACAATTCCTACAGCATGGCTGCAGGACGCCTTACCCCCTGATCATGGCGAAAGACTCGTCGCTAGAGAAGTAGGAAGCCCCAGGAAGCACGGTGACAGTTTCTTTGCCTGCGGTAAGGAGAGAGGGGTCACGTCAAAATGCCACTCCCAGGGGGGTTAGGGTGGTCTCCTGCTGGGAGACAGGCGCGTCACGCTCCAAGTGGCTGGCCGGCCTCACGGCGTCGCCCGCTGAGCCGCACGGGAAGCACGCCGTCCCCCTGCGTAACTCCACGAGGCGCCGCGCTCTGAAGGCAGCTGCTGGGCCGCTGAGTGATTCTCCATCACACAGTCTGTCTGATGCAGGGCTCCGTTCAAAGAGTCTGAGGGTGACTGAAGGGCTCTGAATTACCGGCATTGATGAGGTCCGCGTCCACCTGGTCCTCCGTGGGGTAGGGGCCCTGGGGGAAAGACAGAGCACGAGGCCTTATGCCTTCCAATCACTCTGATGAGAGCGTGCTAATGAGCACCTGGAATCTAGTACTTTAAACAGCTGCCCTTGCTTACCAGTGTATTGTGGCATTGAAATGCATGATGTCCATAGATTGGTGGCCCAACAAATGAAGTACTACAGAATATACTCATCATCAGAATTCTTACATACAGGTGGCATTAAAGCCCATTCATGAGAAAGAAATCTTTGTTTTATTATTTAAATTTAAACACACTGTAGACATTAATTCAGAAAACTATAACTGCTGGCCATATACAATCATATATGTATTTGAGTCATACAGTAATAAACAAATCTAAGGCTTGGCATCAAGCCCTGTTCTTTGGATGGGGCCCCTCGGAATACCCCACAGGGGCCCAGGATGCTCAAACCCTCCCTGTTCTACTAGGCCAGCTACCATCCCAGTTAGACTCTCATCTTCCGTAATGAAGGGGCCCTCTATCACTGTCTAAAACAGCTCCAGTATGCTTGCTTCTCTAATCACAGCATTGTTCTTCTCCTGCTTCCACCTGACCCCCCCCCCCCACAGGAGATCTGTTATTTATATTCAAAACCATTATCATCCAAATTATATAAATTCCATTACCCCCTTCCCTTTCATTTATCTCCATCAGACTGAACGCAGGACCACCTCCCGCAAGCTTCCTCCCACCCTCTCTCTCTCTCTCCCCTCCCTTCCCGTTTTCCTCTCTCCACCAACTGGTTTACTGGAAACCTCAAGAGAGATGCATTCACACCAACTTGAATTTCATCACTGGAAGCTCACCTTGGACAAAAGCCATTTCCACCCCTAACACTGCCAGAGCCAAAGTCAGGAGAACAAGGCCACAAATGGGTCTTTATTAGAAATGACACTGATTTTTCCCTTCCCCAACCCAATGGTACATTAAAGATTGAAATTATGACTGAAATTGGGGGGGGACTGTCAAGTTGCATTTTAGACTGATCTTTTGTTCTGTCAAACTGTCATTTGTTCAATAGCTGCATTCTCTCAAGTGAGCTTTCTCGTTGCCGTCAGAGCAGTGTCCTCAGTAGGTCCTCAGGGACCCAGAGCCGGTCCATGTTTTTGCTCCCGCCGAGCTCCCGGCCAGACAGTCAACATTTTTACTCCCTTCCCAGCTCCTGGACCGGATCAGGAAACACTGCTTGGGAGCATTATTTCCCAGACAGACATGTTCAGTTAAAGGCACTTTCATGTAACAAAACTGAAAATTACCCCCTATATACACGGGAAATATAACACAACACTCCACAGCCCCCCCACAGCTTTCCCCCCTCACCCTGACAGCAAAAACATGTATAATCCTGCAGCAGGCTGCAATACATACGCCTCTCAGCTGAAAGCACCTACTGAACAGCTACTGAGAGCAGCAGTAACATTGTGGCCTGACACATTCTCTTTGTAACATTCTTCACATTCTTACCCAATCACGAACATGAATTAATCCCATCACAGGTCTCCCCCTCAACACACAGCAGACGTGCCAAAGTGTAAAGATGATGGGGGAAGAATCCAGCTGTTAAGCCCCCCCCCCACCCAATCCAAAATCAACATTGCCAAGCCAGTCATCCTTATCTGGTGTATCTGCAGCCGACTGCAGAGCTGCTACAAAGCATATTTAAGATCCCACTTCTGCACCACTTCTGTCCTTCCTACAAATGACCGTTCACTTATGGAGTGTTGCAAAAAGTTGAGTAGCTAGCAGTAACATCATGGTGCAGCAGTCAGCATACAGGTAAAATTGGGGAACAGTTATCAGTGTAGCAAAAGGAAACGTTTTGTTTTGGGCAATGCTTACCAATCCCAGAATGCCATTCTCACTCTGCAAGTGGACCTTGATGTCAGGTTTGATGAAGTTGCTGGCCAGCATTGGAATCCCAATTCCTAGGTTTGCTGATGCCCAGTATCTCTTGTCAAGGATTTTACAGCCACATAAAAAAAAAAAGTTCTATGCCACCATAGCAACCAAAAGCACTATGGCTTATCAAAATTCATAAAAGCTGAACTTGCATGAGAACTTGATGGGCGCTCCTGATGACTGCAAGACACGGTAGGTCACGACCAACATATTGGTCGTAAGATTAAGCTGACCCATAATATGGTCCCACAAATTTATGAGCATTGGTGGAAAATCCACCAATAAAGCACTGATTAAGTCTCTTTAAACATTTATTATGAGGAAATAAGCCTTCCTGCTGGGGAAAATTCTGAGCAATTCTTCGTCATAATCTAACTAACCTCTCCTAGCCTAATAGTATTATTATTATTAAGGGAATTTTTCTGAGTTTTATTTACAGAGCTTATTTTAATGTAATGTCAAAGATGGACAACCAGCATCAGATATCTACATAGAGGTAAGAAC
Organism: Stomatorhinus ivindoensis; assembly: GCA_019775895.2. Taxonomy (NCBI): domain Eukaryota; kingdom Metazoa; phylum Chordata; class Actinopteri; order Osteoglossiformes; family Mormyridae; genus Stomatorhinus; species Stomatorhinus ivindoensis. Next base: position 26,674,898 of record JABFEB020000040.1, read on the forward strand.
CCTCTACCTTTGAACAAAAGAAAACATAAACTCCCAGACTAATCCAAAGACCACCACTAAGAGAGAAAACAAAACAGCTCTATGTAATGCCCTCCAAAGAGTGTGGGAATTAACACAACCAACAATAAAAACCAAATATACAACACGGAAGTGACTAAAAACCAGAAGGGATAGGAAAACTGAATCTTACACCAAGTCTCATATAAATATAAACGAGGTGTTAGTGATCGATTGGGAATGGAGATATTGTATCATACCATAGCAACACATTCAGACTGAAAGTGATTTTTTTGTGTGTCAACACTTTGAGTGTGACGATAGTGAGTTTCTACTGACAAACTTACATAATCTTACGTCAATAAGACATTGCACAATATTTCTGGTGACTTTTCAACTTTTCACCAAAACATAAAAAAATATATGAAATTATATTGCCTGATATTATCAGTTACAAGAATTTTAGCACCTTAAAATCTGCCTCATCTGTCTGGCTGCAGTAGACAGATCATACTGTATTAATATGTAGGCACAAGGAATAGTATGCATCTATAGTAATAATTTCCTCAAACACTACAAAATACATTTCTTGCAAAGGGTCTTATTTCTCGTGCATAATTACTCTCCTCGCTTATTTAATCATTATCACCCAAGGGGAAGTTGCCTTCATGGACCAGCTGAATGAGCACGTGACCAACAGCAAAAGGGGGCTTCGTAGGCAGTTAAGGAGGAGTCCCCAGCAGAGAGATGCTGGCGTGCTGAAGGATACCGTACATTCCATTCTCAAACTCTAGGGCAGCTCGTCGAATGATTCGCTCTCGGACGATGTCGGAGTCTTTCTCTGGCTTGGGTTCCTCTGTCTGGCCTTTTTTAACAGTCCGCTTCTGTTTTTAGAGAAGAGGAATCGAGCATAAGAACAACGTTGATTCGTTATTCCTCAAGGTGCGTCTGTTTATGAATTAGCAGAACACTTTCACACAGCGCGAAAGTTTCTTATGTAAAAATCAATTTGTTCTAAACAAACAAACATACGAAGCAGAACTGTGTCTGAGTAGCACATGTCGGATGGGAAGGAGATCGTTTTGAAAAAGCATCTAGCAGGGGTGGAGAGAATGAACCCTAAACCAACGCAACTCAAAGAGAGAATACAGAGGCAGACGGACGCTGACCACATGTCGGCTCTGGTTATTGGACGAGTGCCTCTCGATTACACCCACTCCCTAAGTTTTAGGCAAGACTTTACTTCATGCAATTCCCAAAGCGCAAAAGGAGTCCTCTGATCTAAACCGGTGCACCAGCCTGGGCAGGGATGTGATGGAAAAGCAGAAACTTAATGTCTCTGCGCAAGAAAGAGAAACATCAAGGGGGGGGGGGGGGGGGGGCAAATAAAG
>JABFEB020000040.1:26676295-26693124 GCA_019775895.2 Stomatorhinus ivindoensis
TCAGCAGCCCCCCCCCCCAACCACCGCACAAGAACCCATATCAGTGTCAGTGATCAGCATACTGGTGTCATGAATAATTCATTTTTGTACTAATAGGAATTTCAAGTTTGACTTCACGTGTTGCTTTTTGATCCCATATACATGCTTTGCAGTGGAAGCAGATTGCTGCATATCCTCATTTACTGGCCATTAGGTTAAATGGACAAAATTAGAAATCCGAACGTAATGTGATAAAACTGCTTGGTCATACATAGGATTTAGATTCATTTTTTGATTATTTAAACATCTAAGATGCAATGAAGTCTTAATATCTAATCTAAAATTTACAGTGACTACAGATTTTAGAATGCATTACTAAGCAATCAGCATTGCAATTACTGACTCTTAAGCTTATCTGCCCATCAGATTATTTTTAGCTTTCGGTCTAAATCTCAATTCAGTTTTGTTTTTAAATGTTTAAATGCAGTCGTCTTCTCTCTGCATTCAACTTCCCTCAGTGGACGTCGACAGACATGGACAACTTCAGGCTGCTTGACCTCTGTATCTGTATAATATATCTAATACTATTCCCTACATGCAATACAATAATCATACGTGTGACACTGACTGAACATCATTTGCGCGCTACCTTGTTTCAGTTGCATCTTCTTTTTTTTAGTTTACAGTGCTGTGAAAGTGTTTAACAATTATTGATTGAATTTAAAAACTGAGTATTGGGTTTACTCATTATTGCATTATACTAAATTTGCTTGAAGATCAGAAACAAATGTTTTGAATAAACATTAATAAAGAAATGCCTTTTCATTCCACTATACAATCATTCTCTTATTTGTTATTATTGTATTTTCATTTTAAATGACCTACTTGCCACAGCATTAACTGGATAGTTGCATAATCAGTTTTGTCACAGTCCAGAAGACCCATAAACTGGCCTACGACAGGAGCGAGAGCCTGAGAGCACCCACTGCTGCCCTTGAGGCCTCACCTCAATCCTCTTCTCATAGTAGTCACCCTTGACGATCTTGTGCACATAGATGCCGGGAATGTGAATATCCTCCTCGGTGAACATCCCAACATCCACGATTTCCTCCACCTGAAAGGACGCCAAAAACACACCATATTAAGTGCGCGTTAAAAAAGTACCTATAGCGTAGCTGCGTGGCATTTGCTTAATGGAGATGAGAAAGTTAGTGTTTCTGCTAATCAATCATTAACAGAAGGCTTCATGAGGCCACGTTCAACTAACTACTGTAGCATGCATGTTCAAAAGCCAAGAGAACCTGATATCCCCTATTATCTGTTAAATTACAAGCATAAAATTCATGATTAAATGGTTTTTTTTAGCAAATACACATAAAAAAATTTAGTCCCAGCCATAAAAAAACACTTTGTATACTGATGCATATCATAAACAGCAGCAGAGCCCAATGAGAAGTGAAAGATTTAATGCAGAAGTGCAAAGTCTTAAGTCAGAGATGACTAATAGATATGAAGCTGAGGCAGAAAGACACCCCTGGGTGGGTGTGAAGGCTAACGGTGCATTTGTCTGCAATTCCCTGCCATGGTGCTGCACAGCCATATCTGCACAAAGCCAGACATACTGAGGCAAGGCAGCTTAATCCCTGTTTATTTGTGGCCAGGATACAACCTGACAAAAAGCGCGACAGGTGATGCGGCCCATAAACAGCACTGCTGATGGGAAGGCCATAAAGCAAGCTTATTGGTCAGTGATAAAGTCACCTGACTGCTGCAACTTTTTGGATGCCTGTCGCACTGGGGGGGGGGCAGGAGTGGTTCAAATTAAATTGTAACTGAATGAAGGTCAGGCCATCTTATTCACACTATGCCTGTTAGGACCACAGAGCAGCGCAAATTAGCCATCAGACTGTCCAGAGTCTCACCCAAGTCTCTGCTGCCCACATCCACAATCAACCACAAGCACTAGGCAAGGGGAAAAAACAAGTGGCAATTTTGGGAAGACACATACACCCACATACAGCAACAATCAAAGTCTAACTTACAACAGTAAGCTTGCATTTTGAAAGACAATAAAACATTATTCTGATGTTTCCACCCATTATACTTCAACAAAGACACGGCATTTGAATGTGACAAAAAATGTGGAGGGTATCAAGCTAATGAGCTCCACACAATTGATGACACTGGGGACTCGAGTTATCAATAAGCATCTAAATTTATCAGAAGGTCATTATTTTAACATGGTCTGGTGTAATACCTTATTAGCTGTTCAGTCCTGGGCAGCTCTACACATAATCTTGCAATCATTATCAGAGAATGACATAAACCCTGTATGCATTTAGTGGAATTAGATGGATCATTAGGACCCACCAGATCATAAGGACCCACCAGCCAGAGCACGATAAGCTGTTTGAAGATGGATGGATGAATGAACGGATGGATTCACCTAATTAGGTAACTGAGGTATGAAGCTAAACACAAGGTGTCTTCGTGGTTTGGGACGTCTTGTGCTTCCTGCGTCAGCTTCTCTACTGGCAGGACTCCCAACGGTGAAACTGAGCTCAGAATAAAGTACTTGGGCGTAAGTTACAGTCCTGCAGAGATGTACTGTAAGGCCAAACACCTAAACATATTTCCCATTTACAATCAATCATTAATAATCATTTGCAGAATAATAAAAATTCCATCAGCTGGCATTATGATAAGAGAAAGCAATGAGCGCCGCCGGAGACTAGTCCCTGCTATCATGGCCCACAATTCACTGGGGCACATACTGTAGCACTTCAACTGCATGTCACCTGCACAGAGATGCAACACCCGAGAATGACGATCGATCATAACCAAACCGTTTTTTTTCTTTCCATTTTCTTTTCTTTTTTATCAAAGATCAAACAGGAGAAACACCAGACGAAAAATCCAAGAGCAGTGGTCAAGTGTGACTGGCAGCAGACTCTTAAAAGTGTTCCGGCTCCTTCCGTGGGAGCCGCATTAATTAAAGGCTGACCTTTAGCGATTGATTGGTCTATTTAATGCACCCCTGACGTCTGGTGCGGAGATTATATGGAGATCAAAGCACCAATAGACCCGACTGCAGTAATCGATTCCGCAGCAGCCACACTACACTGAGCACAGGGTTATAGACATCGATGCGGCTGCAACATAAAACGTTTGCCGGCCAGGTCCAATTAAACATAAATAATGCAATAATGCAAACCAGCGCACCCCCACCCCCCCACCCCCCCAAAGTCTAGCAAGGGGAGAGAATCTGTATTTATGCAGATAAATGACTATGACAATAACACTCTCCGCAGATAATGGGAACAAAATTAGATTACAACAGCCGACAGGGAGGGAAGAACAGGTGCTGCCTGTAAGGTCTACAAATCAGACCTATAATGTCACGGCTGATAAAGATTCTGCCCACTTCTTTACACTTGTTAAAGAATTCTATTGCAGTACAGGTTTTTGATATGAAATTTGATATGACTTTTTTGTATTAAATTGGCGGCATTTTCATAATGCAAAGGAAATGTATTTTACTGCTGCCTGTCCCCAAAAACAGCCAGCATCAAGCATACTGTGTTCCAAGGATAGTTTCTTGCTCCTTAAGGTCTACCTTAAGGTCTACCTTAGGAGCAAGGTCTACCTTAATGTCTACCTTAATCTCAGCTCCGCCTTTTCTTAAGTTTCGTTTGGAAACACTAGTGGGGCAAAAACAGAAAGACGCTGCCTTGCATTCATGGTGAGAATGCAAATGCATATTAAATGCAAATGCGTGTTGATCCCTGATGCCTACTTTGTTCACAAAATGACAGGGCATTGTGTATCTATCCAATTTAAGACCTTTTATATATAAGGACTAGGGTCTGGTTGCAAATTTATCAGGTTTCAAGGAACAAGAAAGTCTGACCCGGGTGAAGTTATTCTCTGATTTGCAGCAATAAGCAGAACAGATTGCAACTTGCAGAGACCTGATGCATCGATATCATACCAGTATTTGTCTATTCGATATATATCGCGGTTATTTCATATTATTTGCTGAAGAGCAGTTCAGGAGTGCTGGAGAGCTAAAAGACCCTCCCATGTCACATAAATCATTAGTTTGCGCACATCTTTGATTCCCAACAAATTACACCCACACGTTAAGAAAGAGAGCAGTTGATAAGACCAAGACAGTCTGTTGGCTGTATCATACTGAACTCCCATATACTGTATTGGTGGAAATACATTCAATGTGCGAAATCATTTCCAACCCAAGGCAGAAACTGCCTCTGCAAGTCTCCCCCTAGCATTTAATGCACTTTTTTTCCAGGAAATTCAGACCAAAAAAAAAATAAATTAAAGGTTATAAGGATGTTTGTTACCAATATGCAATCAGACTCAGTGGTAGAGTACACAGGGTTTAGCTCACTATGATTGTTTTGATGCAGTTTTTTTTTTACATATATAGGGGTTTGACAATGAAACTGAAACACTGGCCAAAACAGTGTTTGAGGTTTAACGCCTATATATGCATGGCTTGGAGGCCAATCTTCACCGATTGTACATTTCATCAGTAAGAGCAGAGCGTAAAGGTTGAATTAGCAGAGCAATAGCACAGCTGTACATAAAATATGCCAATCTACACACCATAATGGGAGACATATGGAGCTCAAAAGAGGATTAATTTTTGGTGCGCAACTTGCTGGTGCATGTGTGACCAGGACAGCAAGTCTTTGTGGTGAATCGAGAGCCACGGTATCCAGGGTAATGTCTGCATAGCACCACGAAGGATGGACCACGTCCTGCAGGACGTAAGGCGAAGCTACCTGAAGGGGATGAGCGGGTATCAATCCGGATTGTATCCAGAAAACATAAAAGCACAGCTGCCCAATTCCCTGCAGAATTAAATGTGCACCTCGACTCTCCTGTTTCCACCAAAACTGTCTGTCAGGAGTTCCCCAACATCAATATTCATGGTCAGGCTGCTACAGCTAAATCTTTGGTCACTCATGCCAATGAAAAAAGTCAATTTCAGTGGCACCAGCAACACAGTCTTGCGACAATGTGAAACATGCATTGTTCTCTGATGAATCCACCTTCACTGTCTTTCCCGCATACAGGAGAATTACCCAGACTGTTGCATACCCAGAGTTCAATTAATGATGGCTTGGGCTGTAACATTATAGCATTCCCTAGGCCCACTACTTGTTCTAGACATGATACATCATTTTCAAGGATGACTGAACCATTCTAGAGGACCGTGTTCACCCAATGGTTCAAACAACCGTACCCTAAAGGCGATGCCGTGTATAAGTATGTGGGGGAGTGCACTTTTCTGATTTATGCCATTTTAAGTGATAGTGAGTGTGTGTGCATATGTGCCAGCAAATGGCATTTCTCACTGATAGACTCATCCAGCTTCCGAAAGTATGGCGCCGCTGCTTGGATCACGACAGCACGGTGTCCCTGCGGCAACCCTTAGGGACTTCTCAATGATGACATGACAATGCAAGCGCTGAAGCAAAAATTACCCAAATGCTTCTCCTGCAGACATTCGAGAAAAAAAATTCAAGCAGGAAACATGTGAAAAAAATAGACAAAACACTCTGAAGGCACAGAGTAACCGAGAAGATAATCAAGTGGGTTTAGTCCAGAGTTCAGATTTTTCTATGTTTTTTTTCATGACAGTTTTTTTTATTTAATTAGCTGCTTCACATTAACATCATAATACTTCTTGAACAAAGCAGGGGGGATGCAAATGGTAAGAATAATACAGATGTTTTCTTTATTAAAGCACGGATTCTACACTTGAAAACCAGAGAACACAAAAACACACAAAAACACAAGGATGACATTGGCATGAAAACAAACCGAAGAAATGCCCACCGGGGACAGTCTGACACCCTCATGCCAAATGAATTACACAGCAAGATGCGAGGAGAGCAGGGTCAGGCATTGACTCAGGAGGGAAATCAATGGCAAACCGTGAGACCAGACACCAGAGTTACCATAACTCCAAGTTATTCAGAATGCGAAAATTGTGTTTTTAATCACCACTACCTGGTTCATCAAAGTTCCTTTGTGTGGGTCAGGGCGGTATACCTCGTTTGGAATGTCATACCAGTACCGTAAGCTTAAAAATAAAAGGATGCACAGTTTCTGTGCACTGAGAACAGGATGCTTTTCTTATGTAGTTAAAGACCACAGGCCAACCAACTTAAGTGGCAGACAAATTAACTCAACCACCCAGCAAGCTCAGGAGGCAGGTCCATAAAAGAAGCTGTGTCAGAAAGGAGTTTTATTTCTACACTTACTTAATGTCCATAAACAAACACATCAGATTACAAAGCGTTGAACATATGACTGACTATCAGCACCATCTATCTTGAATGCCATTATGATATTACAAACCTGACATTTAAAAATGTGCCTAATTCTCTACATTAAAATACAGAACAGGTTAACACTGGTGCCTCACCCCCCCAGGACGAGAATATGAGCCTCTTTGGTTCTACATGTGTGGAGTTTGCGTGTTCTCCCCGTGTCATCATTGGGTTCTCTCTGGGCTCTCCAATATCCCCCACAGTCCAACAAACATGCTGAGGTGAATTAAGGTTGTCAAATTGTCCATATGTGGGAATGGTGTGTGTGCTCTGCAATGGGCTGGTGTTCCACCCTGGCTTATTCCTTGCTGTAGCTTCCGGAAATGGACAAAAAAACAGAACAGCCAATCTCTGACTTAAAAGGTGTAATAGACTAATAAAGGCAGACAAAATGTCTTAAATGATTAATGCAGAATCTGGAGAGATAAATTAAACATTTGCTTAAAGCTGGATGAGGTAATGATGAGTCAAAATCCTGAGGTCTAGTTCATGTTGAAAACAGTGACTCAATATACAGAGATGAAAAAAGTGCTTTGGCAGTTTCCATTAGTAAATGCAAGACTGAAGACAGATGGACCACGTCAGACACTGTAGGCTTGAAGTTGAAGTCAGACAGTTCTATCCTTCAAAACAGTGTGCTATGCTTTTGATATCGTATCACAACACTATCAGCCCCATACACGGCTTCTAAGATTTCCAAACAGAGAATAATGAACACTTATCAGTTCTAATATTAATAGTCCGTGTTAAAGTTGACAGTCAAGTATAAGAGTTGTAAACACACAGCACAGATAGACATCTTTATCCAGCCACTATTTTTAAAGTAGATTGAAATACTGATTTGACTAAGTCCATGAAACAGACCAACCTGCTTAAGAACTCAACAAGAGAGAGAGAGAGAGAGAGAGAGAGAGTTTCTCTGATATGCACAGATGGGACGACTCAAAGAGAGATGGGACAACTCATAATAAAGTCCACTGCTCCAGTATTGTTCTCAAAAATCAAAAACACAACCAACATATGGAAACAGATCAGTTGTAATTTACAGTTTAGTAAATAGCATTTACTCAAAGTAACACAAAAGAATACATACCCATAACAGCATGCACTTTCAAACTTTAGAACTTTAACTCACAATGTAATGAATCAGAAAAACGTCGCTACCCAGACGCAGGTTGCTGGGCCTCGTCACTGCAGGAAATTTCCAATATTAGTTTAGTTCCAGCTTCAAAGTTTAAATACATCAAAACTTTCCTCAGGTTATGCAACAGAGTGCATTTTGACTCTCTCTATCCATCTTCTGTAATGTGCCACACTGTATAATTACCCTTAGTGCACACAAGTTATGCGTGAGCGAGGCTGCCTTCTCATACCACCGTCATATTTAAAAGGCTTTTATGCAAATCTATAGCGCTTACTGCCACCCAGGAACATTCTGTCAAACCTTCAATTATTTCTGACTGCTCCCCATGTCGTCTCCACGTACACTGAAGTTTTGTTTGACCGCCCCCGAGATTGGGCCTAGCGAAGAGAGCGAACGGCTCTCCAGCCTTTCGAACCCAGCAACCTATGGGTGGTTTTGAGTGCTGACACACCACTCAACTGTAAACCCAAGTGTGACATCGTTTATACTCCCTGTGCAGGTTACAAAACGACATAGTAAACAATTCCATTAACTGCCAATGGACCTGCCTTTGGCATTCACCAGAGTGAGTCAGAGGACGGACAGGGCATTTCTTCATATAAAAGCAAAGCTAACAATAATACAACTGACCACTGGAAATCATTTGCTGAAGCACAGAATTTGCACAGTGCTCCACACCATAAAAATGACAATGGCTAAACGCCACCATTTTCTCTTCCACTGATTCTCAAGTCAAGGTGCTGTGCAAGTCTATATTTGTGAGCAGGTAAGAAAATGACTGTTTGGCAATACACCTTCCAACCAACAGAGGATAATCAACGTTCAGAAATGTATCAAGTGGGGGAAATAACACATCTGAATCTCATCAACAGGCAATTAATGCATAACAACTGTCCATTTTTGCTGCCCAGATACACCATCCAAAGAACGACAACCACTGTTTTTGGCTTCAACAGCCCAGACAACCAACACTTTGCCTTAAATCAATCTTCAACATTTCCCACAATGCATCTGGGGGTTTCTCCATTGTACAATACCTGAGATAACAGGAATTAGGTGACAAATCTATAGTGCAGAGACTTGTTGCCTGGCAACCGTGTAGGCACCTCAGTAATTTTAACATTTTCTGTTTATCTAAACTGCCTCCCAGAATGCTAATGTTGCTCACCACTTTACTGCGCAAAACAATTTAGTCACCCTTCCTAACATGAGTCGTAATAGAAAGCAAGATGTCTTCAAGGCATCCCATGAGCCTCCACAACCTTGATAAAGAGGAGGGCAGGGCACAGCAAAAACTCATAAACAGAGTTCAATGTGGACCATCACCCTATATGAATGTACCATATAGAATCAGCTGCAAAACACAGTTTTTCCATACAATTATGCAGTCCTTGGGATATATTTTATTTGCCCAGCGCAAAGCATCCTCTGGACTAGAGATTTCATCCCAGGCACCTAGTAAGTAACGCCTGCATCATAACCTAAGGCTCCACATCACACATGCATCCTTGGTGATATCCCGTCCAATTTTTGGGATTGAGAAGAGACAGATGCTTAAAGGGTTGTGCTGCCAGCATCTGCAAGAAGTAGGACTGCTAGAGGATGCGAGTCGTGCGGGATTTTCTCGAGGCTGGACTCTCTGTGCATTGAAAAACAGCACAAGAAACTAAGTGGGGTGTAGCGTGAGGTAGTCAGGTATCAAAACGACCGTAATACAGCTCATGTAATGTGCTCATCATTCTCCCGAAGTGAGGAAGCGTGTGACGAGCGCGGCCCTGCAGCAACGGAAAGATTCAAATCCTCATGTCGATGTACATAAGCACAAGTCTGCCTGCGAGAGAACATGGATCATTTCAAGCTCCTTGCGAAGATCTTGCAAGATTGAAACATTTGCTTTGGTGTGGTGAAAATAGACGGATTTAAAATCCTGGGAGCCACTAAGCAGTGTGAAGCGGCTCCCTGATTTTTCTTCCTGCATTTATCACAGACTATTTCTGTCGCTCAACAGAAAAGGCTGGGAATGAAGTTAATGCCCCCCCTCGGCACTATAAAGCATTTGCTAATTGGCCAGACTTTTACCACAGATGGCCACTGACGTTGTCATGCATAGTTGCCAAGGGGCCATCAACTTCATACCACGTTCCTCTGACCTAATAAAAGCATGAAACGGAAGTGCTACATATACACACATACAAAAGGATTAGCACTGTCCATTGGTGAGAAATTTAAGTGGACATGAAAACACAATATCTGCTTCAGATACATGCATGATTATCCAGTTTCCAGATTTACATCTGGGGTCTCAATTACCAACCTTGCATACGGATAGTTTTGTGCGTGAACTGTGCGTATGCACATTTTTATACATAGAATGGTATCTTTTTACACATAGACTGGCATACAACAGACATTACTTGCTGCAGCGAGTAAAGTGCAACCCCAGAAGTATCTTACCTATTCCTGACAGACCGACCTTATCCATGGGTGAGGGGGCTGCACTGTCAGTGTCACCGTCTGGAGTGAGTCCTGTCAGGGGTGTTGACAGTTATTTTACCATCTAGAGGTGACACTGACGCGGTGCTTGGGCCTCCTCCAGTGGCATCAATGTGGGACATGTGGCTGCAATCCTTTTTTGGGTAGTCATTTTCAGATCTAGCCCCTTCTTCGTCACGTCTGCCGCTGTTCACATTACAGGTGACAGAGCATTAACTGCACTTGTCACCTGTCCACAGGCTAGGTCCTTCTCTGTCTTTGACAGGCCACTAGTAAAGTTGCCAATCAATACTATCTTTTTTTTAATCTATTTTTAATCTATTACACCCAGCGAAACTTCTCTGTCATTCAGTGAAGCTTGATTTTTCTTCCCCTCATTGTTTTTTTTAAACTTTATTTAACAGAAAAATACTGTTCTAAAAAAAACAAGCATTTAATGCAAATATAATACAAACAGGAATGAGGACATAAGGACACGTCTCAATGGTTTCCATTTCTGCAAGATATTCTCCTATTGTGTGGTTTGACGTGTGTTATACATTAGTTATATGTCCAGTTATAGGGTTCATTGAAGCTGCTTCTTTAAATTAGTTTGGCCATTCATGCACAAAATCCAATGAGACCTCTAGAGTTGCAGATCAAACGATCTTTGGGACACAACACGCAACTGCAACTGGTTCTCACTGTGAATGCAGAGAAAACCAGCCACATCTTAACATTAAATGGTATAGGTACAATCTGGTCAAAAACTGAAAATAAAACAAGTAGTCATGAAATGTTTAGGAGTCCTTGGTTATTAAACATCAGTAAAACAAATGAATCAGTTAGCAGTTCTTCCAATATTTATTGCCTTCAGACAGGAAGTACATCCTCAAAACACAGAATAAGAATTTCCCTGGTCCTTGACAGGGCTGGAAAGACATTGTAATTGACGGAGCTCTGCCAACACAGAGAGAAGTAAAAATACCTATTCATGTTCCCACTGTTAGTTTCTCTGCAATATAAACAAAGGAGAGGATGAAGGTGTTCATCTGATATGCAAACCTATTCTGAAAAGCAGCTCCAGAAGGAGATGGGTAAACAGCTTTCAAACAACTTCAATGAAATTTCTGATTTTGATTTTCAGAGATTTCCACCTCCTCACAGCCATGTAAACCCCTTGCGTGACATCAAATGGGGTAAATAAGGCAGATAAATCAACTGCACAATCAAAAAAGAAAAAAGAAGAATGCAGGTGCGTGGACATTTTTATAAGAACAGCTGAGATGTGGACAGAGTAGTTAATGGGTAACTGTTGACAAGAACAAGTGTCAAATAATCTTCCAATGGCCCACGAGTACTACGAGTATCACAAAAACCTAGGGGTACAGCAAAAAGGGTCGTGATCAGGGCAGATCGTACAAACAAGTGGTTGCGAATCAAAACAATATGCTTGGTTAAGCTGCTTTTTTTGTATATTAGCATAAGCAACAAAAAATATGGAAAGGCAAGCAGCTTCTGCAATGACCTTTACAGTGGTCATTGGAGAGATGACTCTACATCATGAATTTTGGATGGGATTACTATTTATTGTTAATTATTGCCTGGAGCAATGCGATTGCTGCCTGGAGCAAACCAACAAATAACCAAAGTGCTTCATTCCTGTGTGTAATTAACAGCATACGGCAATCTAGCAGCCAGAAGTTCTGAAGCATTACCTGTCCCATCAGTACTTTTAACATTTTCAGGATCCATTTTATCCTGCTGCTTAAGCAACATTTCTTATGGTAAAACAATTTGGCAAGTTACTACTTCAGAATCCTCGGTGTTTAATAACTACAACAAAAAAAAATTTATTTGATAAAAGGCCACCTTGCCTCAGGACTGGGGTGTCAGCAAGGTACTTTAAGTCTACTAGTTAAAACATGAAACCAATAAGTAGTGCAGACATCTGTGTAGGCGTATCAGCATTATATTTACTCAGAGGTGGGGATTTCAGGTCCGGAGAGCACAAATCCAAACCAAGATTTTGTTTCAACCAGCCATCTGAGTATAAAGTGTCACAGTCACAGAGTACTCAACCGGTTGTTTGAAACGAAATCTTGTTTTGGATTTGTGCTCTCCGGGCCAGAAATCCCCACCTCAGTATTTACTATGACTCTGCTTTTTCCTGCTCTTGAATATTGTTGGTACGCTGGAATTCAAAAATAAGTTGCAAAGGGGAGCACAGGTTTTGATAAATTATTATTTCCCTCATAATGGTAAGTACACACCTTGCTTTCCAAAGACAACAGATGGTCGCAGTCCTTATAGGCAGAACCCAACAGGTGGCAATTCAAATTTAAGCAATTAGGGCTGCTGTTCGAAAAATGTTGTGCTGGATTCAACTTTCATTTATCATTTGAAGTACTTTTAATCTACAATAAAATGGAGTCAACAAAGTCTATCAGTAATATCATTCTATCAGCGATCTATCAGTAATATCATTCTATCGGCGATCTATCAGTAATATCATTCTCTGTCTACAGTCACACAAGATGCCAGGAGTGGGAGGGGCAGTGAGCCAATTCAAAATGGGGCATTTTGTACCTCTATTTATAGATTGAACACAATGTGCTTATATGTAACAACTACGGCCATAAAAGACAGAGAATCACCGTTAGGGGGACTCCCTGCTGGCGCAGGGACGGCATTCTGTGGATCATGAACAGCCGTGCAGCAACGTGGTCAACATACCATGAACCCATGGGTTTGAAAGAAATAATAAAAAAAAAAAAACATGCATATTCAGCATGCAGGAAACTCCCACTGTGATGAAACAAGCTGGAAGAGTCAGCAGGCATTTTTACATTCTCCGAAAACCCTCAGGAGGAACGCATTCCCAGACTGCCCAAATTGCACGGAAGATCATATTCCTCCTGCTGAACAATGCAGTGCTTCAGATTTGGCACGCTAAGTTGCTGCCACCTACACGGCTGGTTGAAGGCTCTCAGTCTGTTAGTATGAGACAGTGACCCTCTTGGCACCCATAAATGTTTGGACAACATGTAGCAGAGAAAAGGACTCTGATTCCAGCCTTTTGTCACAGATTGAGCGTGTTCACATTTTGCTAGCCTTTAGCAAATGGTTTTATTATAATGACACACGGTTCCGTGGCACAATTCCACCATATTCTACGCGGGTGCAAAGGAACGGCACCCGATTTATAGCCACGCTGCATTTTACACGCCGGTCGGCTTAGGGGTTACAGATTCAGACTTGCCAGAAGGTGCTTTGGGTTTTGATGCACCTTCAAGATAGAGGGTCTGTTTGGTATGTATGGAAGCCAGCCAGCATCAGTCACTGTTGGTAAGTGGTTTTGGTCCATACCTCAATAACGGAGCTATGAAATAAATAATCATCATGAAAATGTGGTCCCAGCTTTACCTTTAGCCTTATTTCCTGTCACTTTCAACAAAATCAGCAATATTAAAGAATCCTTTAAACTTATGCTAAAAAAAAAATCAAACATATATAGATGGTCCTAATAATGCTCAGTAAAGCAGTTTATTATGTTTAATGTACACCATACAGTATATCAACTTACAGAGCAGTCTGTTTGACATTCCCAGGTATGATTGTTGCAAGTAATCATCCATTTTTAAAAATACATTTCCCAAATGTTGACACTTTAAGGATGTAGAAATTTCCTGCAACACTGAGGAATTAAAGGAAGCAGAGCTACGAGCCAATTAAAGTTCAGTAATGTAGGAGTAGGAAATAAGGGCTCCAGGCCCCCCAGGACTGGAGTGGGACACCCCTAATCTATGGTGTACCCAGCCTTGTGCTCAGAGTCTCCTGGGACAGACTCCAGACCCACTGTGCTCGTACAGTACAAGTGCTTATGGATGATGGATATTCACCACAATCCTCAAATGTTAATTTGTTAATGAAAAGAAGATTGTAATTTTCTTTCTTTATATTAACAATGTTAATGGAAATCTGTGTGTTTCTATTCGTTTTATCATACAAGTTGGCAGTTCTTATCAATTCGTAAGGCCCTTCAGTTTCCAAAACCGGTATCAAAGAAATCACGGAGGGTTTTAGCGAAGATCCGCGTGTCTAACGTGTAAAGCTGCGAGGAGCGCAAATCGCCGTGGGCAGGGGTATCTGTTCGGCTCGCGGCCATCGCTGCGCACGGCATCGCCATCTGTAGCTCAGCCTCCTCCGTTAAACAGGCAGCGGAGAGCATGCCAGTCTGAGGCGTAACGCACTGCTCAGTCCCCCGGCCGTCCCTATAGGAGCCAGGCCTCCGCTGCCTGCGGTCCTGCCAGCCCTCACTGTCGGGTCACAAGCTCACCTCCAAGGCTGCAGCTTGACATATTTACCTTTCATGTCCTTATTTTGTTTTTGTGGGTTAGGGCCAAACCGGGGCACCCCGTTACTAATTTTACACTATACACGATAAACCGGCAACGTTCCAGACGTCCAATTTTTCTCAATTTTAAAACACAATGAGTAATTATTATTGTAATGGAAACATGCTGCAGACAAACATACTATTCCATAACTCCATCTTTATGAACTCCAAATCTGGATGTGGAGTTCAGAGGGATGACCCAGTTACTTAAACATTCTTAATATCTTCATTTCAATTAATATTTTTATTGTTAAATTATTTGCTAGCTACAATAATGATGCCAGGTAAAAAAAAAAACACTCAAACACGTGAACTGGCATCACAGCAACTCTGGCCACTTAATGTTATTAGTAGCATTTGTGCTACAAATATGCATGTCAAGTATGCATGTCAGGCACTGAAAGGCTGAGGGCACCTGAAACATGGAAAATTCATGGAAGAAATCTCTTGAGAACAAAATGAAGAAAAATGTCTTATGGCACAAAATTGTTTACCTTCACCATCAAATGCATAACCTGAAAAATGAGTCGTTTTACAGTAGCTGTGTACAGCATACAATGCATTTGTAATTACATAATCACTGATATGAGCAGCCTTAAATTCTCGCTAGAGGGACCTACCAAGCGAAGCTAGAATAAGCCATAACAGAAGCGAAGGATGATATGAAGTTTTTGCAACTCAAGAATAGAACCCACACGCCTGTCAGATGAGCCTGTGGCCACATTACTGCAAAGACATTAAGTGAACTCAAACCCCACAGTATGCAGTATGCGACATACCTCCACAATTGTGACTTTGGCCGCTTTGCACATAGGCTGATTGAAGTTTCTTGCCGTTTTTCTAGGGTAAAAACAGAAAATGGAGACATAGTGTGAAATTCCACAAACAGAGGGTGGGGAGGGCTCAAAATTATACACTTCTCCGAGAAAGCTTTTTCCGGGGGTAGCCTGACAGCCGTAAAATTGAGTACTTTGAGAAAGAAAACACTGCAACCTAGTGGTGACAATGGAGAAACGCACCAAGCCAGCGCAGAGTTCACCAAAACGATGACTGCAAAGCAAATGTGAGCAATGTAATGTTTTCTAGCTGAACCTATTTATAAACCCAACCACAGTGCCAGGAGATGTTATCCTTTTTCAGCTCGACAGCTAGAATAAGACACTCATTTCACAAAGGAAACCACCTACTGCAATATAACAATAGTACACGTGGGGGCCAAGCAATCATTTTACACAGAGAAGGCTCCTCCCACAGGTAAACCTGTAACTAGCTTTCAATGTTTTTAACCAAAACTGCTGTTATTTACTTTCCCACTTGCCAGTGAGCACACAGCCTGGTCCTGGAGAAGCAGCGCCCCAGAATGACCTTCCATCACAGGCTGCTTACAAAGGAGGCATGACAGAAGAATAATGCCTTTCCAGAAACCACAGGCTAAAAATAAGGGATGTGGTTAATAATGCAAGGTATCAGATATCTCAGCCCGGCCCCCTGCTGACTGCGCTGCTACGGGAACATTGAGACGCGAGTCAGAATGCAGCGCCACCTGAAAATGATGTTTCCGGCTCGGTCGGCCTTCCAGGCTTTGACCAGCGCAAAGTCGCCCGTGATGGCTCTCTCCATGATGTAATGCCTTCCGCCGAATTCCCGCACCTGCAAGCAGCGACAGGGCACATGAGGGGCATCCAAGCCCCCCCCCCCCAGCAGGAGGGGCAACAAAAACACTACAAGACAGCACACCTGGCAGCGGTGAGCCCACCGACTTCCGTGACAGAGAGCCTTTTCGGGGAGGAAAACGACAGGTCTCACCTCCCGCTTGTCACTGGCGATGGCGATGCTTCCATCTTTGTGGTACTTGATGGGTGACCCCCCCTCCTGGATGAGCGTGCCATAGCCAGTAGCTGTGAAGAAAGCCGGGACCCCCGCCCCACCAGCACGGATCCTTTCTGCCAGAGTGCCCTGACGAAAAGCCATCACTGTGAATACACTCAGGAAGCATTAAAACCCCAACCTCATCAAGTCAATGCACTGTTAAGATGTAAACGTACTTAATTATTTCACTTGCTAATTCATATTATGGGTATTACAAAAGTCTGACTCAACTTCGATGATTATATTTCAGTGAAACATAGTAATGATATATAAATAATCAGCTATGAGTAAATGCTGCAGGAACTGAACCCATTACTAGAAATGTACCACCACTGGCAATATGACAACAGGCACGATTCCACTCCGCTTTTTACAAATTGCTGCATTCGGCACAGGACTGTGCCTGGAGCTGCTAACATGTGACAACACGAGGCGAAGAGACGAAACCCCCGGAAACGCCGCTCTTGTGGAGTTTCATTTCATTATATAACGTCTAAAAGTTGCAAACATCATGCATGTTCTAAACCATTCTCGTTTGAATATTTATTTCAGGCAGCGCTGACTTGCATGTGTCAAACCAGCGCCAAGCTGGCACTACACT
>JABFEB020000040.1:26721384-26736255 GCA_019775895.2 Stomatorhinus ivindoensis
CTTTTCGTCCACTAAGGCCAACCTCACCTCTCCTTTCTTCTGCTGCCGGTGTTTGATTTTTGGTCTTTCGACTCATTCTTTTTTTCGGTAATATAGCAAAAAAAGCATGAGTAATGTTACTTTTCTAGCTCAATGAAAAAACAGCTGGATTGTTGCAGAGGAGCAGACAACTGAGTTTAAAAAGTACTCAGTTTTTAAAAACATGATTTTTCAATTAACGAATGCACAGCTGTTGTACATGACAAATTGCAAAATAAAGTCAATGAATACCTGGATACCTGGAGCGTTGCCATCCATTAGAACATACATAATGTGAGTACAAAAACCAGTGTGTCACAAAAACCAGTAATTAGGGTGTCCATTTTCAGTATAAGAAATACTGGTCAAATTGCGTTTTAAGCAAAAAAGTGAGTATTGACGTAAAGAAATAACGGCCTGAATTATACCGTAATAACATCGAGTGATTTGAAGAAAAAAAATTGCCATATCGCCCAGCCATACTAACGGACCACCCCATCCCTTGGTCAGCAAAATTTGGTTTGTAAATAGGTCTATTACAGTACAGCAGCGTGGCATGCTGGGATATTTTTTAATTATTTGGTCGAGCTTCCCCAGTGATGTCATTTCAACATGGCGACTTACATAGTCAACAGTGGCCCAATCCCAAACCGGTCCCTACACACTCCGCCTTCATTTCGAGTCACACTCACACTGCACGTCCTATGCACTTAAACTGAAGGAAATGGTCACAAGAAAGATTTGAGACAGACTTGCCCTCGCAGCGCCTTCTTACAGCCTTCTTTACCGGAAAGAGGAAATCCATTACATAGTGATTTGACAAAATTAAGAAGCTGTATTGTATTTTCTTTAATGACATGTCAGTTATTTTAAAAAAACACAAAGTTTATCTAATGCGAGAAAACGACGGCTACGTCGTCTTATTAAATTGTTATTGCTGGTGTGATGTTGGTCGAGTTTGCGTACGAGAGTTTCTTTGCGTGGTTTCTAGTTTGAAAAGTACATGAAATCTCTCTTAATCGGATCACGATAAAATCTCTGTACTGACCAGCTACAAATAGCTGCTTTCCTATTTTTTCTGCAGCGATGAATTATAACATGTAACACAAACTTTCTATGTGTATTTCACAGTGCTGTTAGAATCCAATTATTACATTACAAAGAATATGACATCGTCTATTTTTTCTTTTTTCGCGCTGTTCTGTTTCCTGTGGGCTAGGAATTGTGGAATATGGAAGTGGTAGTGGAATCGCGCGAGCGTCCATCGTTGTTGACTCGCTTCAGGAGGGCATAATCAACCACTCCCCCTTAGCCCTTGCTGCTTTGAGACGCACTTCAACATGGCGACGGGTCTCGGGAACGCGCAAATGAAGGCGGAGTGTGTAGGGACCGGTTTGGGATTGGGTCAGTAATTCTATTTTGTAAGTATTTTAAAATGTGTGTTTTGTTAAATGTATGAATGGTTATAAATGCACAAGCACATGGTCGATTTAGAGAATGCCGTATCAGACTTGTTAGTGTCTTTTGTTTGTTTGCAGTTTGTTTGCCTCTCAAAAAGAATATCACTATGGATCTATTAAAATATTTTATAAAGGTGTTAATGTGGTTTGACTAGTGTTTCTTGTTTCTTTGTCTCTCGGGAAAAAAGAATCTCACTCGAAATCTGCTAAAATATATAGCAACAACACACAACAGCGTGTTCATGGAGGCAGCCATTTTTGTTCCCAGATGTGTAGCTCGAGCGGGTGACGTCGTTATTTGGGAGGGGAAGTCCGAAAGCAGGAACCGATTTCAAGTTCGGCTTTCTGTCATAGAAGCTACATAGACCAGAATGCACCATTCCATCCCGAATTAGTAGCAAACATGGCCAGCTGATAAGGACGTGGAAGTTGTTGCACCGACAGTGTACGCTCTCTTTCTTGGAAGGCGTATACTAATTCTGAACGTTGTTACAGCGAATGACAGCTTTGCTGGCTACAGATACTTTACTGGCAATAAGTTGTAAGTGGCTCGTTAGTTAGCTAGTAGTTAAAGCTGATTTAAAGAACTCTCTCGCTAGCTCACTGTCAGATATTGAAATGGCAGGCATCGAAAGGACTCCCGAGTCTGCGGTCATAAGGAGATTGAAGCGTTTCAGAGACAAATACTTAACGAGTCTGTGGAATGATACGCGTAACGTCCAGCACCCCGGAAATGTGGATGAAAACACAGCGACTGGCTGCTCCTTGAACAGTTTACCGGTGAGGTGAAAAAGATACCAGCAGTGTAGCTAAATCCAGAAGGTAGGAAGTGTCAGACAGAGAATTACTATCCGTGTGTCACGGATAGTTGATACGTGCCGGGATAGCTACATGTTATTGGTTTGATACGCTTTCCGGTATCATAAACAGATCGCAGAACTTTGAGACATTTTATTCGAACTGATCATTAGACACACCTGCTTTATTATTTATATCTGGTGCGTCGATGGATTTTGTTGGTATTTGTTTTTGTTAAGAGCGCTGTTCCCAGACAGTTGTTTCAAATATTTCGAGACGTTTCTTAAGTGCCACATCTAGTTACGCTCTGGTACTCTGACAGGTGGATGTGCAGTTTCGCATTATGGCTCTCCTGACTCCCCAAGACCTCTGTCGGCTGGGCAGCACTAGTTACTATTGGAGATCAGTGGTCAGAGACCCCCTACTGTGGAAGTACTTCCTGCTCAGAGATATGCCTCTCTGGTCTTCCATTGACCATGCCTCCATGCCACATCTGGAGGCTCTGGAGGCTCCCCTCTGCAAGGACGAGGAGGATCCTAGCCAGGACTTCATGGCAGAGTGAGTAGTTCTCCTGATCCTCCAGTGAAACCTACTGTACATGACTATCATCGCTATCTGACCATCCTGCTCTCCATTCCACAGCTACCTGAGAGGCAGCCCTGCTTGCAGACGTCAGTGGCAGCCCCCGAGGCCAGTGTACAAGGCTGTCGCCTCCTTTTTACAGTCTCTGGTTGTTGCCACTGAGCCCCGCTTCGCGATGTTCGGTCCAGGCCTGGAGCAGCTGGATGTCTCCCTGCTGGAGAAGCTGATGTTCTCCCCAGACGTGCTGCCTGTTGCGGGAATACCCCAGAGGCAGATTGGAGGTATGGGTCGCAGTGGTCACTAGAACAGTGTGCAAGTCCTGCCCAAAACATTCACTGCTTCATTAGAAATACATTTCTTGCCTTTTAATTCTTTTTCTGCTGTAGCCTTTACAATACTTGACTACCTGTTTGTGTGTGTAGTTACCATTTGGAAATTGCATATGATTCAGCAGAATTCAAATACTACATGTATGCAGAAGTGTTGCACCTTTTTCTGGTACTCATCAGTACTCATCGGTACTCGCTGCCCCCCTCAGGTATTGGGTCTGGAATTAGTTTCACATTCAATGATCAGCACAGATTCAACATTTTGACCCTGTATTCGACAAACAGGTGAGTATTTTGTTGAATATATCACCGTGTTTAACATGCTGCACATGTTGGGTCCTGGGCAGAGCGTGGATGGGGGCAGGGAGTATTATACTATACAAGTGGATTAACATGACAAACATGACTTTGCACAGGACTGAGAGGGAGAGAGCACGCATTGAGCACCAGAGCGTGCAGAGCAAACTCTTTGTCCAGGATGACCCCAGTTACAGCATCACGCCCCAGGTCCAGGAGGTGTGCCGGGCTGTGGACGGCTTCATCTACGCGGCAAATGCTGAAGCTGGGAGAGGTTAGGAGCATTAAAGCACAGGCGCCAATAGAAATCCGTCGCTTCTTATTGTCACTAACAAACTACCCTTAAAGGCTGCTACGCTTTTACACATCCATGAAGGATAATAAGTGGAGTGTATAAATTGATCATGAATCTTTATTTATATACAGTAATTCCCCAAGATATGAACCAGTTCTGTTCTGAGAGCAGGTTTGCAAGTATAGCAGAGTTAGCCGCAGCGTCCAGCTGATAACCTACAACCCTCAACTCGTGTACCGCTATTTGTACACAAGAAAATGGTTTTTAAAGTTAATATTCATACCTTTTGTCATAGATTTACTATGAATTTTAACAAGAAACGATTGAGAAATACTTTTTATTTTAAATGGCTTCTTAAGGCTGGTCTCGCTGTTTACCATTATTCAGTTAGCCTACGTAACATATGCACACCTAGCCTACCTCTCTCTATTGGACTCCTATCGAAAGCATTTACCTGAGAAAATGCTTTTAATATTTATATTTTGGGTGCATTAACAACCAACAACTGAGAGTTTTCTTTTTCTGCCATTATTTTCAGTCAGTTGATCTCGCTTACTGGTAGTGAGTGAGCCTGTGTTACTGTATCAAGAATACATATGCACATTTAATGCTGCCTGGCATCAGAAATAGGAACTGACTTGCTTGCCATTGTGAAATTTGAAATTCCAGCAAAATTATTAATTTTGCAGTTATTTAAACAATTTTCACATCATCATCTTTGAAAGGTCGCAATTTGAAGGTTCATATGTAGAGGGTTTTCCGTACTTGAAAACATTGAAGTTGGCAGCGGGGATATCATGCTATCGGTTGTTGTGCTGGTTCACTACTTACAAAGACACTGCAGGGTTATAAACATGTCGAGCGTTGACACCCTCAAGATTTTCTGTTATTTGCAGCATGGCAGCGCACACTCGCAGTATGCCATTTTCTCCATTAGGTGGCGAGCGGCTCAAGGAGGAAGCTCAGATCCGGGCCATGCTTGACGAAGCTTTGGGCTCGTCCTCGCGGCCTATCTTGATTTTGTCCTGCATGGCTAGAGAGGAGCCTGATGGAGCCAGAACAAGGACCCCTTGTGTGAACCTGGCGCGACAGCTTAACCTGGAGCACCTAGCCAATCCATGGATGGTGAGCAACAGACATTTAGTTTTCGCTTCCTGTGTGTCATTATAGGGACCCCATGTGTTTTACTTTAAAATGTGCAAGTCAACCCCCCCCCCACCCCATTATAGCAGACACAATATTGTGCTCGCATTGGATGACCAGGCACTTTTTATATTGCATACATCAGTATAAGCCTTAATGTGAAAGATGTTTAGCTGTTAAGGAGTTACAGTATCAGTATCAATTATCAGTTACAATGACTCTTAAAGGGATTAAAACAGAAGTTTTTTTTCTTTGAACAATCACTTTATTATACCTGAAACTTGAAACAAATTTTAAATGAAAGTACAGTATGTGTAAGAAGTATCCCTTTTGAAAATAAAACAAGAAAGCTGGACATCTCCTGTTTGAAATTAGGAGGAAAGGAGGAGCACAATCTGGGGAAAAAAGTCATCTCTCTTTTGATCAATAAAATATGTTGCTATTGAGCAAATATTCATTATTCATCTAATACAAAATGCCAGTAACAATTTTTATCAAGCTAGCTATACAGCTATAATCTATGAAACGTATTGATATCAAGCTAAATATGCATTAGTAATCTTAAAACATGGCAGTTGATTTCAAGCAGTGGTGGCAGGTGTTTTTGTGGGGAGGATACAAAAAAAAAGAAATCTAAAAACAACACAACACACGATCACTTGCCAGCCGCTGAATTTGCTAATCAGGTCCATCAATCTATCTGACAGACAATAAAGTATCTATCTATCTTTGTCATACAACATACAGCTGGCTTACGCTTCCCCTCCCAAACTCCGCCCATGAGCAGGAGTGGCAATTTCAATTCGTGGTCAACAACAGTAGGAGTGTCTGAGGCATGAGAGCTGCACCTTGTGGAAAATCTGAAAGACAAACAATTAGAGAGCAGCTTCAGGTCACCTGCATGCCAAAAGCTGAAGGACTTGCACAGACTCATTTGGCCAGCATCCTTCACCTAGGAAGTATGTGCATTCGCACACAAATTTAATGAATGCTGGTAGATTATTAGGCGCATTTTACAAGAAATTCTGTTTCATAATTAGTTTGCATAATTATGTATAACACGTTTAAGTATACTTTCTTCTTTAGATATTTCGAGGGGGTAGCACCCCACATTAACGAGTTGCCACTGCTGTCAAGCTAAATGTAAATGGATTTTTAATAATGTTTAATGAAAATGTCATTTTAAAAACATTTGTAAATGTATTTTATTGATGTAAATGCTCCGGTGCAAATTGCCAAAATGGCACTGGGACTTGTCAGTTGGCCCATTACTAAATGTGTGTCTTACTGCAGGTGCAAGACACTGTGGCAGAATCGCTGTCAGGGTTTTTGGATGGAATCGCTTGGCTCCTGAAAGGATGCGGCCTTAGACTGTAGCTGAGAGAATCCAGGGTTGATCTGCTGGGAATGATTATGCGACACACACATCTTCATGCTGCTGCCTTTGGTTATTATTCTTATTTTTTGCTTGCTTGTAAAATACAATACGAGTTTTATAATTATTAAATGAGCTGTACTGTTCATATTTTATATACTAGAGTTTTGAAAATCCTTCTTTTTTGAAATCAAAACTACCCCAAATATTTTATGATTGTGTAAATGCACCTTTTAATAGTGTTTTATGGGGTTTACTTCAGTTAAAATTTGGGGGAATTTCTTGATGCAAGTTTGCACTTAATGTTAGGTAGAGACTCCACAGTGTATCAAAGGATGGCAGCAAGGATGCCCTTAAGTACTAATTGAATTATTCATAATTGGAATTATTCATTATTTCATTTATTAGTTGTTTGTGGGTCTTTTTTTGTGAAGGTTATACTTGTACTCCTTATTACTGTGGATACCACTGCATGTTTACTGCTGCTCAATATATAGTGATGTTTTAATTTCTGTGTTTAATTTTCCTTTAAACACATATACCTTTCTGAAGTTTTATAAAATAGAGAAGGGCAAGTTTTATATATGGGGCTGAACTTTTCAAAATTGCCATGTTAAGTATGAACTGGGAAAAAAAATCTTGCTAAATGTACAAGAAAATCTCAGTTGCTGGATTAAAAATCAGTATATATGAAAAAAGCCCACCTTTTTGCACACTACCTGGGCTCGTATATGGAACCCAGAATTCCGAAGTGAATGGATGTTGAACGAAAACAGTGAGTTCAGTGGAGGAAATCTCAATCTCGTATAAACAAAGAAATTTAACCCAAAATTTCATATGAAGAACATTAATTCCTATTAAAACATTAATGATTTGGCACGACGTGTTTAGAGTGGTTTAAAATCCTCTGAGAATAGTAACAACAAATGTGGTGGTGATTTCACTGATATTTACCATTCAAAAAATGAGTAAATGTGTGGTCAACAAAGAAACATTTAACAAGCTTCGGATCCCATCTTTTTACCACTGGAAATGACAAATTTATAAATGATTCAGTTTTCTAAATTCTATTTGCATATGTCTGATGGGAGATGAAGTCCTGATCTAGCTCTTGGGTATTTTTAACAAGCTTCTGGACTACATTTCCCATGAGCCCAGTTATGTTTTTCAGCTAGTTGGTTCACCACAATAGGGCACTGTTTTCATACTATTTCTGTTTGGTAGAAGCTGAAGCAAATCTGTAAATCTGAGAAGGGAGAGAGATGTTCCGCAGAGGCTGTTGTCCAGGTTGGGTGGTGGTCTCTAGTTTTCCTTCTGTGTTTCTATGTTTGTTAGTTCATCATGTTTTCTCCCCTGGGTCACAATTTAAAAATCTAAATACAAGGGTCTGTTTATTGGGGAACGGCGGAAACCAGAATAAATTTTGGGAGGACTGTCCCCTCAGCTCCCAAGTGTCTACATTACTGGGATCAAGGCATCTTTAACGACAGCAAGCAAAACCACAAGACGTGCTTCTACAGAGAAAGCAGGTTCCCATTTCCCCCTAGACATTTCCCTCCCTCTTGCCACCCCCCCTGACTTGACCTTATTAATTGTCCTAATAAGGCAATGGGCCCAACAATGCTCTGCTGGACTCGTTTTAATGGGGTTACCGGTTTGTCCAAAGCTGGCGATCACTCACCATGGCAACAAGAAGAAAAAGTGAAAGCTTAAGAAGAGGTTACCCTGTGCCAGCCATAATCTCGCAGTATATTCTATACAATCTGGTCTCAACCCCCTGTGTGTGTAGTGGGCTCTGTGTCCACTCGAACTCATCATCTCCTCTCATACTACAGATATTTCATTAAGGTGAAGTAGTCTGACTAAAGCCCAGCTTACACTTGGTATTAAAATGTGTCTTGGGTGGTCGGTTTGCATATGGACGGCACTAAATGTAATGACCACCTAGATGTATTGTGATCCGGTCACTTAAACCACTTCACGTATATTTTGCAGTGTAATTGCTAACGCTTCCTGATGCACAGGGATGTCACAGCAGCTTTGTACAGGGCAGTAACAAAATCTGAACACACATTGTCAGCTGGAAACCTTGGGGACGCGTGACAGACACAGGTGCATATGGTGATGTGTCTAAGCTGTCTACTTGTGATCCAATCACCCAATATACAGTTTAAAACCAAGTGTAAACAGAGCCTAAATTTTGCTCATTGAGTATTCATTCCCTGGAGTGCAATGGCTCCCCCTCTAGGACGTATCCCAAAGTGCAGTCTGGAATTCTGTTAATACGATTACTATCAAATTAATTGTTTATTACAAATGGATGAGTGGATAATATAAAAAAAACTTAATGAAAAGTGATTAAATCATTCACTTCAACTGGATTGAACCTAATGTGAAGACAATGTGGACACATCAAATATCAGCATGCTTAAGACTGGCAAAAAAATGTAAAAGCTCACAAAATTAAAATCTAGTTCATAAATGAATAAATAAAGATAAGAAATTGCCTTCCTCTCTGTAACTACGAATAACAATTTTTCAGAGAAAGCCAGAGTCCAAAGGTCACCATGTTTTGCTTAGCAAAGCGTTTTGAAGTCCATGCGCTGGCATATCAGACTAGAGGACTCTGTACTCAAGGTTTTTAAGCTAGGAATAGAAAACTTTAAGAAAAAGTGCTACATGACCAGGAATTTCAACTAGAAGCAAACGACCATCTGAGCATCCAGCAGCCACTGTATTAGGTGCCTCTACATAGTATGGTGTAAAAGCCCCCTTCCCCTGGGCTGACTAGTTAGCATTTAGAGAACACATTCAGCACATCACTGCTATTCCGAGCCATTATTTTTGTACTTGTGGCCCTCCTGTTAGCTTTAACAAGTCTCCAAATATTTTGATCTTTCTCATTAAAAAGGTATTTTCCCCCATTGACTGGATGCTTTTGTTCATCACTCCATTGTCTGTAAGCTCTAGACACTGTAGTGTGTGAAAATTCCCAGGATGGTGACTGTGTCTGCGATATAGAAACCAACACACATGGCTCCAGTAATCATACCACATTTAAAATAATGTAGATCATGTGTCTTACCCATTGTAATGATTAGCTACACAGTAAGTGAACCTTTGAGTGCATACTGTATGCATTCAGATGTAGTCACATGTTTTACTGTTTGGAGGGGCAAAATAGGGGGGATTCTAGTACTGAAAAGATCAATCAAGTTTACCTGGGGTTAAAATACTCGGGGCTATAGCCCCAAGTGATCGGACCTAATGACACCCATGGAGCAGACTATTCACATTAATGAGTGAGTGTACCTAATAAAGTAGCCACTGAGTACATATTCATCACTTTGGTTGTAATTTTTTTGTTTCAGATAAATCATAATAAGATTTTGCATGACTGGCTGCACGAGGAGGTCCCAGAAGCCTAGAGATGGGTCTGTATCTTCTCATTGTGCTGCTCAGGTCACCCCACAGATCCTCTGGTCTTCATCAGTAGAATCCCTAATCCAGTGTTTCCCCATCTGGTCCTCGTGGACCCCCAGATGGACCAGCAGAAACACAGACTGTCTGAAGGTCCCAGAGGAACGCTTTGGGAAACACTGTCCCAGTCTACTGATTCTTCAAGGACTGAGATTGTCAGAAAATAACAAAACGATCTGATTATTTAATCAGCAGCTCTACTTTTTGCAGTGTTTTCCTATCTTGATATTGGTATACCAGTCTGTGCTTCTTTACTGTCTTCTGTACCATGTAAAATTTATTTGGTATACCAGTCTGTGCTTATTTACTGTCTTCTGTACCATGTCAAATTTATTTGGTATACCGGTCTGTGCTTCTTTACTGTCTTCTGTACCATGTAAAATTTATTTGGTGTACCAGTCTGTGCTTATTCACTGTCTTCTGTACCATGTAAATTTTATTTGGTATATCACTCTGTGCTTATTCACTGTCTTCGGTACCATGTGCACCTCAAGGGTGATATTGGCTCCACCCATCGGCTCAACGAGGCTTTGCTTTTTTCCAGCATCCATCATGAAAACAATGCCCCTTCCTGGCACTGCTGAGGTAATTAGAATATTTTATTTCCCCTGACAGGGCTAGACTGGGATTAAATCGGCCCTGGACTTTTGCTCACCACACGTGTACCTGGATTAAAATCTGCCAGTGGGGGGGGGGGCAGAGGTTCTGCTCTGCTGCACCCACCTGTGACATACGATATGCATGTTGTCAGGGTCGGTGCTCATCCAGATCCTTCCTGTGACGCCCAGGCTGCTGTGTAGCTCTCTGAGTTAAGGGTGCAGCTCCCCTCCTGATCCTTTATTTTCTGGCTTCTACTTTGTGTTCTGTTTTGTTATTAAATCCCTTTTCATTGGAGCCTCTCAATGGATCATGGTTCTCTCCTTCGCTATAGCCCCCCATAACACATGTTTGTCACTGTAAGTCTGGACTCTGCTACCTTCCCAGTACATGGGTTGCATTTTTAACATGAGAGCTTTAAGTACTGGGTCCATTATACTAATCACTGCGTTACAACTTGCAGAGGAGAAAGTATGGGGGGGGGGGATTAAACAATCAAGAACGGGACTGAATGTCCTATATTACTGTGTGCTAAAAATACTGAAATGGTTTCATTTATTAAAAGCTATCTTTTGCTGTACAGTACAAATTGCCAGATTTAAAATAAAAATGACCATTAGAAAACTTGAATTGTTCCAGTGAAATATTCATCTGTGTAAGTGGGTCAAATTTAATAGAATTTCTTAGAAGTGAGACTGCACCTTTAACCAAACGTTGGATTGTTCCGCCATTGGTGATTTTGTCACACATAAGCCCTTGCACTCTCCAGTGGATGACTCACTTATGCACATTAACTTGGGGAGAGAGCTAGGGGAGGGCAGAGTGAGGAATGTACAACAGTACCTGAAACGTGATGATAAACTGTCACAAAAAATAAGTGCATCAATTTACAATTAATTGCAAAAATGGCAGCTCTTGCCCTAAGAACAACACAGGTCCTTTCCTATGCACCCCCCGTACTCTGCAAGACAGAATAAACCCACAATAAGCCAGAAGCATGTCATACTACTGAATAACAAAGTACTGCCGAAAATACAAATTCCCCAGTTACATATGAGCAGATGCTATTCTCCATCACTGCCTGTTAGTCAATGTAACTGACAGGGCTTTATTGGTGTGGGAATCGTGAAATTGTTTTGCTTTTTTTGGACAATGAGCATGTCAACGAGGCGATCTTTCTGGTAATGATGATAATGGCATTAATTAAATGTGTTGTGGTACTTAGAAAGAAGGGGAGATTGAAACAGACAAAAACAGTTGGATGTGACCTAAATACAATTATATGTTGTACTACAGAATGTTTGCTGTCAGAAGGATTGTTAGTTTACTGACTAATAAGACAGAACAAGGGCAATTTGTATATAACTTGGGGCATTTGGACATTTTAGCATTAAACTTGATATTTTTATTACCTTGACATTTGCTAATATGATAATCTGATTGTGATTTGGTGCCTGTGTTTGCATTCTGGCCAGACTGGGTGTTTCTCACTACCAAGACTGCAAAGATCATACTCATGGTCTTGGAGAGGTCTTGTAAACATGCCGTCCAAGAAGAAATCTGGGGCACTGTGAATCACGTCATGTTGGCATCTCCGATTACTTGGGCAGTAATTGAATGAAATGGCTTTTGGTACCAAAGGTTGCTTAATTAGCACTCATTTCATTGACTGTATCTACTGCTGTATGCTGTAACATAAAAATAAACATCATCAATGCAGTCAGTTGCCCCAATTACATTAGATGTTACTGCAATTATAGTTCTTATGTTTCCTTGTTCACTCCCAGTGTACAGAAACATAAATTTAATGGAAAACAGACAAAGTGCAAAGACAGTACACATACAGTAGTGCAAACATGAAACCAATAAGAAAAAATAATTTTGGTGGTCCATGAAAACTCATTCTTATCTAATCTTTCTGTTTACATAGTCACTAGCAAGAATGCTATTATGCTATATTGCATTCTCATGACTATAGGCTAGACAATTACAGATATTTCCATTTTATGGTGAAAGGTGACAAGACATAATATTTGAAATAGAAGATTATATTCTCCAAGATAAATATATAGCCTTTGGCTTAGAAAAATAAAATTTAACTAATAAGATAATAGTTTAATAAAATACATCCTAGTTCACCTGGGATTTACTGTTATTTACATGAAGGCCCACGTTCATAGTAGGAAGTAAGACCTTCCACCTAGCACATGAAGGCAGCATATTCTTTTGGGAAGCTAAAATGTCCCCAAACCGCCAACTATGACTGACTATAACTGTCACGGCTTGCAATAAAGCTGTGCCTGGATGTCGGCGGCGTGGAGTAGGCAAGACGACGAGAGGCAGGAATATCCAAAGTGATGGGGTTTATTGGATGAACAAGCAGGGTTTACGCCACAAGACATCACAATGACCGAACTAGGGAGACTAACTCAGACGCGGACTAAATACAAGACAGGGCAAAACCAACAGGACACAGATGATCACAATCAGACGAAGTAACAGGTGGTTTCCATCAGGATTGAACACAGGGAGCGAGGGGGCGTGGCACACACTGGGCTCTGACAGGCGGATCATGACAATCACTGACTGACTGACTATAACCAGCATTTGCCACAAACAACTGAAAAAAACAGTCCCAATTAGCAAAATGTTTTCCATGTTGAACATCAGCTTGTGAATTTAGGTTCTGCCTGCGTCAGTAAACATAGTCATTAGCTTATTAGCGCGTACTGAACTGAAAATCATTTACCGAGCATTACACATGAAAGGCGTGCAAGTAAGAATTTAATTATACTTTATACATTGCACTCTGTGCACATAACAAAGCTCTGAATTTTTTACATCTAGCTGGTTAATGGGAAGCGACATATACATTCAGTCCTGTTTTGTGTCATTCATGCATGTTAAGGAAAACACTATTTTACCGTTACACCTACAGGACGTTTTATGACACCCAATTCTGAATCCTCAGGCATCAAAATGGAGCTGGTCCCCCCTTTGCAGCTATTAGAGCTGCCGCTCTTCTGGAAAGGCTTTCCACAAGAGTTTGCAGTGTGTCTGCTAGATTTTTTGCCCATTCATCCAGAAGAGCATTTTGTGGGGTCAGGCACTGATGTTGGACATGAAGGCCTGGATCACAATCTCCATTCTAGTTCATCCCAAATGTGTTCAATAGGGTTTAGGTCAAGTCACCAGAGAGTTCTTCTGGCTATTGAAAAGATCAGGGGCTAAGTCAGGTATATCTGGGACGAGACGTTATTTTTTTTTTTTTGGCATCAAGACTAAAATACTTGGGGCTACAGCCCTGAGTGATCAGACCTAATGACGCCCATGTTCCACACCAAATACACTCAGCCATGGAGCTTGGACTGTGCTTTGTGCTCTAGAGCACAGACATGCTGGAACAGGAAAGGACTTTTCCCAAACTGTTACAACAAAGCTTGAAGCATAGAATTGTTCAAAATGTCTTTGCATGCTGAAGCATTAAGAGTTCCCTTCACTGGAACTAGGGGGCCTAGTCCAACCCTGAAAAACACCCCCAAACCATTATCCCTCCCCTACCAAACTTTACAGCTGGCATAATGCAGTCAGACAAGAAATGCTCTCCTGGGATCAACCAAACCCAGACTTGTCCATCAGACTGCCAGACAGAGAAGCATGAATTGTCACTCCACAGAACACGTTTCCACTGCTCCAGAATCCAGTGGCAGCATACCGTACACCACTACATCTGACGCTTGGCATTTTGCTTGGTAATGTGAGGCTTGCATGCAGTTGTTTGGCCATGGAAGCACAAAGTAAACCTGACTGCATGCCTAGATGCTTAATTTTATATACCTGCACCAATGGGTGTGGATGAAACACCTGAATTCAATGATTAAGAGGTGTGTCCCAAGATTTTTGCCCATATAGTGTAGGTCATAGGTACATCCATGGTTAATTTAGCCATTTGAATCCTGTTTGGTCCTTTTCCTAACAATACGCTGTCACCATTTAAATGCTGTATGCTGTAACTAATACAGTAATGGCTAAAAAAAATCCAATTAATTTCTTTCCCAATGGACCCAGTAACAGAGGCTCACTGGGCCCCATTTGGAATAACATTAGTTATGTCTGCATTATTATGCGTTATTATGGGCTGCATTATTTTGAGCAGCCATTAAGGTGACGATTAATACACAGCTGAGCAAAATTAAGGTGCCTCACCCTTTGAAGATTAAGTACATGAAAAACTGAGACTGAGTCACTGATTTTAGTGAGAGGCGCTGAAATTGAGAGCAGCCTCTCTCTCTCAGGATGCTGCATCTTGGTGATCTTAAGTTCTCAATTTGTATTCATAACAGAGAGAATTAAGGTATACCTACATTTAAACGGCATTTGATCTTCCTGATATATCACATCGTTTAATGAGCTAGGGGACCTAATTGGCTTGCCTGGCTACCACTGGGGGGGGGGGGGGGGGGGGGGGGGGGGGGGGGGGGGGGGGGGGGGGGGGGG
>JABFEB020000040.1:26772655-26784270 GCA_019775895.2 Stomatorhinus ivindoensis
TTACCATTTCCAGTGGGTGGCACTGGGGGTGGCAATTGCTACCCCTGCCACCCTTTTGGCTCCGCCCCTGCATAAGTCGCATGAATTCCGATTTTGCTGTTCAGACTGAGGTGGCATTGCAAAAAAATCAGACCTGTATCTGATTTATGACCGTATACTGAAGTGGTCCAAATCGGAATTGAAAAAACCAGATTCCATGTGACTTGTGCTTTTCACATTGTCATGAGAAAATGTGATCTGAGTCACATATGAGCAAAAAATCGGATTTGGGCCACATTTGTCCTGCAGTGTGAACGTAGCCTCTTAGGCATGTACCTGGCCCCCAGTCCAGGGTATTCCTGTTGTGTGTCTTGGGCTTCCTGTGAGAGGCTTGGCCCCCCCAGGAACTTAAATTGGACACAGTGTGTAAGCAAGACCGATGCACTTCCTCCATCCATCAAAACCCCAGCCATTTCTTTATGCTTGTGTGTAAAACCTTAGAACCACCCTGACACACCCTAAACCGGTTGGCCTCTCCGCCCTAACCCTAACCCTAACCCCCCCAGCTCGACCTGGAAATCTCCACCCAGCAGTCCATTTATGGCCTGCACACCAACGTGGAGTATGAGGTCCGGGTCAGGTGCAAGATGCGTGCCTTTGACAACTTTGGACAGTTCAGTGACATCATCTACGTCCATGTGCCGGGGAAAGTGCACGGTAAAGGTGAGACCCCTAGGGGGCGGCGTTCTGCCGCTGGAGTGCTCAGCAGAGTATGCCATTACGTCAGGAGATTCCTCAGAATTATTACATGCCGTTCTTGGTTATTTTAAATATCATCTGATTTAGTGCTCCGTCTCTGTTCCACCAGAATCCACCTTCCCCGTGACGGTCGTCTTCATCTTTGGAGTGATGGGGCTGGCGATCCTCTTCCTGCTGATCATCTTTTCTCATCAGCAGAAGTATGAATTTCTCTGAAGCATGACCTTTCTGTATGCCTCCTATTCTTCTGTATTTTACAGAGCTTATCGGACATTTTTAACTAATTATTCACATGTAATCAAGCATTTGTTGGTAAACAAACACATTTATAAGACAGCTGCTATTTGGGAATTCTGTGGGATATGAATTACCCATTGAAAAGTTTGACACCATTTCTCTCCATCCACACATTCATCCTCTAACCCAGCACTGCCCAATCCAGTCCTTGGGGATCCACATTTGGTCCATCTTTTTGCTCCCTCCGAGATTCCTGCTAGATATCCCTAATGTTTTTGCTCCCTCCGAGATTCCTGCTTGATATCCCTAATGTTTTTGGTCCCTTTCAGAAAGCCAGAATGTCCAGAGGAAGACCACATATAAACCACTCTCCTGGCTTTGATATTTATGATTTTGAACATTTGCAAAAAAAAATACACGTAATAACAAAACCAAAACAGAAAGAATAAATTACATTGAAATCCTGGCAAATCATTACTTTAGATTACTTGGTGGTCGTCTTAAGAGCTTCACCCAAGCTACGTCTCTGTAGAATCTGGTCCCTTTGACAGTCAACCAAGAGCATCCTGCAATCCCGCATGAGTCTGTTTGAGGCCTCACTCCCTCCTCAATGTCTTCGCTCAGGTTGATGGTGATTTTACTGCCCCCAGTGCCCGCTCCAAAAATCAAAGGCATTGATCCGGATCTGCTAAAGGTTGGAATCTTGACTTCATTTTTCTATTGAATTGTGTGTGTGTTAGTGTTTGCGTTTGCATGTGTGAGTGTTCATACAAAGAAAACATGGGCTGTTTTGTTGGTAAGATCCAAGTTACAGAGTATTTAAGATCTGATAAAGTGACTAAAGTGTATTTAAAGGTGACTTTGTGATCTAAAGGTAATTATGTGGTATGATGCACTTTTGTCTTTAAGCACTATAGTGTAATGAAAGTGTTGTTTAGTCCAGATATGGCGTCTGCCCACCTGCTGCCCGTGTTTCCTTGCATGGCGAGAGCAAAACTCAGGAATCAGAGTTGCGGTAACTGACTGAGAACCTCTGCCCCCCCCCACAGAAGGGGAGGTTGGATGAGCTGAGCTCAGTCCTGAGCAGCCATCCACTCTGTAAGGCGGAGATGTACCGCGAGGAGCCCTGGGTGGAGTTCATCGAGCTGGACCTGGAGCGCATGGACGCGGCTGAGAAGACTGGCTGTTTGGACACGCAGCGGTTGCTGGGCCTGGCTCCCCACCTTGGCTCCTCCCACAGGTTGGCATTCAAGGACGGCGATCTGGGCCGAGTCAGCCGCTACGAGCCCGAGCTGTCGGAAGCCGATCCCACGGCGGCGACCGCGTTCTGCCTGAGGCAGCAGGAGATGGCCGTGACCTCCCCAGAGCCGTGGAGCGACCGCCCCGCCCCCGACGCAGGCCCCGCCCCCGACGGCCGGCCCGTCATCCAGACACAGCTCAGCACGCAGAGCTCAGTCAGCATGGACTTCTACGCCCAGGTGAGCGACGTCACCCCCCTGGGCGGGGTTGTGCTCTCCCCTGGCCAGCAGGGGGGAGATGGCCAGCCCTTGAAAAATCAAAAGGAGGGGCAGAAGAAGGATGGAGAAGGCGGGGTGGAGAAGGAGGTGCCGCTCCCGCTGCTAATCGTAGCCCCTGACAGTGGAGCATACACCTCGGAGCTGGGCACCCGGCAGATTGGCAGCGACTGCTCCCACCGAGCAGCCTTCCAAGACCCCCCTGCGGAGATGCCACAGCCGCCCACTGAGAAGAACGCCGTGGAGCAGTTTCCGCTCATTGCGCCCCCCGCAGGGGAGTATCAGAGCCCCTACTTCCTTCCCCCGACACCCCAGCTGCCCCCTGTTGCGGACTACACTGTAGTGCAGGACGTGGACGCACAGCAGAGCCTCCTGCTCAACCCCAGCACCCCCCCGCCCCCCAGCATGGCCCCCGTGAAACCCCCGCCAGCGATGCCTGTGGGGTACCTCACGCCAGACCTCCTGGGGGACATCTCTCTCTGAGCTGCCCGCCTCGGCCGAGCTTCCCGCTGGGGGGGCAGCCCGAGGAAGCGGACGCGGGACCTCTTTCTCTCTCACACACACGCAGACACACACACGCAGACACACACACACCCGCTCTGCATCTTACACCAGTGAAAAGCAAGGGCCTACAGAACACTAAATGCCGGACTAAATATCAGGGAGCCAGTGAGATGGACTCCTTGTATTGGCCTGGAAGTACAAATGCTGGTTCTTGACCACTTGCACTGGTTTAAGTTCACCCTCTATGAGAGATGGAGTTCTTCAAGAATTATGCACAATACAGTTTCATAGTGGGGAAATAGGTGTTACAAGTATTACTTAATGTTG
The DNA here is from genome assembly GCA_019775895.2 of Stomatorhinus ivindoensis. NCBI lineage: Eukaryota > Metazoa > Chordata > Actinopteri > Osteoglossiformes > Mormyridae > Stomatorhinus > Stomatorhinus ivindoensis. The sequence goes on from JABFEB020000040.1 coordinate 26,775,976, forward strand.
ACACATATTTCTTTTAATTCTCTTTTTATTATTACACAAATGCTGTTTACAAACATAATATACGTTAACCGTTACAAAGTGTTTGTTACCCTGCCGTATTTTGGTAAAAGACACTATAGCAGTTCGGTATTTTCCCTTCAGATCTCACTAGACATGTCTAATAAGCTCTAAAACAGCCTTAATGTGAATTCATTTGCCATAATTTGCGATAATTGCAGATGAGATGTAATGTTCCTGCAGTGTTCATGTTTTGCTGTTGAGACATTTTATTGTGCCACGTGACCCTCTTCAAGGTCATCAGTGCAGAGTAGCATACTTCTGTGGCCAGATGCTGTTTATCTGAATCTAAAGAATGCAGTGAATTGGTTGAGTTATTCTTTTCAATCGAATTTCCCCCTTAAGAGGAATAGTATCAGGAAAAGTTATTTTTTTACATAAATAGGACTGGTGCCTATATTGCTTTTTTATTATTACACTTATAATGTTCAGGGTAAATAGTAGTTGGAACACAACAGCTACTAAAAGCAGCATAATGTCATAATGTCACCCAAACAACTGAACTGAAGGTATACTTATGTATCTGTGGACGGTATTGTCTAATGAAGGTTGTAGTTTCTGTATTTGTATATAAAACTGCTCACGTTCATTAAGCTTGGATCAAATGATGCAAAATCTAACAGAAAAGAACAGATCTGATGCACCATCCCGGGTCTCTGGGGTCAAAGGTCAGAATTGTTATGTTTATAAACCTTTAATAGGGAAATTATCTTTCATGCAACAACATGCAAACAAAAAACCTTGTTTGTCCTCTTACTGTGACTATTTGCAAAATGTATAATGAAGTGGGGTCTTGTTTTTTTATATTAATTCAGAGACGCCAGACCTTCTGTGTGACATTGTTGACTGTATCGGCAGTGTGCAGTAATGAAACACAGGATTATAGTGACCTGGCTGCCAAGTGTACGTCTGTTTTTAATGACCTAGTTCCGCTCGATGGCCTTATTATGCTCAGTTCTTGATAATGGAAAATGCTGCTTAATAAGTCGTTATTCATAACTTGCGTTACAATGGCAGTAATTACGAACTGGAAAGCAGTTTTTTTTTTTTACAGGCCAAACTTCATGGAGCCGTATGCAAGGTGCACAGGGTCACATGCTCTGTGTTACTTAGGCTGTTGTGGAAGTAGTGTATGGTGCCTGGACAGCATTCTGGGGGCCAGTGATTTGGGGCGCTCCACGTGTTTTCTTTGTGCGCTGCCCTTTCAGACAAATAAGGGCACGGCATCCATAATTCAGAGAGTTTGACCTCAAACTTAGTTACTGCGGTGACAAGGGATGCTGTCATTCTCCTGAGGTGGTGCCTAGATTTCTGATAGGACCCCGACTTAGATGAGAGGCAGATGGGTTGACGATACGTACATTAGCGAGAACTTTACAGTCACTTTGCCTTAAAGCCACGTAAACCAATATGTAGCATGAAGTCATACAAAGTGTTATCATATCATGTTAGTTTGGTAAATTCATTTTCCAAAGTTAATTCTTTTCATCTTATAATGTATAGGTATAGTATATTATTTATCTCTAGAGGAATGTTTTTACTCAAAGAAGGACCCAACTGACCTATATGTAAGCTTAAGGAAGAATGGGTTTTTGATATGCCAATAGGCCAATATATTTTTTTTGAACACGAATATTTAATGGGGTACTTTACACAGTTAATTATTTGCTTTAAATGTGTTTAAAATCTATATTCTGTGTTACTAGACTACCAGATACAAAGAGAGTTCTCTCTTCATATTATCTTGTGGATACAGAAGTGTGGCTCCTGAAAATGGCACGTGTGTTTTTTTTGTGTGTAATTTTTGCAGTCTTTGTCATTAAGGCTGTTATAGGCTGGGTGTCCGCAGGAGAAGGAAGCGTGTCCACTGAGCTTTCAGCTGCTGCGTTGGCAGTGCGGCCCGACCCAGCACCGCTGCACCTCCTCCACGGCGTTTCTGCCTTAAACATGAACGCAAGTCTGCTGTTGCTCCTGCTGCTCCCGCTGCTATTGCTGCTGCCAAAACCAATATGTCCACATATACAAAGAAATGTCTTAATATATCATTATAGATTTGCAACGTCTGTATTTCAGCATATGCTGTATCCTATTGTATGGTCTCTGGTAAGCAGATGTCTATAGCTTTAAAAAAAAAAAGCCTAGATGCATCTGTATATGAAGTATATAAAGATCTAACTATTTTGAGAACGATCGAAGTTAATATTTCAACTCGTTATGGAGAGTTACTAATCTTGAATTATTATTGTTTGTTTTTCCTGCTAGAATGAACCGTTTGGCATTTGCCAGCTTAATGTAGCATCCTGGAGCTTTTAGCCTAATTCTAGTAAACAGCAAGATGTGCTGAATAGAGGTACAAATGGCGTCAAGGCTGAGCATGTGGTGATATCTGAAGGATTGTATTGGAAATTAAATCATAGCTTGCCTTTGGCACATTTTCAGTGTGCAAAATGTCATTTATGTATTTTTTGGTACAGATTAAAAAATTACTCAAATATAAACCATGTCTTTTTACCATCTGGTACACGCGATGAATTTATTTCTTCTTGATGAATTGAAACTACAATATATATCTGTATATAACATGTTTTAAATGTCCTCAAGTTAGGTGGGGGTGGGGGAATTAGTGTTGTACAAGTTTACATTCCTGGCTGTCAATCAGGAGGGGAGAGGGGTGTCTTTGGGGTGGGGGTGAAGAGGTCCTAGATCTATGAATTTATTCAGCCACTGTCAACATCTAGCACTGCTTTTGTAAACTATCAGAATGAGTCAAAAACTGGTCATTGTATTTCTGGCCATGCACAGCTGTCCAGAGCTGTAGATCATGATTTTTTTTCCATCCACAATGTCTGTTGAAACAGAGCTACATTGTATACTTTTTGTGTCAATTTGCCATTCAATATCACAGGGACACAAAAATGCGATCTTGTGAAATGCTCGTTTCTATTTTGTTGGCTGTTAGTCACTTTTTAGAAAATGGCTTTCATCAGGTGCAGCATGTTGGGAAAGATTGCTATTGCTTTTATTCTTGCTGTTACCGTTAATTTCCTTGTATAATGACATGGTACATCTTATGATTGGGTGACTGTTTATCTGGGTGGATAGCTCTAGCCCAAAGACTGAAGCCTGGTGTTAAATTAAGATTTCAGCCACCCTGGAATGAGTGAGAAATGGGACCTATCCTTCCACAAGGCCCCCCTTTCCTGGGGAGGGGCACAGGTGCTGAGAGCATGTTGTGATTTTTCACAAGTGGGTTAAGTTTGTATTTTTTCCCCTTGGCTTCAGTCATCATCTTTGTTTATATTTGAGTGTTATAGCATTTTATTTTCTTAAGTACCCAATAAATGTATTTCTTCTCATCGCTTGTTTCTTTTAGGTTTTTATAGGTTAAAAAATAATTATAAAAAACTTACAGGCACAGGGATTCTGGAGGATGCAGTGGAGGTGTTTATTGTAATGATGGCCAAATTAAGCTTCATGAACCATTTGCTTTATTTTCTGACACCACTTGATGGTGCTCTATTCAAAAAAGGTCTCACTTCATGCCCTAAAGCACACCAAGAGCGCCATCTGGTGGGGTCAAAAAATATGGGAAATGGTTCATGAGGCTTCACTGGGCTGCCATTAATTTACTGCATTCTCAGGATGTATCAGGTGAGCAATTCAAAAACCTAACAAATGAGAAACCTCTCAAAGCCAGATCACTCCTGGTCTGTCCCAAACACGCATACAGAGCAGTGCTGCTTTACACAATTACTGGTTAGCTTCAGGTCTGTACAGCAGCCTGGTCCACGACATCACCCCTTCTCCAAAAACATCTGAACCCTCTTTTGCGTCTTATGTTTTAATATGCTGAGACATATGTGACCCTACCCCAATAACTGAAACCACAACACAATTATTAGTTAAAACAAACAACATAACATTAGAAAATAATTAGAGCACTACATTAGCTCTTGTGCCACTTGGGTTACCATGAAAACTATTCTCATGATTCTGTACTGTAGTTCAAGCCTGGGACAAATGTCCCGTGTGTTTACGGCTTCCGAGGGCCGATTTATTGTGGTATTCAGGGCTGGGTGGCAGGAGAAAGACACATTATGTAGGTAGTTTGATGCAGCTCTTGTCTCAGTGTACAGTGACAGATGGGCCAAGGTCCCTGTTTGTATAGCACACCTGAGGAGAGCTCTTTATTGCCCTTGATAAGTGGCTCAGTCAATCGGCAACATGCTATGGTGAGGAAAGTGTATTGGCCAATTAGGCAAGGCACCCCAGCTTAGCAACACGGTGTGGGGCTGATTGGGACTAAGGAGCAGGCGCTTAGAAACGCGTTTTTCAGGATGTGCGTGTAATTGCACAGGAGTAGCCATATTGTAGCTGTCGAGTGGCCCCCCACCCCCTTCATGCCCCTGGCCGCTTGTTGACCTTTCCGCCACTTGCGTCAGATTGCGGTCTTGTAATGGCTAAGACGGTGCGCCGGATGCCAGTCCCTGTGAAACAGCCGCTGCATCACACAGCCGTGTAAACACAGAACCCAGGCAAGCCAGCATTGAGTAACCCACAGCTGCTGAGGAGATTACAGGTACGATAAGATTAGATAGATAGATAGATAGATAGAAATTATCTCCATCTGTCTATAGTATTACTTATGTAAAATTGTATTTTCTTGGATAGTAAGACTGATTTTAACTGCTCTGAACAGTAAATGTTGTACTGCAGCTGCTGTGAGTGATAAAAATCAAGGGATTAAAATCAAGGGACTTGGATGAAGGGATTTAAACCCTGAATAAGTGGTTTCCACATTTTTCTGAAAAATATACAATTGTGGGGAAAAATGAGACCACTCTATACTTTTAAATATCTGCATTTTAAATCCTGGTTTAATCCCGGTTCTGCTGGCAGAAGGCTACGCTGAGCAGCAGGCTGCTTCTAGGCTCAAAGTTTCTAAGACCGTAGTATGCAAGAATACGGTGAAGCAGGAGACACTGGGAATGACCAGAAACCAGCCAGGTAGAGGGCAGAAGTGACATTTTAATGCCAGACACGACCGTTAACTTATCCGACAAATTTTAATGAATCGCAGGATGACATCAAGTGACCTTCAAAAGGAATGGGAATCATTAAGTGCAGGTGTGAAGTGCACTGATGGACAGCTCATATCAGGCTCCTAGAAGCAGCACTGAAGTCCCATAAAGCAAGGAAGAAGCCCTTCATTAATGAGAAACAGAGAAGAACCAGGCTGCAGTTTGCAAAAAAACACATTCATTCACAGATGCAAACCCATAAATTGAGAAATGAGTGAAACAAAAAATTGTGTTGTGATCTCTTAATTTTTTTCACAGTTGTATGTATCAGGTAAGCCACCATTTATTTTTAACCGTTCACCCCAAATTAGAACTACTGAAATTTCACCTGACCCTACCAATAATGATAGGTGAATCTGACCCCTGTAATATTTTTGTAAATTAAGTAACTCTGAATGTGGGGCAGATGTTTAGTTATGCAATTACCTAGCCCAGGGGTGGACAATCTTATCCTCAAAGGGCTGGTGTGTATGTCAGATTTAGGGGTAACCTTTAGGTCAGCTGTTCAAACCCAGGTGTGACGACTCTTCAGCAAATCAGTCCTCTAATTAATAATTTAATTAGGGAGTTGCAGCGAAAATCGCATACACAAAAAGACCCTTCCTGGGTAAATTTGGCCACCCATGATCTAGACTAATTATGCAAGTCATCATTAATGTTTAATATGACTATATAAACATATAAACTTACATATAAAAATGAATAAAACAATCATTAGCCACCCATCCATCCATTTTTTATACTTGCTTGTCTGTTGCAGGGGTAGGGGGACCTGTAGCCTATCGCCGAAGCTACAGGCCCACGGTCAGGAATAACCTACCATGGGCTGCAAACCCATCGTAGATGCATTAACATATAAGAATTCTTTATAACAATTTTAATATACTCAGCAATCTTTCATTCTGTCCATCCAAGTTTCTTCCAATTTTTTGTCCTGGTCAAGGTCACAGAGGGACCTATTCTGGAAGTACAAGGCAGTAGGCAATTGGCATCCTACACAGTGTGTTGCTAATCCTAGTTTCATAGCTTCACCTTGTACATAACGATAATTACAATATTGACCTTATTTCTTTGTGTGACTCTCATAGTGAGAAATCTCATGCGCAATCTAGGCGGTGCACAAGTGAACATTTCATTTTTCCACATCCGGAATGATTGCAAGCTTGTTGATGCATCCAGCTTTTTATTGTCAATGCCTGGAAAGATGCTAAGTTATTCCTTCTTCCCCTGACAGCATTTCCTGAACTGACATTCTTTCTTGTTAAAATCCCACAGAGCACTTTGCTAGATTACTGTTCAGCATAGCTACTCCCATCTGGAAGTCAGAGTCCTTTCTAAGAATTTTAACATTTTCCTCCAACCAGAGTCAGGATGTTATGAAATACATTCCCTGGTCATATTTTTACTGGTATTCTTGTGTCACGTAGTCCTCTGTAGATTTTTGCAAACATGCTTTGACATTTCTTCTCCCTCAATAGCATTTTTGGGCAGCCAACTGAGCAGAAGCTCATTTTTTAGCTTATTGTCAGTAACATGAGGACAACATGTTTCAACTGTTCCTTAGAAGGGTGAATATATGTATACACTCACACACGCATACACACATACAGACACAGTCACGTAATCATATATTTATGGGGACTGCTTATTCATTTATACTCTTTTAGTAAAACACTTTAAAAAGGAAAATACAGCCTAAAATTTTATTATAATTTCATGAGTTGTAAAAATCCTAAAATGCCACATTATTAATAAATCAGTTAATTATCCATTTTATCAGACTTACCCCTTGAACTAATTTCTCTGTTTTATTTTTGGCTCCCTATTTTTCAACTCGTTACCCGTCACTACTAAAAGTATACGGGGAAATGAAGTGAACAGGCAACAGTAACTTTATTGGTATTCATAGTAGATGTCACGCTCGGCTCAGATAAATGCGACGCGCTTATATACAAAAGAAAACTTAAGACGCAAAGGCAGCCACACGGCCCGGTGTCCGTCTTCGGATGCATTGCCAAGCTGCACAGCTCACGGGGAATTTAGTGTGGCGAGAGTTCGCTGCAGTGCACGAGGCTCAATAAGGGAAAGCGGGAATTATTCCAAAGGGGCGAGAGCGCCACCTATCGCCATTAACCTGAACAGTCCCTTTTACGGTAAAGTTTTTCACTAAGTGAAAGTGCGGCGGCTCCGGTTAAGGGTGGTTTCAAGTTACCAACAGTTGATTAAAAAGACCATTTTGAAGCTAATGTGATCAGCGATTCTTTTCAACATAAAGCTGCACGTTTTCAACCGCGGTTATTTTAGCCTCATATTCGATATTCAGCTTTAATAACTTTTAACTGAAGTAAGGTAGGACGTTATTAATGACAGAATTGTAAATGTCTTGTACACAGACAACGACGCACGCCGATTATTTTTGCGGTTCGAGTCATTTCTCGTTAATCTCGTTAATGCCAAAGAAAATACGTAATTTAATCTGTAATTAGGAATTGGTTTAGCGTTTTAGCTTCATGGAAGCTGTTGCACACCCCAAGGTTTTCCCGATTTCTTTACGGACGAATTTTCAATGCGTTTGGATCAGTGGACTCTAAGGAGCAATGCACACCCATTACTGTATTGCTCCAATGGCATGTTATATGGATATAATGTAATGATTAATAACTATATTACAGGTAAAACAAAATACCTGAAAATCCAGGGGGAGTGCGTTGTTCCTTACAGCCCACTGTTCAAAGCACACTTTACTAGGCGTGCCTGTCTTGTTTAGTTTTAGATCTATTAACCTATAGGTCTATTGCCCCATTGCGCAATAAATGGACAAAATATAACAATCAATAACTAGTACAGACAAAAATCACCTGAAATTCCAGGGAGTGTGCATTGATCCCTATAGTCCCTATAGCACACTTCATTAGTCTTGTCTAGTTATTAACCCTTTCATGTATTGTCCCATTGCTCATTATATGGAAAAATGTGAACATTGAAAAATTAATTATGTGGATATGTGCAAACATAAAAAAATTAAATGGATACATGTGAAAATTGAAAAATCAATTATTTTATGGACACACTTGAACACTGAAAAAATAATTAAAATTCGACCGCAAAGAAAGCTGGAAAACCCGAAAAAATAATTGATGTTCATAATTGTCTGTGT
>JABFEB020000040.1:26792473-26815004 GCA_019775895.2 Stomatorhinus ivindoensis
TGTGCGTGAAGCAGAGTGGCAGCTCAGTGGGTATCAATCAAAGTTTTAGGGTTCAAATCATGTGTGTGTGTGTGTGTAAGAGGCTTTTGCTAATTCATAACTCATGAGATATGATCTTTTGGACAGGTGTTGTAGGTTATCGGAGCAAGGGGTAGCATTGATACGTGAGAAGAACTCCACTCTAAGCTCCGTCTTCAAAATTTCCTTTATTTAAAAATAGAATTTGGACTGGGTGTTTGCTCTGATAACTACACAAACAAAACAATAACTCAAATAAAGGGTAACACAGCATTGAGGAGTGGGATTCCCGAAAGGTTGTGCAGTGGACAGTCTGTAACAGGAAAAACAACTGAGACGGCCCACGGTGCTGCGGAGCTGAGGGTCAGAGAGTCTGTCCCAGCCTCACATGCTGCTTCCTGTCATTAAGAAAGTCAGTAATCCTACATCATGTGGCATCAGGTCCTGGGAAAGTTTAGTCTTGCTACAAAGATGGAATTATAACGTTGAACACAGAGCTGAAACAGGATCCTGGCATAGGCTCCAGGAGACTCCAAATGCTGCAGATGAAGTGGAATCCCAAGTTGACTGCATGGTCTGCATACCTCTTCATCCTTTACGGCAACTGCAAGGGGCTGGGATGGATTTTACATAGACAAGCATAAGTTTCTCAAGAGTCTTCATGACTACTGATGTCAGGGCAACCAGTCTGTTATCGTTCATGCCTTGAAATCTTGGCTTTTTGGGGACTGATATGATTGCTGAACTTTTGGCACAGGCTGGGGCAATGAAGTGGTCTAGGGATTGACTAAAGATGTCTGTGAAAAGCAGCGCTAGCTGATCAGCACAGTACTTCAAGGAGGCTGAAGATGCACCAACAGGCTCAGGGCTGTTTTCACAGATAGATATTGGTGGGAGTGAGGACAAAGCAGGGGACAATGGCTATATGGTGGGGGGCAGTGAATGGCGGACAGGTATCACTGGACAACAGTTAGAAATAGACAGTTAACGGTTTACCAGCAATAACGTATTTAATCGCCTTTACAGTTCTCATGTGCTATTAAGTACAACATAATTAGAAGTGTTTTGCTCTTGATTTTCATTTGTATTCAATATCAAGGGCATCACATTGCAGTGCCCAACAGTAGTCAGCCAGCATTAATGGATTCCAGTTGCCCTGTAGCATTGTAGCAATGTCCTGGTGAAACCTTTCACCGTGTTCATCACTGACAGCACCAAGGTCTGCAGGGAAGAAGTCCAAGTGTGAGTAGAGGAAACAAATCAAGTGACATGTTGCACTTAATTGCTTTGCATGCATTTAGAAGTTTGTCTACCAGTTGAAGATAGTTTGGGGCTCTATAATTGTGAACAACATCCTTGAAGGCTTTCCAGACAATTTTTCCCGGCCCATCTAACAGACCTTCGAACTGCTTGTCACTCATAAGTTGTTTGATCTGAGGGCCAAAAAATACCCTCTTTGATCTTAGCGTCAGTTATTCCTGGGAACATGTGTCTCAAATAACAAAATCCTTCACCTTCTTTGTTCATTGCTTTCACAAAATTCTTTATCAGTCCCAGTTTTACATGAAGAGGCGGCAAAAATATCTTTGCTGGGTCGACAAGTGGTTCATGCACAACATTTGGATGTCCAATTCACAAATGAAAACACTTTAACAGAAAACCTTCCAACCTGGCCTGATTCCCTGCCTGAACATGCCCAGACAATACAAAACATGTTGATAGGTCCCTTACAGAAACAATATATTTTGGACACAAATATATGAAAAACATGACAAAGCTGAAGATTTCAATGAAACGGAACGTGATGGGCAAATTTGGATGTGATTTTCGTTATCAGCAGCCAAAAATCTGAGGAACACCCAACAGTGTTCAAGAAGCAAAATCTTTGTTGTGCAGTGTAATATGGGCATGAAACACTCCATTCAAATCAGAAGCAGATGGCGTTCAGATCGTTGGTTAGTTGACGATCCTCAGTAGATGATCATTTCTTTTTGTAGTGTTATCACTTACAGACCATTCCACATCCATTTGTCTTCTGCCCGGCCACCATTCAGCAGTGTTTTGACCGTGCATACCCACGTCTCACATCACCTGGCCATTCAGAAAGGTGTACTTGTGACACAGAAATAACAAATCATTCAATATGCAAAACTGCTTCAGGCTCACACATCACGGGAAGAAACAGACAATAAAAGGCATGTGACTTTACAATAAGCCTACTGAAATCCATTACAATACCAATGCCACCTGACAAATGCCCAGTCCTATACAGTGCTATGAAACACAGTTGTGACATGGGTGTAGTTCACAAAATGCCAATCACCCCAGATTTTATTATAAAATGCAGCAGAGCAGGGCTGCTCAGTCCTGCTCCTGGAGATCTGCCACCCTGCAGGGCTTAAATACAGCCCTAATTTGACACGCCTGATACAGATAATCAGGCACTTCAGTATCACCTCAGTATTAGAGTCAGCTACGCTGAAGTTATGATGGTTCTCATACTGAGATATAACTGAAGTTCCTGATTATCTGTATCAGGCGTGTTAAATTAGGGCTGTCCTTAAGCAGGAGCAGGACTGGGCACCCCTGCAGCAGAAAAACAACTCTTTTGATCCCCAGTTGGCATGATGACGTATCTGAAATCACATCTGAGTATAGCAAGGTTCCTGGGCACCTTGTGGACTGACGGGCAAATTGTGCTTCCATGGACATTGATAAGATCCCCATCACAGCATACAAAAGATTGCATCGCAAGATAATGTAGACTGGCATATTCCATCTCCTTGTCTGTCTGTTCTGACAAGTGATATCTTACCCAGAACTGCTCTTCATTGTACCTCCTAGGGTACACAAGACTCCTGCATCTTCTTCCCAGGATTAATGCAGCCTGCACTCTTTACAAAGCAAGACCAAGGCCTTTCATTGTATTCGTAATGAAGTCATGCATGTGTGCCACGAAACTAATACATTTTTATTCTGATTTCAATAGACTTCGCGATGAGAACTGCATGTCCCCTTACCCAGAATGAATTATGTAAATATTAAGTCTTAAACTCATGTATGAAAGAAATGCTTTGTCATCTTGCTAACGCTCAAGCAAAAGGAGTCAGTGGGACATTTTTTCCAATGGAAAGTCTCTCCTCATTAGCAAACAGCCTTCAGTTTACCCTTGTTTACAAACTTTCTAGTATTTATCATAGATACGCTTGTTTATCATGTACTGTATTGGTTATCATTATTCCAATTAAGTTTGCAACCAACTTGGCTATCTTTACCTCAAATGCCTCTGCTGCCGCACGGTGAATTTCACCATGTTTTGATGTACACTTCTCACACACAGTAGAATTATGTACATGTCTGTAGTCCAGCGGTGCCCAATCTTATCCGCAAAGGGCCGGTGTGTATGCAGATTTTTGGGGTAACCTTTATTCTCTGCACAGTTAAATGGCTGTTTATAATAGACTGCCTGGCCAAAAAAAAAGTTATGCATTAATATTTCATTGGACAGCCTTTAGCTCTGATTACAGCATGCATTCGTAATGGCAAATTTTGATACGCTTATGCAATGTCACAACATTTATTTCCATCTTGAGTTGCATAAAAATTTTCCAAATATCCTGTAGTGATAGTGGTACCACTGCATAAAGTATTCTCCAGCACATCACAAAGATTCTGTATGGGGTTAAGGTATGGACTCTGTGGTGGCCAATCCATGTGTGAAAATGGTTCAGGAAGCATAATACATCAATCTCTGACTTTTTGAGCCCGGTGAATCCTGGCATTATCTTGGAATATACTTGTGCCATCAGGGAAGAAAAAAATCCATTGATGGAAGAAGCTGGTCATTTAGTATATTCATGTAGTCAGCTGACCTCATTCTTCAGGCACATAACTTTGCTGAACCTAGACCTGACCAACTTAAGCAACCCCAGATCATAACACTAACCCCCCAGGCTTGTACAGTAGGCACTAGGCAGGGTGGGTGCATCCCTTCATGTCTCCCTCTTCTTACCTTGATGTACCCATCACTCTGGAACAGGGTAAATCTGGACTCATCAGACCACATGACCTTTTTCCATTGCTCCAGAGTCTAATTTTTATGCTCCCTGTCAAAATGAAGCCTTTTTGAAGCTTCGCAGATAAGTGGTTTCTTAACGCTACACATCTGTTTAGTCTCAATGCCTTAGGTTCTCTTCGCATTGTGTGTGAGGAAATACTCATACTTTAACTCTTTTTAAAGCAGTGAGTTCTACTGTTGATTTTTTACGATTTGATTTCACCAAAAGTTCAAGCGATTCCCGATCATTCAAGATTCTTTTCCAACCACATGTCCTCCTCGAATATGATGGTCCACCACTATCCTTCTAGGTTTTAATAATGCGTCTGGAAATTCTTAATACAATTTTAGCAATTGTAGCAAACTCCTTAGTTGTTTTCTTTGCTTGATGCAGGCTAATAATCTGACTCCTCTGATACAACGTAACATCTTTTCCACGACTACAGAATATGCCTTCCGACATAGTAATTTAAATCAGAAGCCACTCATTGCATCAGTTATGGTTAAATAACTTGTTGCCAGATCCAACATATTAATCATTGCAGTACTTATCAAATGGAAGGCTCTTACCCATTTGCTTAGTTAAATCCAAGCGGTGACCTTTTTTGGGCAGGTAGCGTAAATGAGTAATACTGCAATGCGTGCTTTGGCAATAGCGCCATTTTGGTTTATTCCACTGCAGTTGCCCAGCAACACTACCAATCAGCGTCGTCTCTTTCAGATTTCGCATGGGCTGCTGGGAATCAGAGGCCCGTTCAGAAAGCGACCGCCCTTTTCTGGGGAACGACAGAAGAACAGCACAGGGGGAACTGAGCGAGATATAGACTCAAAAAATAACTGGATAAAGCAGTGGAACCTTCTTGGGGTAGGTTTAACGGCGTGATAAATAAATTATTTTTAAGTGAGGCTAGTTTATTTATCAATACGTCCGATAAAAATGTGGATTTTAATGCGCGATTTGATGACGTAATGGCGATGGTCAAACAACAAATGGAATGAGCGCCGACAGGCCCGTTTAGAGTTTTTAAGCGTTCATTGTCGTCCAACTGGTTCCAGCTGTATATACTGCCGTATAAATACATTTTATCCAATTCTATGCTGCATATTGTTTTGTTGATGTCTTTATTCGAAGGTTGAGGAGGTTCTTATTAGGCCTTCCGCAGTAAACCATCGGTAGTGTGCTAGCGGCTACACGTTGACCGCCTACTAATCAGTAATTGGTCTTTTTGATATATTTGACACCGTCATCTACGATGTGATTGGAGACTGTATCGTTTCCTACCCAGAATCGCCCCTGCTCCGAAATATTTAATTGGCTAACGCGTTTGACTGACGTGAGTTTGTTTTTCTTTTGATTGGATGTTTTCAAACGTTCATTCAAAATAGTATGAGGCTTCGTACATGGACCATTGTCAAATGTTCGGTGCATCCCATTTTTCTGGTTCGCGTTGGTAGTTGACTGGTTGGTTGTTCGTGTCATATGTAAAAATAATGTAGTGTCGGTATACAAGCAATGAGAAATGGTGCGTTGTTCAAAAGTCAAGGTTTAGTTTTTGTCTCTCTCAGTTCTGCGTAGTGTGTGTTCGATTGAAATCCAGTCGAGGTTGTCCCCTGTGTCATATCATTGCTTAATGCTGGGCAGTGTGGTGTTCTAACGGTAAAGGAAGCGTGCTCTTGATTGAAAAGTTCGAATCCCGACGGGACCAGCACGGTGCCATTAAGATGTCACCCCCATGCACTGCACGCTGGAAAATAATAGCTGCACCACTGCTGTGTCACATATGGGTTAAAAGCAGAGAGCACATTTTGTTGTTGTGCACTGTGTTCTGCGGTGTGTCGAAAAGGACAATTAACCATTTTCACCTTATTGGGCTTCAGGCTTACCACGACTCTGCATTGGATAGTGGTGGTGAAAATAGATGGATAAAACTCACAGTTTAGGCATGATGTCAAACAGTGACTGCCAGCCTGTTATCTACTATGCTTTGGCCCCATTGCAGTTCATATGAATAAGAATATAAAGGTAATATGTTTTTTCAAATACGTTTAAGTTTACATTTATCATCTGTCCATCTATCTGTCCATCCATCTATCTATCTATCTATCTAAACTATGCTGGGTTCTGTCAGTAGATTTATTCTTTGCTTCTTCGCTGAGTGCATTTCAATTTTATCAGAGCTTAGTTTTTTTAGCTTAGGCACATGTTGCACTTATTTAAAAATCGTAGTTATTTTTAAAAATGTCTTTGGCACAAATGTTTTTTTTCCCCTCCTGTCATCTCCTCATATTTCTAGTAGTAACTTCTCCAGTCCTAGTCACTATCTGGACCTCAGTGCATGACTCTGCCTATCATATATCTGCAGGCCACAATCATAGGTACGTTGAAGTAGACTCATTTGTACATTTCATGTGGTGATTCCTTTACTCTTTCTGTGGATTATTTCCAGACAATTGGCTGAATCATGTCAGATGACGGTGAGGTGGACTTTGGGAATGAGTTCCCCGCACACTACAAGGTCATGCTGGACAAGCTCAATGAGCAACGCCAACTGGACCAGTTTACCGACATTACCCTAATTGTGGATGGTACATGACCTTATTATGTAACACCCTTTCAAATTTTTAAATGCCACTGAATTATTGTTTAGAGTGCGTACCTGCAACTATACAATCTGAACAATATACTGTAATTGATTGACTTTACATACTCATTACAGGGCAATAAGTGTATTATTGGTGTGCTTTGAAGCACACCATATGGTTAGCAACCATTGCAGTTTGAGACATGTTTTTTTGCAGGATTTGGTTTGCAGTATCCATACATTTTCACCAGATGGCACCAACGAAGTTGAATACGTTTTTTGCATACTCGTATAGTCACGCATACTGCCTGGGAACAACCTCGAAGATACGTAGTGTTCAGTACACTGTCAGTCCAGTTAGCTCTGTCATTTCATAGTGATATAACTCGATTTCTTTATGCTGCTTGCTGTAGATGTGAAGTTGTCTTCAGTTTATTTGCTGTTATACACCATCGCAATTTTCCCTTTTCAGGACACCAGTTCAGGGCTCATAAAGCTGTCTTGGCTGCCTGCAGTCAGTTTTTCCACAAGTTTTTCCAAGACTTTACTCTGGAACCGCTGGTGGAGATTGAGGGCAAGTATCCAAATTAAATTTGCTCATTTCTGTATGACTCTTATTCATCTAGTTTTCTGGACCGTATATAATTATTCATATATATATAGTGTGTGTGTGTGTATCAGATACTTGTAAGATATAATAAATAGTAATGGCAGATGCATAGTATTGTTTTTTAATGTTGGATGCTCGTGAGAATTGCCCTCTGCTGTAACAGGGGTCAGCAACTCCGCTTTCCGGCACTTGATGGAATTCACCTACACCGCCAAGCTGGTGGTCAACGGCCATGAGGAGGTCAATGATGTATGGAAAGCAGCCGAATATCTACAGATGCAGGAGGCCATCAAAGCCCTGAACAATAGGTGTGTGTTGACTTTTAGCATGAATCTTGGTTGCCGTCATTGTGTGCCATCAAGTTTCCTTGTTCCCCGCTGCCCAGCCTGTCGTCTGATCTGCTGAACCTGGTGGTTTTCTTTGATAGGATTAACAGCAGAGCTTCCTTTGGTACAAGCCCAACCCTGACAGGGAAAAGCAAGGCGAAAAAAAGGAGGATTGCAGAGACCTCAAACGTCATCACTGAGTCACTGCCTTCTGTGGAGACAGAGCCTGTGGAGATCGAGGTGGAGATCTCTGAGGGCTCTATCGAGGTGGAGGAGGCTGGGCTGGAGGAGATGGTGATGAATGCAGCCAAAAATGCTCAAAGTGCTGAGGGTTCCTCAGATGACTCCGCATTGGCACTACTGGCTGACATCACCAGCAAGTACCAGCAGGGGGAGCCAGCTCTCCGAGTAGTGACAAAGGGAGGCGAAGAAGTAGTGCTGCAGGATGAGAGTGTTGTGGCCCCTAAGGCCCTGGAGGGCATCGAGGTGGTGGAGGTGCAGATCTCACAGCTGGACAACATGTTCCGGTGTGACAAATGCGAGCGCTCCTTCAAGCTCTTCTACCACCTGAAGCAGCACATGAGGTCGCACGTGGCTGGCGCGGACAAGCCGTACACCTGCCGTCACTGTGCCAAGGCTTATGCCCGTGAGGGTGCCCTCAAGCAGCACCTCAACAGCTGCCACTTCGAGGCGGAGGAGCAGTCGAGGCGACACCGGCCACAGAAGAAGGTGCACGTCTGCGAGTACTGTGACAAACAGTTTGACCACTTCGGGCACTTCAAAGAACACCTGCGCAAACACACAGGTGAGGGGAGGAACCAAGTTATCTGTGGTTCTGTGTTCCTTGGTAAATGAAATTTCATTGTTATGAATCGTGATTGGGGTAGTATGATAAGACTTTGCTATATTCCCCAAGACCTTGCAGTGGCACGTCAACGTTGGTTGACATTCTCGCCTACTTTGATCGTGTCTGCAGGTGAGAAACCCTTTGAGTGTCCAGATTGCCATGAGCGATTTGCCCGGAACAGCACACTCAAATGTCACATGGCAGCCTGTCAGAATGGCTGTGGAGCGAAGAAAGGACGCAAAAAACTTTATGAATGTCAGGTAAGGTGGTACTACGCAAATGTCCCTGTAATCTCTTGCTCAGAGGTATGCTGGCCCTCCTGTAATATGTGTATGAATTCCATTAATTCCCTTTGGGGTGTATTACTTGTCCAGCAGCATTACAAGGATAAATCCCAATACGATAAATAGTATAAAACTGTAAAAATGTTGACAGTGCATGTGGAACAGTACAGTGTTGCATACAAGAGAGCAGTGTTCCTTTTTTGTGAGCTAGATGGAGTCAGACAGGAGGAGACTCAAAGGGAAATCTTCTTTCTAATAGTTCCGGTTCTTTAGCTTCTATGCTATCATAACATGGCATGAAATGGTTTCTTTAGTAAAACTATTTCTTGATCCTCCACTCCTGTTTCCCCTTTTTTTCCACTTTGCCCAGGTGTGCAGCAGTGTATTCAATAGTTGGGACCATTTTAAAGACCATCTTGTGATCCACACGGGGGAGAAGCCCAACCACTGCACGTTGTGTGACCTGTGGTTCACCCAGCCCCGAGACCTGCGCACACACCTGCGTGACATTCATGGGGCTACTTCCGTAGAGGAGGTGCTGATTGCACAGCCCAGCCCCTCCGTGGTGGCTGTGGTGACTTCTGAGGAGGAGGCCGGGGCCCTGCTGGAGGAGGACGGCATGCGGGTGGAGCATGTGACCGTGGAGCCTGTGGACGTGGAGCAGGTGGAAGAAGCCGTGGTGATGGAGGAGGATTCAGAGGAGAAAGCCCTGTCACAGGATGAGGAGGAGGCGCTACAGGTGTGCAAGGTGGAGGAAGGAGAACTCACTGAGGTACAGCAGGATGACGGGACAGAAGTAGAGATCCAAGTGGGGCAGGTGATTGGCAACGGGGAGCAGCCCGTGTCGGACTTGGAGGTCCAGGTGGCACAGGAACAGGTGGAGACGCACGTGGAGGACTGTGAAGCTCAGGCTGTGGAAGTATGAGAAATACCCAATAATCATCTGTCTCCAAGCCCTTGGCCCAAAGAAACGAGGATTTGTACTGTACATTTACAAAATTAATCTGAAACTGGTGTTTCTCTCTTGCTCCGCCTCCTGCACACCTTGGAATAAATTTGAAGGTTTTTATAGCTTGATGACCAAATGATTTCAAACCCTTTTCTATTTTAATATTTTATGGTTATCATACATGTCATGGATGCTGAGAGTTGGTTTGCTCACCACATCTGACACCCACGTCCTTTGGAGTCTTGCAGATCTTCCTACCTTCTACCTGACATGCTGGAACTCAAAGCTGCTTTGGTGTCCTCAGGAAGCACTTAGCTTAGACATGACTCTGGGACAGCATAACCATGAGCCCCGAGCATTCAGGTCCCTAATCAGGACCCAGCTCTATCCAGTTAATAGCTACCCTTCTCTGTAAATGAAGATTGCCCGTTTAACTGGCTCTGAGGAACTTGAGGTAACATTAGGAGATGAGGAGACTGGCAGAGTCTTGGAGTGCTAGGAGCTACATATCCCACAGAGAGAGAAATGGACCTGGCCTGCTTTCTCTTTACCTTTATCCGGCTGCAGTCCATGAAATAACACTGTGGCACATTCTCTAGTGATGAAGAATTTCAAAAAGCTCCAGCAGGACCATACGTACAGTTTTTTCCCCCCCTTCAGTTTTTATGTTCCCAGATGATAGTTGCATTATTAATTTGTTACATAAATTCTTCTGTTTTGTACAGAAAAATAAAAAAGAATACTATAGTTGGTGATGATGTACTGACTTCTTTTACACTACATAGAAGTAAAATCAATTCACCCATCTTTTAGCTGCTTACCCTGGGAGGGAGAACCCTATTTTCAAAATTAGTTGTTGGATGATTCTCATAAAGCTAAAATGCTTTATATATTTTCACTTATTGACACAGAATTTACCTTGTGTAATTGCATTTGATATTCTTCATTCATTTATAACCAGTGCAAAACACAAAATTTTAAGGGGGTATCAAGATAGGTATTGCGCAACAATAGGGAGATAGGGACGCCCACCGAATATTAACGAGTATTTCGCATACTGTTTATAACCGATAATGTGGAATACTTTCTTTTTTCAAGAGCTTGCGTATTAATACACCCATAGAATGAAAATGGTCTGTAATATTTAGCCAAAACCTTTCTCGGGTACCTACTTGTCAGACATCAATATGGGGCAGATAATACATGTTGACACTCAGGGAGGGACCGCCCAAGTTTATAGTACTGTAAGATTTATTTCTTTGATGCAGAGTTTCTGGGTGATTCTTGGAATAAAACTGCAAGAACAGCATTGTTGCGCTACAGTAAAAACGTGCAGTTAATAGGTGTAAGTCATTGAACTTTTTGTCTTCTACGTTTTAGCGTATTTTTAAATCTGAAGCGCCTTTATCAACCATATAGATTCGCCATGAGTTTTTTGCGTGAGCGTGAGAGTCAGAAAGTGTGTGTCACGCCAGATACATGAGAGTTGGCGACCACGGTGTATGACAATTATTGACTTTAAGAAATATTAAGCGTCTAGTAATGACAGGGATCGGGATGGCCACCATGTCCATACAGGTGCAAACATGCTCGATCGCAGCAAGGAGCGTCTGTGTCTGCGATAAAGGAAAATACAGTGGAAGATACGTGGTAATAAATGCCTTTTGATCACAATATCCGTCAGGATTTGCCACGATGCTGACGCCTGACGGTGGGAATATTAACTATTTTACATCACAGCAAGAACCTATTTTGATACGGTTATTATTTCTTCAGAGAATTGCGTTTGAAGGTTTTTACGCCGTCTTATTTGTATTTTGTTTGTTCATGTATTTTCTTAAGACGTTTTCGTGTCTCAGATGTGGGGCCGCCTTAATGATCTCGGTTGCTTCATTTAGCAAGATACCACCTGTTCGCGCTTGGGGAAGAAGTTGATAATAATGTGATGATCGTTCATATCGCTCGTTGGTCCCCAAGATAAATGACGAACATCTTTTTCGTACTGTTGTTTATTTTCAGTTTATTTTCCTTTTGCTATATGTTGTATAGCAACACCTAATTCTTTTAAATATAACTGTGCATAGAAAAAAAACATTCTCATACATGTCCTAAATCCGTTTTTTATTAAGTAGTGGCCTAAACATGAGCTTACGCCTCATTCGTGTTCTTATTGGCTGAATGCGCCTATAGATCCCGCCTCCTTCAGACCGTGATGCGCCGAGGCGCTTGTCACTCTGCGAGCCTCGGGCATAAATATCTAACGGCAATGAACTGTCTTAACCGCGAACAGCTTTGCTCAGGGATCCTGAAAGTGCCACTGCTGTACGCATCCATTCATGCAAAAAAAAAAAAAAAAAAAAAAAAAGACTTGACACCAGTTTAAATTCCCATTCCCCGATGCTCACCTGCGCTGTCCGTTCAGAAATCTCAGCAAGGTAAAGAGACCGTCGATTTAAAATGTACTTGGCTTGTAGTGCCTTGCTAGCTGTGTGTAATCTTCCAGTATGATCCCACCGACGGAGATGATCGGGGACGGCAGGCATCACTCTCCTGGAAAATGGTCGCTCGGATGTAATGTTTGGGTCTTAGTAAAGAATATAAGGCAAATCTCTGAACAGCCCCGGGTGAACACCTGTCGAGTCAGGATTTGCGATGCGACGATGAAGCTGCATAACACGCTAATTATCACATAGTATATTTTACAGCCCACATGTTATAGTTAACGCTCGCATGTATGGGGTTTATTATTGCATCGATTGTATGTTTCGTCCACCGTCATAATATCCTCAGAATGGTGTGGAGCAACTGATTTAATAAGTAATCTTTGTATTCATAATGATTAGATGCCGTACACAAAACACAAAGTACCGATGAATTGTACGTTAAAGCAGCATTATTGCGGTGTATTGGAAACGTTCAGCTCGTTAACTTTTATCACAATGTATTGTATATAATAGCATATGGCTGCGTACTATACCTGGTGATGGCCCCTCTCCTTTGTAAATTTCTTATGTTCTTAGTGTAGGTTTACGTTATAATTACGGTGTGAATACATTTCAGTTTAATTAGTTTAATTGGGACATTCATGCTATAAAATGTATTTTGCTTGACCAGTTGACCATATATAATGTATTTGACATATACATTTTGATGTGCATAATGATTTTGTTGCGTTTGTAAGATTTGAAGGATCAGTTTTTAATAGTGAGCGCTTCACCTCGTGATATTACCCCTCACATCGCGGACGTACCGATATTCACTTCCATGAAGCACAGTGAGGAAAGCTTAAATCCTGCTTCACTATTGTCAGTTTACCAAACAGAAGAGGTTGGCTAGCTGTTTTGGTACAGACTAATTTATCTGTTAAAGTCAAATAATTACGGTAAAGTCACCGTACAGTTGCAATAAAAACAATGCAGGTCAGTCGTGTAACATTTATGGGCAACGTGGAGGTGCAAATCCGTGAGACTTTATGGCCTCAAGCAGCTACATATCAACATGTGTGTTTTCTTGCAAGTTTACATTGTGTCCATTTATAAAGGTGCTGCCTTTCATGTAAGTGCTCCTGTGCTTTACATACCTGAAGCTGTTATGTAAGTCACACCGCTGGCAGCCCCGCAGTACTGTTTTATCCGAATGAAAACTGCAACCATGACGAATGCTGCAGTTCCAAGTGGCCACCAGCTGTTATTCAGCCTGGCTTGAAAATGAATGTTGCCTTTGCATGAAAATGAACATGTTCCAATGAAAACGACAATGATACCAACAACGGGCTGTCAGACAAAGGGCGTGCACCAGGAATCACGTGATCACAAGTCTAAGCTGAGGTCACGGTACAGAAGAATGGGGGTGTGAAAGTGGGGGGTGTTTGGCGGTAACCATGACAGGCACTGACTGTCATGAAATGAAGTAAGGGGACTTGCTGAGAATGTCCCTGCTAATGTTTAACATGAGTTAGTGGTCTGCTAGTCGCACCAGGTTCATCCAGGCCTGTACCCCATTGGGGGTTTCATTTGGGGGCTGGGGGTGACAGGGCCTTTGGGGGGGTTAGCATTGTGTCATCATGCTCTACCCCCTCCCCCCAATCTGCAAACATCTGAGTCAACTGCGCTTATACATAGAAAATAATCAAACTAATAAATATACAGTACAGTTTTTCAAGGCATCGTTGCAACTTATTGATTGCAGGGCCAGGAATTATTCAGTTGCTGAAAGGAGTGTTTGTTGATTTGCCCTGAATAGATTTAAAAGAAGGGACGGTTTGTGCTTAATTAACCCACAAAGGGTATTACAGGGATTTATAAAAGTATAAGAGCTGTAGAGTGAGTCTGCTATCTTCCTTTGAATCTGTGTCATATTAAGCTGCTTTGAAGTGCCAAAAACAGATGACAGGAATAGCATTTGTATGGTTAATCGAATGTGGACGGATGCCCTCTGATGGACTGCCATTCTATTCATGCTATGCTTATTTTATGTTTTGCTTTTATTAATTTTGAGTTTTAGTTTATACACATCAAATCACCTACAGATTAGAGCTGTCATGTTTACCCAATTAAACTCGATTATTACTAAGAAGCGTCTTTAAGTTTTCCTTCTCGATTTACTCTGCAGTGTGGCAGAAGAAAGATGGCGCATTGGCAGATGAGTCCAAATAAAGAGTGAAGGCATTAGTTCTGTGGAAGCACTGCTGGTTGAGTGAATGAGAATTAAGCTCTGTCAGTATTGCAAAGCAGAACTTAAACATCACACAGAACAACTGCAATGCAAATACATCTTAAAAGAAGATTTCACATTTGTTGGACTCTGTGAATAGTGTGAGGTTAGCCATAGATATTTGACATTTGGCCTCTGAAAAGCCTAGCCTGTCTTTTACTTTGTCACTTAAAACCCTTTTGCTTAATTTATGTTTTACGATTGCTGTTTGTCAATATAGTTGGTGGTAAAACAAACGTTATCCCTGTCACTTAGCTATATCTTACAGAATGTTATGTAATAAACATGTTTTTTTTGTCAAGGTATTGCATGATTTATGGCTGAACCATATTGGGAAAAGTTCACATTGCAATATTTGAAGCTTTTGTGATATTTAGGAATTGAAAATGAACTATATAGCTAAATTAATAATGATCTGTCATCTATTTTATTATCTGAATCTGTCAAATAAGTTGGTTTTGTGCCGTGAGTTGTACAAGTAGACTCAAAGCAGTGCAGACAAAATTGTTTTGCTCTTTGGGACTTAAACTATTTCCATACAGACAACGAAAGCTTTTTTTCTGACTAATTCAGACCAGTTTGCTTTTTCCCTCTTCCAATGGAGAGCAGGTATCAGCTAGTCGGCAACCTGCTAATTAGTGAAGCTAACCTTTTCGTTAGCAGATTAACATTTCTGCTAACTATGAAAACCATTAGCGGACCAGTCCGCTAAATGTAGTTTGGCTAACTGTAAATCTGACAACATGTTTTAGCAGGTAAAGTAAATAAAGTTTAATTGCCGAGAACATTAGTAAATCCTAATATCACACATTTGTTCCGGTCTGTTGTGTTGTCTCAGCATGCTGTTTGCTGACCGCATGTAAAATAAGTGGCGAACTGGGGCCTGTATCCTGAAGCTGGATTTCATGCTTGGTCGCATAACCTATTGGATTTCAGGTACCCTAGTTTAAACGGACATTGTCTTTGTTCACTTTCATTTAGCCCAGACTACCTTAAATAAGTTATCTGCCTTCGCAAGGCATCCAGCTTTGGCCCCTGGTTATTTCCCTATTACCGATCAATGTATGAATGTTTCATATCAATGTATAAATGCAGTTGGTTAGTAAAGTATTTTGCCCTTCTTTGCATGTCAAGGCATTGAATCAATGCAGCGTCCGCTGGACAAGAAGTTACTGGAAGTACTCGTTGTTTAATGTGTATGTATTTATAGAACCCTTAGCTGCTTATCCAGCACAGGGTTGTGGTGAACTTGGAACCTATCCCAGGAACATGGGGTTTAGGGTTGGGAACACCCTGGTTGGGGTTCCAGTACATCACAAGGTGCGTATTAAGGGAAACTAATAGCCACCATTTCTTCTAGCTGCATGTTTTTGGTCTGTGGGTGGAAACAGGTGAACCTACGCAGGCAGGGGGGCTCAGCCCTGGAGCTGTCAGCTGGCAGCACTAATCATTAAGCCGTCATATAGCATCTGCAAAATATATGAAATGTCAAAATGCATGCAGGTTTCAGGTGTTTCTACAGATATCATGACATTTTAAAAAGCATTCTAAAAAGTATGGTGTGCATACATGTATGAAAATGTCAAGAATTAATTATTTTTATATTTCAGGATAATAGGCCTGTGAACCATTCTTTAATGTAGTTTATTTTTAGCAGCATTTTTGGCTTCACAAGGTCTTGCACACATGGAAATATTTGCTGTACATGAGTAAAATGTAAAACTGTGGTTCGCCGTTTGGAAAGTGTGGCTTCCTGTCACGGGTTTAGTTTCAGACCAGAACCTTCTCGTCAGTTGCGTCCATCCCAGCATCCCAGGATTCTGGCCTCGGTCTCCATTGTGGCTGCCTGACCCAGGAATTCTGTGCAGCTCTGTTTCTACCAGGGTCAGATAACGGTGTATGTAATGGTGTATCTTTGCGTGGTTGAAATGGTTTGTGTGTTTCCTTAGCAAAATCATAATAAAGTACTTTAACACAAATGTTACTAATCCATGTTCACGAAATTTTAGTTAGAAAGGTTGGGAACCAGATCTTTTGCCATTACTCTGGTCCAGTGGATTATGGAAACTTGTGTGAACTTATGTGAGGTAATACAAACATGTTTTGATGTTTTTAAATGTTCTGCTGGGGGCTGTTACCAGTTTTGGCCAAACTTGAGCAAACGAGTAGAAGCTCCGATTCCAGCCACTGGAATAACCATGAACCAGCTAGCTCCACAAACCGGCCAGCGACCATGTAATATAAACTTGGTAGCTACATCCAGGGAAGGCTGCACTGGAAGCTGTTATTTTTGGACCAGGGCAGGACTTGTCATGATGCTTGCTAATGACATAATCTCATGACATCATCTCCCCTCTA
Source organism: Stomatorhinus ivindoensis (assembly GCA_019775895.2). Classification (NCBI taxonomy): domain Eukaryota; kingdom Metazoa; phylum Chordata; class Actinopteri; order Osteoglossiformes; family Mormyridae; genus Stomatorhinus; species Stomatorhinus ivindoensis. The sequence continues at coordinate 26,809,218 of JABFEB020000040.1, forward strand.
TGGGTATGGTCTTAAAGGCTGGTTGCACTGTCAGATCACAACCAGGGTTTGTGGCAACTTAGCATATTGAATAAATACTTTTAGAGTGTTATAAATACTCTTTCCTTCCTGGGAATGAAGGAATCAAAGACCATGCTAAATGAAACAAGTCATGCATCAAATTGATGTGAAACTCTACAAGTAAACCCTTCAGATCTTCATAAACATCTACTTATGTAGTGGACACTTTTCTCCAAACAACATGAAAGTGAGGAGCAGAGAGCAGGGTCAGCCAGTCCCTGATGCCAGTGGTGTTAAGGGCTTTGCTCAAAGCCTTAAAGGTGCTGTGGGTTTTGAGCCAGAGAACTTCTGATTATGGACACCGATTCCTGAGCCACATGAGAACAAACATGAAGTGAATCCTAGTAGAGAAGGACCTTCTCATGCTACCCTGATCTCACTTGCTTTGCAGTTGGTCAAAAAGTTTGATGTGACTATATAGTTGGAAGAATAACCGATGGGCTATTTTAGTTTCACTTAGGTTAGATATGATGATTTCCCTTGGTTCTGTATGTTGGCAGAGATCATTTCCCATGTAATTTGTATGGGCAAAAAAGAAATCAGTTACCAGTTTGTTGCAAAAGCAGTGCAGCATTTTTGGATAATCCACCTTTTACTATAGCACAGCTAGTCTTTTTTGCTTATTGTAAAATTGCAATCCTGACAGAAGATTTAGATCAGCATATTTCTGAAGAGAATGTACAGGTTTTGTTGTCTTGTAGAGCCAAAGGCTCGTTTGTCTGCCTTGGATGCTGTTTTTCTTGTAGAAGCAAAGCTGTATGGCTCATGACAAATAATAAAGCTTCTTTGCTTGGCAGTGACAGGACTGTTTAAGGCAGGAATAGCTGTCACTTCATTCAGTCAATGTAGGATTGTCCAAACATCAAACTTGGGGAACGATTCCACAAAGCTTTGGAAGTTAAAATTGTGACTGCATTGGCAACCCCACTATTGACTATCTGTACGTTTTGGCCCCAACACAAATGCCATAATGACCCCCCCCCCCCTTTAATCTCTCCTGCCCACACTTGCTGACTCTTAAAGGGACAGGGTGTTTCCACAGTGATGACTTGTATCATGGTTAATGTCACCACAATTTGTGTATTGGGCTCTGAGGAGGCGAGGGCTGCAAATGAGATCTCAGCAGCTCTGCCAGCGATCCCATCTGAGTGGATGGCAGGGGTAGGGATAGTCACATGTAACGAGCTGTTCTGCAGTCCGTTTGTTTTATTTCTGCGGTTGGCTTGACCGGCTGTCTCTGAGAGCCGCCTCTGAGCAAATACACGACGTGGCAGGAACCCTGGGGCTTTGATGAAAACAGCGACGCGTGCTTTCACATGCCCGTCTGATTCGCTTAGACATCATCCGAGGTCTGCAAGCCTCTGAGGTCTAATTCTAATACCTAATGAATGCTGTGGCATTTTATTAAAGAAAAATAATAAATACAAAAGAAAATCCGTGTTCACATGCTGGGAAAATTAAAGTGGAGGCTGCTGAAGCCATGCAGAGCTTGTGTGTCCCCACTTTGGGACACTCTGGCTGTCCCTGTCATTTTTAATTTTCTTGGTCAATGGAGGTGGCAGCAGAGCCAGCGAGGAGGTAGATAGAGGCTCTGTTTTTAGTGCCAGCGCGGCGGAGTTGGCACTGCCACCCTATGGCACTGGCCTTCCCGCTTGCGCAGCTCAGTCACGGCTGCCAGTCGCCGTATGGGTGAGCGGGGGCCATGTATCGGATGATGGCCTTGTCTTTCAGCATTAATTGTGGTATTGTGCTCTCATTTATCTGACACTCACTGCTAAATAAACCAAAAAATACATTTGTAAGCTGAGCCGACTGCTGGCATGACCTGCTGTGGCACTGTTTAGCTGGACTTTTTGGGAAAGGCATGGTCATGTTGAACAGTTATACTATTGTCATTGGTAGTTTAATTGTTAATTACAAGTTTTCTTAATGACTCTAGTGCTGCTTTTCTGAGCTTTTCCATCTTATTTCCGGAAGAAAGGCAGCAGGCCACCTCCTAGCAGCTGGACCGATTTCTGTCGTGCAGCCTGTAGGCAGGTTCTGTAGATGTCTGATCTTACTTTACACACCATGTCCAGCAGCTCCGGAATTAGCATTGTACTGTTGACATTTCATTAAATCGGGTACATAATGCAGCTCCACTAAGTGAAAGCAACATGCATTTAGCAATGTTTCCTTTAACAAATATTAGACAGTAGCTTATAATCATAAGTTATATTGCCAAGAAATCGAGAATTATTAGGCTGATACAGATAGCGGATTTATCTCAAACTGATACCCATATCGATTGTTCAGGAGGTTCTGCTTAAATGAGTTTAAATGGGCACTTCACCCAAATAAATAAATACATTTCCTTTTGTAAAATAGAAAAAATGTATTTGTATTAATGTTTTGGTAAGTAAACACCAATTCTGGCATACAACAACAGTCGTGTTTATAACACAGAAAGGCCAATCGGGAAGTGTGATTTTACTCAAAATTACGGAATTTATCTCAATTCAGTGCAGACAGTGCAAATCATCTTTCACTATTAAATGCTTGTATTATTGGAGGCCGGCGTTATTCCCCAGTACTGCCGTGTTCTTTATAGGAATAGGTTTGTGGTTCGGAAACTTTCTACTCCTCACTGTCTCATCTAAAGGTGAGCAATTAAATTTGTTGTGTTGAAATATTTATTTGTAGATCCTCCTTATGAAATTTTTGCAAAGTATTCAATGTTAAAATAATCCCCCCAGCAGAAATTTTTATAACTCTTTTTAGTACATGGGTGTGCAAAACAATATGTCACCATTTTAAAGGGAACGGTGGTAAAAATTAGCAAATTTTGCACAATGATCGATTTATTGCTGTATCAACAGATTCTGTTCATTGGCTAATACAGTTGGTGCATCTCTAAGAATTGTGCCAAGGACTCTCTCAAATCAAACTGCAGTAGTTTTGTGGAGATACTTTTACGATTTGTGGTTTAATCCATTTTTCAATAAGTCAGACATACTTTATAGGGTGTATGATGGAATTACTGTCCTTTTAATGGTTGTCGCACATCAGTACCTGAGAAGGTGACCGATAAAAGTGCCTCTTTATTCTTGATTGATTGTGGCCTGTTACCAGGAAGGTTTGGATACTGTCCACCGCACACTATGATCAGAGTCACTGCTTGTGCTTGGAAGTGACGCACAAAGAGATGCATCGGAGGGTTAATTGCCGCTGAGTTGATCTGTCGGCCGTTTTAAAACGAACAACAAAAGGGACAGGAAGGGAGAGATGGCGTGCACACACCTGCCCTGGAGCTCCGCACATGTGCGGGGGGCTAATTGATGGGGCCGGCTCTCTTTGTGGTGCAAAGCCACAGTCTCTCTCCTCCCGAGCAGCGCTTTTCAGCTGCGGAGATCAATGGTGACATATTAATGCCAGGCCGCAGACCTGGACGTGTGCGGGACCCTTTGAAGGCACCGGAGCGCTCGCGAAAAGCCTTGCCGGTGTCCGGCCCCACCCCTGAGAAACCTGGCTGGGGGGGAGCTTGGTACACGTTCACCACGACGACCTATGGGACTCGTTTTCTGAGCCCCCTCACCCCTTTGTCTCCTCTAATGTGGCTGCACACGGCTTTGGGATGTCAGTCTTTAGTGATCCTCTTACTTTGCCTTACAGATCATCCCTGTATGAAGAGGATTCACTCTCTGTTAATGCGTCTCTTGACACTATTACAAACTAGTGAAAGTAGCGTGTGTCCATCCATCCAGCATCTTCCAACTGCCGCTTATCACGGGTGGGCCTGGAGCAAACCCCAGGCAATATAGCGCACATGGCAGAGATGCACTCAGGAGGAGATGTAAAGCAGAAATAGAAATATCCCAATAATGTTTTTATGTATTCTGTTTTCAGAGCAGTGCTTGCACATTTATCCCAGTAATGGTTTAAGACGGTATGACATTTGAATAGAGCGTATGTTCTAACAGAGAGCCAAAGTCCCTTTTCAAGAATATCCCCTTCCAGTTAACTTTTCTTATTCTGTGATTGTGTATGTTCAGGAAAAGAAACGTAAGTAATTATGTGCCCTCCCACATCACTTAACATAGAGCAGCATGACCTCGAATAACCCCAGTGTAGGCATTAAATGAGGAAACTCCTTAAGGGAAGTCCAGGATGTATGTTCAGGGATTTCAGTCACTAAGCAGCACTGTTCAGGTGTTGTGTACTAGCGAAGTTCTGGCACCACCTCTTTTACCTCCTCTTCTCCCTCATCTCCTTTCCCTACCTCCCCGGGCGGTTCATTAGGTCCTCCCCTATGAGTAACAAACAGTAACCACCTCCAAAGCTCCCTGTGTGAAGAACGTCTTTTAATGGTCTGTAGATGCTTGTGCAGCATACACAAGTTTATTGTTTTAGGTTACAGCCTTTATTAAAGACCTCATCCAGCATAGATGGTTCTGGAGACTCTCAACAACAGACGTCTGAAACACCAGACCAGTGACTTAATGTTCTCTCTTCCAGTTTCTCTTCTCTCCTGTAGGTGAGTGTGGATTCCCAGGGAAGTGGAGCGGGAATTTACTAGAGTGCTAAATGAAAGCAGAATTAGGATCGATTGTCACCACATCTTGTTATGCCAACTTTGGTGGGGGGGGGGGGGTCATAAGGAGGAGACTTCAAAGAAACATGGACATTCCCACCATAGCTTCTGGGACTTTGTGACGGCAGCACGGTGGTGATCACAAACTCTCAGTGAGAGCTGCTTTAGTCCATGCGTCATTTCAGTCTTGGATCAAACAGGACCCCAATTCTTGTAGCCTTCACTAATATTCACAGCCTGACGTGCTTCTACGAATGTTAGAGTCCATAAATGAATAACAGCAGAATCAATGCAACTCACTTTGGATACGTGTGGCTTATAAACAGATGCTGAAGAACATGGCTGGACAAGAAGGAAAGAGGAGAAAGTAACTGCATTTGAGGCAGCTGATCCCACAAAGCTGGACTGGAGAACTGATGTTTGTGGTGGAATATTAAGGACGGCAGCACAAGGGACGGTCCCGTGTTCGGGTCTGGACAAGCTTGCGTGATTGCCAGGTGACCACAGACTCGGCCAAGTAGGAGCCGCTCCACAGAAACCCTGAGATGAACAGATTTCCGACGTCAATGAGAAAATTGCGAGTGACGCCTCCCTGCGTGGCGGAACCACATTATGGTGAGGCCCTCTGGGGAAATGCTCTTTGGCTGCATGGTAAGCGGTATGTGTTGCAGCTAAGTGAAGCATTTTGTTCTTAAAACCATGCACCACAGTAACAGCAGGATCTGTGACGGGGTGCAAGAATTTAACTGGAAATGAAGTTTTTTTTGTAATTGAAAGGTATCTTTTTTTAGACTTCTGTGGTAATGCCAGGCTGCATTAAAGGTAATTTTAAAAGAAATCAAAGTTTATTCATCAAATGCACAGCAAGCTTCCATTTTCTTAAACTGCTTGTCCTATTTAGGGTAGGGTAGGGTGGGGGGGCTCCGGAGACTGTGAACAACCCAAGATGGGGCACCAACCCGTCATAGGGCACACTCACACCTGTGGCTAATTTGGTACCTACAAAGGAAGGAACAGCCCATCATAGGGCACACTCACACCTGTGGCTAATTTGGTACCTACAAAGGAAGGAACAGGAAGGAAAAAATAATTAAAATTCGACCGCAAAGAAAGCTGGAAAACCCGAAAAAATAATTGATGTTCATAATTGTCTGTGT
>JABFEB020000040.1:26815104-26828212 GCA_019775895.2 Stomatorhinus ivindoensis
GGGCACACTCACACCTGTGGCTAATTTGGTACCTACAATTAACCTCAGCGTGTTTTTGGACTGTGGGGGAAGACAGGAGTATGCAGAGGAAACCCCACATTGACACGGAGAGAACATGCAAACTCTACACACATGGAGTCACAGCAGAGCCTCCAACCCTGGTCCCTGGGTTTGAGGCAACAGTGCTAACCACTTTGTCACCTCAACATATAAGAGAAATAAGTGAAATAGGAAAATATTAACATTTTATATTTTACATAAAATGCAACTGTGCAAGTTGTCCACACAAATTGCCTGCTTACCTATTCATTTGCCTCACTGCTTGTGAGAAGAAATTATTGCGGGGTCTGTTTGTCTCACTTCCGTTGCACATATGTGGCAGGAGTGAAACCCTTTGGTGATTCGGAGGGGAGGGGTCCTTCAGTATGGATCTGGCCTTTCTGATGCATCTACTTCTGTATCTTAGGATGTGGAGCGATGTGCCAGATTGGTGTGGTCTGTGAAGGAAGAACAGGCCCTGCCGCGTTGTTTTTATCATAGTATAGGCCGTCGTTATTTTCACGATACTTAAAAAATAGGATAAGCATAAATTATAACCCTCCCTGGCTTCAGAATTTAAGCCAGGTGCCTTAAGCTTAAATGTGGCGTAAGCAAGCTTAGCCTGTGTAAGTACTCTTGCCTTTAGCTCAAGGTTTCATCAAGGCTCCATACATGGCAAAATTGGCTAAAGTGTGACAGATTTCAAAGTATTGAATAGCCTGTCAATAACATCCGATTTGGAAGCGTGTTTCAACTGTGTCCATCTGCCTGAAACCGCAGCTAAACCATATCAAAATCAGGTTTGAGATAAATCGCAGGAACACTGACCTCTAGCAACATTAAGGTTAGAGTTAGGTAGGGGTTAATCATAAGTAACCAAACAAAATACAAGATTTCTAGCATTTAAAATTTTTTTTATTGCATTCACAGGTCCTGGGAATCTGAGTGGTCCCCACGTCAAAATGGAAGGTTTTTATTACATTGTGGGGAACAGTTGGTCCCCACAATGTAATATAAACTTACACACACATTCATATGCATAGGCAGGTAAAAAGAAAAGGAAATCACTGCAATTGCTCTGTCATTAGCTTAGCTGCAGTTTAAATCGAGTTTAAGCTAAGCCAATGACTTCCATTGCTGGTTGCTCTTGGTCTGCAGTTTGAGGTCGTCATGTTGGGATTAAAGTTTTCCCCATAGAAATGAATATCCCCACAAAGATATAATTATGAACCTGTGTGTGTGTGTGTCACAATGCCAGAACAGGATGTAATGTCTGTACGTGCTCGTGACCTCAGGTGACCCGAGGCACCCGGCTCACCGGCCGTGAGTGGACCGCCCCCAAGGCTCCCAGATGGCGGCCGTGTGTCCGAGCATGGCGCCCAACTCTGGGGGCGGGACCCAGCGCTACGCCCGCTGGAGCCACCAGGACAGCTCCGACATCGGCACGGATGACGAGGGCGGCCCGTCGCGGCGACTCACGCCCCTGGAGAGACTCAACCTGGACATGTGCCAGGATGACAGGGTGGTGCGCGAGCTGACGGTGGGCCGGCGCGTCGGCTTCTACAAGGTCCGCGGTGAGGTCGGCTGCGGAAACTTCTCTCATGTCAAGCTGGGCATCCACGCCCTCACCAAAGGTGCGACGCGCTACTGAAATGAAACGAATTCAATTAAAATAAAATGAAAATGACCTTTACAGTCTGCCGTGATCGCCGTATTATGAAGTAAGCATTCATTTTAACGTATTTCATGGAACTGTAAATATTTTATAATTAGACATTCAAATGGTTTCAGCTGTCTTCTGTGGATGGATGGAGGGTCGAAGGTCGGTGACCAAGGAAAACAAAAATTAAAAAAATCAATTAAACAAACACAAAATTGAGTTGTGAATTTAGAAATTGCTAAAACGTAAAGCTGCTGCTGCAGTGGGCTAAGCCTGCGTGTCTGTAATCAGAAGGTCGCCGGTTCAAACCCAGCCTCAGCACGTGTGTGGGTCCTTGAGCAAGGCCCTTAACCCCCAGCTCCCTGTGCAGCATTATGGGTGGCTGCCCTTCGCGGACAACTTACTCTACGAAAAAGAGCAAGTTGAGGGAGACGTAAAGACAATTTCCCCAAGGGAATCAATAGAGTATTTATTATTATTATTTTAAAAAAGCTAATAAACCAGCTGGAACCTGTCATAAGCAACCTGTTGGCAGGCAGGCAGCCAGCTGACCCTCCATCACAGGCTGCTCCTGCCTCCCCACCTGCCCGCAGATGACCTTCTTCATCCCTACAATGCAGTTAGTCCAGTGAGAACCAGCTGGGTTTTATTAACTGAGGCTTTATTAGCTTAAGACAAACGCAAATAGGGCAACATTAGCCCCGGAACCCTTGGTCAGATTGCACTTCAAATGCTTCCTGTTCAGGACCTTGTATGTCTGAATTGCTGATCACTTTGCCTGCAATGAACTTTCCTGACAGGGTGACCCAGTTTTAATGGGAGAGAGAGTGCAGCGTTAAACAGGCCAATGAGATGGCTTGAACAGAGGAGCCGCATGTCTTTTGGGGAGGGATGGAATTACTGCACGCTTCAGTGAAGCTGAAAGAGATCAGCGCTGCTTCACTTGCTTCATACAGACTGAAGAGTGCCTCGTGTTTCTGCCGCTCCCGTTTAATGGGGCCAAACTGAGGACTGACTCTAACATGACATTTTTAATTCAGCAGAGCACTGCGTTTTCCTGCTTGATTTGTACTTTTTGTGGATACCTGGTTGTTTTTCTCCATAAAAGAAGCCGCCTTAATAATCAGATATATTATATAGAGTCCCCACCAAGATACAATTACAAACCTGTCTGTGTGGGGTGGGGAGGCCACATTGCCCCTCCTTTTGCCCTGTGTTACATAGGACAGGGTTGGGATCCCCCGTGACCCTGAACTGGGTTAGGGTTTAAAGGATGGGTGGATATTCACCCCATATGATTAACATCATTAAATGGTTTTTTTCAGTGTGTATCAACACATTGTTAAGGAATAACCTCAATTCGAATGTTAACTTGACAATGAAATATTATAAAAACTGTATAGTGTGTTGTAAATGCTTGTATAAAATGTTAAGAAGCTGGTATGGCTGGTCCTTGCTTGTGAGACTCCAGTATACCTGACACCTTGACGTGTTTTGCAGTAATGTTTGCTTAGGATTTTCTGCACAATAAAATAACACATATGTTGGAATCCATCATGAACCTAATAAGCATTAATTACACCAAGCCGGCCACCTTCTGGCAGCGAGGCACCAAAAATATCCAGTGGGTTACATAGGTGTAATGATGAAAAGATGTATGAACAAGACCATTATTCTGAATGGTACACAACAGCAAACCCAAATTTACCATATAATAATTCTGTCATTATCCATGTGATACAGGAGATATACCAATAACTTTGGACCTTTGAACTACTGGAGCAAAAGAATGGCTTTAGTAAATTGGGCTGCTTATAAATAGCATGAAGTATATAGACTTGTTTGTTATAAAAGTTGTGATGGAAAAGATGACAGGACTTTCTTCCATGTAGCTAATCCATCTGGGACTCTGTCTCTCGCTTCCAGACAAAGTGGCGATAAAGATCCTGGACAAGACCAAACTGGACCAGAAGACACAGCGGCTGCTGTCTCGGGAGATCTCCAGCATGGAGAGGCTGCACCACCCCAACATCATCCGGCTGTACGAGGTGGTGGAGACGCTCTCCCGCCTGCATCTGGTCGTGGAGTACGCCCCGGGGGGTGAGCTCTACACCAAGATCAGCCTGGACGGGAAGCTGCCCGACACTGACAGCAAGACCGTCTTCTCCCAGATCCTGTCTGCAGTGAAACACATGGTTAGAATGTCCTTCAGCTTCTGTACATTCTTGCACCCTTACTTCCAAAGTTCGCTGGTGTTGTTTTTTTTTTTTTTTCTTTTTTTGTTGTGTGTGTGTGTGTGGGTTTAAATGTTAGACATAATTCACACTGTTGAGTCTGGTGTGTGGAGCAAGCCTGACAGCAGTTTGGTGTGCAGTCACATTTGTTTTGAAGAAGCTTAGCTTTTACCTTATTTTTAGATCTATCTAGAAATCCACATGTGAAATTGTGTTCATTAAAAGATGAGTCCTTAAAGAGTTACAACAGAATGTACAACAGAAGCTATAACCTTCCAAGTACTTGCTGCCCCATATTAAAGTGAGGTTATTCTAAGTATTTTTAATACCAGTACTAAAATGGAGAGCCTGCAAAGTTTAATGATAAACTCAAAATCCTTTTAAACCAAGGCAATTTTACCCATAAGAAATTTGATCAATTTGTTCACAAGCTTACCAAATTTTTTGTCGCCGCATGCCCTGCCAGAAGGACCACGACAGGCACCCAACCCAAATACACAGACGGGAAACACAAGGTCGTCAGATGCCGAACTGCAAGATGGACATATGGTGGAAGATTTACACACACTAACTACTCGAGAGGATCGGACTGGGTACACACAAGACGGGCAAACACGCGCGCGACAATAGGGAAACGCAACCTATCGAGACGTGCTATTGAGCCTTTCTGCGCATGTGCAGTTCTACCATTTTGAGATATGGGTTTGGTTTTAGGGTTTTTTGTGTGTTAGGGTTAGGGCTATCGATTAGCACCACGGCAGCCTAATTCGACAAAGTAGCTCAACTTGACAGAACACCTGTGCGACACTAATATAAAAAATGAATCCGGTCGAGGAATCTGTTCGTCAACCAAATTTTGTACGAGAACCAATGCATTTTTTTCCAAGAAATTTTGGGTCATGTCCTACAGGCAATTTCCCTAATAAATCCAAGTACAAGATGGAAAGATTCTTATTCCTTGGCATGAACTGATCTTCCTCCATTTCCCTGATTAAAACAGACAATTAATAAAGCAGCTCACTGATTGGCCTATTTATAGCATCCAAGTGTGATGCTACCAAGATGATTAGTTGCTGTGGCTCAGCACACACCCAAGTGGGTGGTGCCTCACAGTGCTTGCTGATAGCACTCAGCAGTACTCTATATAATATTCATTTTAGACCTGTTAGACTTTTATACAATTCTTCTGCACGAAACCATGTGTGATATTCCGACATGCTGGATTGCAGGCGAATAATGGAATGCAGGCTGTCTGCTTCCAGCTTATGCATGGATCCTACCAAAGGGCACATGCTTTCATTTTCAAGCTGAGCGTTTCGCTGACCCCCCGCCCCAACATTGCTCAAACAGGATGTACTTCATGTTCTTTGCATTCCAATATCCCCATGACTCATCATTCCTTTCACGGGGAATATGCCGTTCCATTCTGTATTCCTGAACATTTCTGCCCACTGAGAATGTATTCTGATTTATTGATGAGATGAATAAATAAATGTTTGTCCAAGAAGACTTAATTATCATAATGTAAACATGCCATGAATCGTATGTATTACGTAGTTGCGTGTATATGACATGCACAAGTGTCATCTTTATACCTTTAATGGTGAATAAATCTGTCTGTATCTTTTCCTAGCATGACAACAACATCATCCACCGGGACCTTAAGGCGGAGAACGTGTTCTACACCTGCAGCACATGCGTCAAGGTAGGCGACTTTGGCTTCAGCACCATCAGCCGGCGGGACGAGACCCTGAACACGTTCTGCGGCTCGCCTCCTTACGCCGCGCCAGAGCTCTTCCGTGACGAGCACTACGTGGGCATTTATGTGGACGTGTGGGCGCTGGGCGTCCTGCTCTTCTTCATTGTGACGGGCACCATGCCGTTTCGTGCCGACACGGTGGCCAAGCTGAAGCGCTGCATCCTGGAGGGCGCCTACACCATCCCGCCCTGGGTGCCTGAGCCGTGCCAGCAGCTCATCCGCGGGATCTTGCAGCCGCAGCCCTCAGAACGCTGGGGCGTGGATCAGATGATGGGCTGCGAGTGGCTTCTGCCAGTGGACTTCCCCAGGGCCATGGAACCCTTCCGGCTGAACCCCCTGCATCTGGCGGAGTCGGAGCCCGGTGAGCTGGAGGAGGACGAACTGGAGGTGAAGGCCACCCTGGAGTCACTGGGCATCACGACGGAACACATCCGTAATAACCAGGGCAAGGACTGTCGCAGCTCAATCACCGGCATCTACCGCATCCTGCTGCACCGTGCGCACCGGCGGCGAGCCATGGAAAGCATGCCCGTCATCACGCGTGTTCCCGCCGACCCCAAGAAGGAGCGTCTACACGCCTACCGGAGCCTGCGGCACACTTCAAAGCTCTGCGTGATCCTCTGACGGTTCCCAACAACATCACGGGCAGCCAGATTTGCAGCACCAACCTGCAGGCATTCAGCAGGCTGTCTGTCCATATTTTATCACATCATTGTCACAGTTAATATATTAATATATTTTTTGAATTTTGTTTTGAAAAGAAATCTGATAATGAAGGATTTTGATACAATATAATGTGATAGGCCTATAAGTACAAATGTCCCTCACCCAAAACTCCAGAAAAACAGATTGATTGCTGTGATAATGAATCATGACTGTTACTGTTAAATTAATTAACATGTTTCCCTCTCGTGCTGAAGCTTATTCCTACACAATATGCTGGACAGAAAATAAATAAATTTCCAAGTAACATTAAAATTATGAACAACTGTATTAAATGTGATGATTTTTTTGAACACCACATCAAAATGGTATGGTTGCCATGCTGAAATAGCTTATTGTGCTTTTCTGGTAGGTCCTTTCAATGGGACCAGTGTGTTCCCAAGTTCCTATGAAGCATGAAATCGACTCTTGAGGCTGTAGCAATGCACCTTGGTTTACGCCGACTGCAGTTATCCCGTCAACTTTTAAGTCCCAAACGTTTTAGCATGCAGATTCAAGCGGTGCTTGGTATGCCTTGTTTTGGTATGAATTACTGCAGTAGGTAGCTCAATTTACTTTGGAAACCCTAAAATGAACTGTACTGGAAGTGATTCATTACACTATTAAAACATTTTAAATGTACAAATATCCACCGGCTTATAAATGAAATACACAGAAAACATTCATCGTGTATCACGTTGCTACGGAGGTCAAGTGACGTTTATCTTCTAAATAAACACAACTGGAAGTAAAACAAGCACAAATGTGTTTTATCTGAACTCCTCTGACAGGATATCCAGTTGTATAAATGACTGAATGAATAAGAGTTAGGTAAAGGTGTTAACCATGTAACTTAGGGAACAGGAATCTCTCAAGCATTTCGATGGACTACAAGTCCCAAACGAAGACGCGCGTCGCTCGCGCTGCCGGGATGACGTCATTTCTGTCTCGTTGGAAGGTGATTTCATCAGGAAGGAAGACGGTACCGCTTACAATACAAGAGAAAAAGACCCAGGAACTAATAACATATACATCTTCTGCGACACCGTAAAGCCATTGTACGGTGATAATTTTTAATCTCTTTATTAAATCAGTGTATTTGTTACACGGTCTTGTTATTTTGCGTTGGCGGTTTTGGTGTTAAACGTATTTGTTCTTTGTTAGATGGTTTTGTTAAAAATGACTAGTGAATGTAGTGGTGTGTTTTACTTAGTGCCCCCTAGCCGTATGCCAGCATATTTACCCGTGAACTGTAAATCTGAATTTATAATAGATGGCTCGGATAATCAGAACGCATGAGCTACATGATTGCAAAGATGCTTTTTAATTATAAAATACAATTTGTTAGACGACAGCGTTCACTAGCGACGTTATTCGACTTGACAGTTTTTGACATTTGTGCATTTAGCAACAGTTTGTGACACTTGGGAATCATTTAGGGATCTGTACATTAAATAATCTTAGTCAGACCGTTTAGATTGTTTGGCACAATAGGCTAATGGCTGAACGTGTCTTGTTTATTCTGTACGTCACCCTTGGTCGGCTGTCACATGGGCGTGGGCGTGACCGCGCTGAGTGCTGTTCGGCGATCTGGCAAAGCGCCGGTCTAATCGGTATTTCACTGGCTGCTGGTTTTAAGCGATTTTGAACGTCGACTCTTAATTATCACCGCTTTTACTTGGTCGGCGATCACAAATCACTATCGTTTTAATGTAACGGCGTTGTAATTCCAGCATACAAAACGTCCTTCTGTTTCCAAAATAAAAAGGAAGGCTCAAAATAAAAAGGAAGTATGATTATTGTGACAGGCTCGTGGAGGATTGTATCGTGGTTCTGTAACGAATGCTGTCCCGATTTGCAGGTCCTCCTCTAAACCAACTGAGCCAGTCAAATGTTTGCTATGTGCAAAGAGGACTTCAGGATCCCGGTGAAACCCTGAGCATAGACGCTGCAAATAGGGCTCGTTGGGACTCTTAAGTATTGAAAGCCACTGCACTGCAGCCCCTTGCTAATGCAGAACACCTGTAACTCCCCAGTGAAGGTCACCTACACGCAGTCCTCTGGGTGTTCTGGCCATCGTACAAGTGGTGCTGGAGCCTGTTTTGCAGCTGATGCAGTTCTGCAGCCATTGACTACTTTTTTGTTATCTTTGTTAACACCTGGTTACTCTCTAATGTCTTCGTAACGTCTACCATTTTTCTGAAAACCCTCAAATACTTCTCCTGAGTCTTAAAGGTGCTCTGGGTTCCCTTTGGACCACTATGGAGAGGCCATGGACCACACAGTGCATTCCAGCAAATTTATTTTCTGATAAAGGTAATGAGCTGGAAGAGATTAGGGTCAGACAACGAGACAGCCTCTAGCTGCTGGATTGACTGGCTGTATGGATGTTTCGGCTTTGTAGGATCCTGGTAGGGAGAAGCTGGGCCCGTGGAATGGCCATTGGTCATGAACAATCTTTTGGTTATGGTGTGATGTGTCCCTGAATGTTATAGTGCAGCAGCTACTTGGACATCCCGTCTAACCTCACTGGTCCTTTTTCTTGTATCCAGAAATGACAACAAGGCAGTTCAAGACTTGCAGTTGACCCTTCATACATATAATCATAGTGATACATGTGCCACTGCTCACATGCCATGCTGCCACACTTAGGAGCTCGATGGGTTCAGAATGCAGGGGGTTAATGCGGTACGGCAGTCTGATGGTGGTGGAGAGGTGAGAGTGAACTAAATCCCCGTGTGCTAGTGCTTCAAGGCGGGCTCAATTTCAAAACCTCTATGTGCCCCTCTTGAAGAGCTGATGCAGTGCCAGTGAAGTATCAAGCCATAGCACATTATCACACTGTTACACACATAAAGATGGCAATCTGGGGAAATGCACTACAGCACCTCTAATTTGTAGAGCAAAGCTAAAAAACACTTTTTTTCCATTGAGTGTGAAGATGCCACGATCACTGTTACTGAGTGTAGCGGGTCTGTCGGTGATAGTGACATCCATGTGACCAAGGGCAGGAATTCAGCGAACATTGTCAGTGAAGAGCTGAGAACGTTGTTTCCATCTCACCCATCACTGCAGAGGGTGTGGCCCCCTAGGACCTGACAAATAAGAACCGCTCATCTCTAAAACAGATTTTAAGAAACTAAAAATTCAGGTTACTGATTATCAGTAACAAAAGATTAACTGGTAGGAAAAATTAAAGGGACGCTAGTTTTTTCACATTATGCTTATATCAGTTTCTCCACCTCAACCGCAAGAACTAACAAAGTGTTTGTTAATATTTTTTTTGTTTTTAATATATATGTAAACATTTTTGTTAATATATATTAAAAACACTTATAAGTAACATTATAACTTAACCTTAAATAGCATCTCTCCCGATTTTGCACTCTGAGACAAGAGCAAATAGCTTTTAGCTAGGTTTTTATACAGTATTTTTCTGGTCATTTGCTAACAACATCTAATTTATAATCTTACTTATAACTGTAGAGTAAAATGGATGTTAAAATCTAGGAAGCCAGGCTTCTCAGCCTTTTCTTCAGTGATAGAGGTAATTTTCCCCTCATAAATGTTTAGAGACGTCCCTGGTGCTTTATCAGGGGATTCTGTAT
Organism: Stomatorhinus ivindoensis; assembly: GCA_019775895.2. Lineage (NCBI taxonomy): Eukaryota > Metazoa > Chordata > Actinopteri > Osteoglossiformes > Mormyridae > Stomatorhinus > Stomatorhinus ivindoensis. Next base: position 26,825,107 of record JABFEB020000040.1, read on the forward strand.
TCATGGAACTTAAATGTCTCAGTCGAGCCCCTTTTGCCTGGAGGCCTTACTCTCTGAAGCATGACACTCTCAACACCCAGACTGTGTAGCAATAGAGCCATTCTTCCAGTGAAGCTGATCTCATGTAATGTGAGAGCAAATTTACGTTTAGGAGATTCACAGCTCAAAGCCACAGGAGCCAGTGGCACAAGAGGGAAACTACTGGGACTGAAAATTCAGCTGGCTATTGATGCTAGATACTATGCAATATAAAAACGATGATTCAGACTTGATGTTGCTTTTCAGTTGTTTCTTTGCCCCGTGTACGCAAGACTTATTACTGTAAGAAGCCCCAACTGTAGGATGATAAATCTTGCTACACCTCTGTCACTTTATACATTAGACACCAAGATGACTGATATGATTTCACTGTGAAATTCCTTATTTTGTCAGTATAATACACCAATGTACATGCACAGTGCGGGGGGGGGGGGGGGGAGTCTGGTGTTAGACAGGAATTGGAACTACTGAAGTCGTGTCAGACCAGTCAGATGAGATTGTTCCTTTTTACCCTCACAGTGAAGGTAACACACCCAGATTCTTGTGGCAGATGTCAGTTCCTGGCGCCTTTCCGGAGATGGACGACACAGACCTCTTCGGTCTGTTCTTGGATGAAGCCCATGGACCGCATGACCCCTTCTCTGGTGAAGGGAACTTGTACATTGAGGATTGGCTCTTTGGGCAGGATGTAAGTGTAATGCTGTTTAATATACTTCTTTCAGTGGGGTAAAACCATTTCTCTGACCCTGTGGAGACTTGTGTGTGTGTGTGTGTGTGATTGTCCACAACTACTGAATTGGGCTTAAAAACTGTGGGTCATTTTAGTCATCTAAATTTTATTCTATATTTATTTAGCAGCTGCTTTTTTTCCAAAGCAACATGCATTTCAGAGAGCAGGTTGAGTGAGTCCCTGAAGCAGTTTGAGGGTTAGGGCTTTTTCCGAGGGTGCAACGCTGGACTCACTCTTTTAATCACGAAATCTGAACCGGAAACCTTCTGATCGCAGGCATAGTCTGAAGCCAGAAAACCACACACTGCCTCATTTTGCATGCATAATATCTGCGTTTAACAGGGGATACTGACAACAGGACCGTCCTGGTCTGGGTCACAGGCAAAAATTTGCCAAATATAATTTCCTTCTGACAAAATTCTTTCAGTTTCATCCGATGAGTATTTTATTACATGTTGTTGATTAAGAAGAGTGATTTACTATTGTTTTTTTCATATATATTTTTGCTGCAGATTCTGAACAGTCAGGATACAGAGGACTTCCTTAACAGCCTTCTGGGAGAAGACGACGCTGCTCCTGCCCAGTCTTTCTCCCCCCCAGGAAGTGACAGTGGTATCTCCGATGTGAGCAACCCCCAGTGTCAAAGCCCCAGGAACAGTGACTCGGACGGTGCCCCCTGCCGCAGTCCCGGGCTCATGGGTGTCACCCCCCTGCCGGAGGTGGGGGCGGGGGCCTACCCCATGACAATGGAAGTGATTCATGTGGACCACTGCTACTCCCTCCAGCAGGATCAGCCGCCTGGGGACTCCCTGCTGAGCGTGAGGTCGGAGCAGCCCGACACTGACGTTTTCATTGATTTGGACCCAGGTAGGGAGCTAATGGAGTGAGGGGGGGGGTATGCTGGAGTGGGTAGCGGGGGGTGGAGACCTGCTGGAGTGCAGGTGTGTGGGTGGCTGGGGGGGAACCTGCTTCTCCACTCACACATTTCTCACCGCCAGTCGTCTTTTCTCTGTTTGAAAATACGATGATGCTGTGGTTTTACAAAAATTACCATGGAAGATTTTGTGAATATTTGTTTTCTGTTTTCAGTTCTCATATTTTCCCCACTCTGTCTGTGATTTGCATCATTACGCCACATGCTGTTATCACTCATGTCTTGAAAAATGCGATATTGATAGTCATTTCAGTTTTGGGAGTAAGCAGTATTATTACATTCATTTTATGTTACTCTGTCCCAAGACTGTTATGGCACTGTAGTAACTGTAATGGTATCTGATACATTTGTTGAAAAAGCATTTAGTTAGTTGTACATCTATATCGTCCTACCAGGCAACTGGGACACTGATAGTGTGGTCGAAATGGACTCTGATGAACTTCCCTGCACACTGGCCATAGAGGACCCCACACCCTGCCTTAAAGTAAATGAGGTATTATCTTATAACATCTGATTACCCTGTCTGTTGTATTTTACTAGACAATTAGTGTAATACCTGTGAAGATTGCTGTGCTGTGAGTACAGGCTAGCAGAGACGTTCTGTAACATACTTTATGTGAACATTATTTAGTTCTTGCTAAAGAACACATTAATTTATAATGGCTTGCTCAAATAATTTGTCTTATCACTAACTTTATTTATTGTTTTTGCTATTGCAAATGTAAAGAGTCATTCATTTATTATCTGGTGATAGCTATAACAGCTAGAAATGAAACCGTGCAGCTATTTTGATGGCGTGTGTCTGAAAAGGGGGAAAAGCAACATGCATATCTGTAAAATCACATGCAATAGAAGGTATATCCATACCCAAAGGGTGAATGCAAGATCACATCAGCTGGTTCCTCTACACAAAGTACATGTTTGTAATGGTGTTATGCGATGATGTGTAGGACGCGTTTCCTGAATGGGCTGAACAGAAAATGTTTCTTTGAAATCTAGCTTGAAGTCATGAAATCGTCACTGAAATTTGTTGATCAAAAAGTCTATGAACCCTGCTGAATGCATCTCCTGCTGATGCTCATAACTTCACACTATAAATCAATACTTTTTATTTTGAGTATATACAGCATATGTAATAATTATATACTTTTGGAATTTTAGGAAAATATTTTCTTCTAGTAAGATTTTCATTTTTCTCTGTTTGGAATTTTCCCAGTGATCTAATTTCTTATGCAGCTTGGCACCCCCAGCGATTTGGGGGGGGGGGGGGTGCAGACTGCCATGCACATCTCCCTTTGCATGTGCTGTCAACCTGCTTTCAGTCTTTCTACTGCAACTGGACCTTTGTTGCTCCACCTACAGCCATGTGGGCGTCACTTGGGGGTTGGGGGGGGGGGGGGTGT
>JABFEB020000040.1:26867322-26883357 GCA_019775895.2 Stomatorhinus ivindoensis
GAATTACACAAATATGATGGGGCTACAGTACTTATTTTGGGGGGGGGGGGGGTGAAAAACATTTTTTGGGGGTTAAGATCCCCCTAAAACAGTCCTAGTAACAAGCCTGGATCATTTTCAACATTTCTGTTTGATATTGCTTTCAGTTATTAATACACAAATTATATATAAAAAGTGCACAAATAGAAAAATCCTCTTCGGCCTGTTCCTATGACTAAATGATCGCTACTATTTACCCGCCTGTGTATCAAAGGCAGGCTTCCTCCTGCATCATGGTTCAGTGGCTGATATCTCACCTTGGGATCCCCGTGACCACAGAGCAAAGCTATCCTGAGAGAAACAGACGAGTTCTGTGTTGACACAGGACCTTATGTGCGATATGTTTTTATGAGACGCATGCTGAAGACCGATACGATCCTGCTGTAACAGATGCACCAGGAGGGCGAAACGATAGACGCGGCACTGCTCAAACAATGAAAACCTGTTTTAAGGCGGGCGAGAGGACAGGCGGGCGGCTGTTTGTTTACTGAGCACCTTGTAATCCGCTCTATTTGTGCCCATAACCCAAAGCTTGCCTGGACTGATATGAATCTTCCTGCCTGTCCGCCGGCCTTCTAACTGCCTGTGTGCGCGTACGTGCCTCTCTGCGTACGCTCGTGTGCCCCTGTGATATCTCCTCACCTCAGGCACCATGCCCCCTGAGCTTCTCCTTACCATTAAAACATCCGCTCCCTGATCCATGCAGCCCAGGGTTCACTGAGCGTGTGCAGCGAGTCTGCAATGACATCACAGTTGGGGTTGCGGGACTCTGCTGTGGCGAACCAGCCCTGTGCCAGGGTGGCTGTACTGCCAAATTGGGGGTGCTGTTTGCCACGCTGCTCACGCCTGCAGCTGCCAGGTCCCCCCCACAGCCATATTTGCTTCTGAACTGACACTTAAGAAAAAATCCCCCGTAAATGAAACAGAAATCCCCCGGTAAACAGTAGAGTTTTTGAAAAGTTTGCTGCTGGTTCAAAATTTGCTCTTTCTTACCCGGGACTGGCAGCAATGGGTGGCTGGTGCAGGACTTCGTGGTGAGGGGTGATGTTACGGTTACCGCCCCCCACTAGGCAAATAGACTCAGATGCTGGGCTGTAAACTTTCCCTCAGTACTGTCTGAGGGGGCAGGTTTGCCTTTCCAGATTTCCCCATCCTTGTTGGGTACCAGAATGAACAGAATAGCTTGCTAAGACACAGCTCTGCCCCTTCCTGTCTGGCCACGGACACGGCCTGATTGTGCAGCTCAGCTCAATGCCTTGCTCCGACTTGCTGTGGGACTTCCCTTCAGAGTTACCCAAAATACCCCGGGAATACAGCTCTGGGGTTCCAATGCATTTTCAAGACTCCCCCCCCTTACTGACACAGGCCAAGCACAGTGTTCAGCTCACCGCACGCGAGCATTGTACCGTACAGGTTACATACTGCGTACATAACTTACCAGTGATGCATTTTGATGATGTCATCTTCAGAGGGCTACAGTGCTTCTGTGAGGGAGGGGAAGACATGTTGCACCTTGCTCCTTTTAGAATAACCTACTGGTGATGCTATCTGACGCCATCCGCTGTTCATGTCTGTCTGAAGGAACCCATTGCACTGCTGATTGCAATAATTTATTTACATTTTATTTAACTTTTTCTCAGCAATGGAGTCGCACAAATCCTCAAGCTTGCATCCACATTTGATGAGCAAGATCAAGTGCATAGACTTGGGTATGGACATTAGGAACACGTCCCTACTAATATTTTGGGAGTACCCTGTGTGTTTTGGGGAGTAGGGGGCTCTGGGCTGATTTGGTCCCTACCAATGCTGAAACCAAACCTACGCCCTGGTATAAGTGCTTTATTTCAGTATGGTCGGGACTGAGCTTTAACTGTATGCTGCCAAGATGCCAGTGCACCATCATGCCGGCTCTGACACATCATCCTCCAACATCACCAACATGTTTTCCCATAGCGTGGAAATAAGGTGCCTGCCAAGAAAGTTCTACACAAAATAATTTGTTCCTAAAACGTTAAGGTGACAGATACAATGAGAAGTAAAAAAACGACACCAAGAAAGGCTGCTTTGTTTAACATCTGCCTGCTGAATGACAGGCAGAAGTGAAACAGGAGAGTGAAGAACAGAGGCAACCAAAAAGGTACGCCGTTTCCGAGACATGGGAGGAAGATCAAAGAGAAGAAGCCTGTCTCTATAAGAAGGCTTCCTTAAAGCATCCTTAAGCTGTACACAGACAAATAGACACAATCCAAACCTGAAACAGAACACGGCCAGACCTGTAAGGGAGGGGAAAGGGAGGAAACGAAAGTTCTGCTGCAACTGGCGTTGATGGGTGACTGTCTGATTTTTAAGTGCCGTCATCCTCAATTGTTTGCCTTTGAAGAGAGAAAATGATAACTTAAGCCCTGCGCCAAAGTCTTTGATCACATTTTCTTTCTCACAATTAAGGCTCTTGCTAAGGGTCATAAAGGTTTTTTTTTTTTTTAAGGATTGTTGCTTTTGTACATATTGATTTCATTAGGATCTAGACAATGCGGGACTGAATTAGCCATTTTTGACCTGAGGTATGACAGCGGTGAGCAGGAGAAACCGCCAGAAGGAGGAGGAGAGCTTGTTTAAACCTTCAAAGGGTAATGGACTCAACGCCAGTTTCTTAATCACTTTTCTTTAGTTTTTAGTTTCATTGCAGTTAAATGTACCCTGACCCTGAGTAAAACCCAAAGTGAAAGTTTACATACTGAAACAAGACCTAAGAACTACTGCCTAGCCACCTTCGAAGGAACCTAAGCAGAAGTATTATAATCGCCACTGTTTTTCTTTGCCTCCTTGTCGAATAACAACTTCTAAAGTCGGGCTGCCATGGACGCCATCTTCCTGCAGGTCGGCCGCGGTTCTGGGGTTTCAGCCGGAGAGGGCGGTTCCCTGCAAAACCGTGGGATTCTGCTGAGCTCCGTCCGGGAACCGCTTCTTTGAACCAGAGCCCAGTGAGGTGAGCACAGGGCCACACGTCGCTGGGCCCAGCTGAGTACACAGAACCTTCCCTCTGGTGCTGGGGGGGCGGGCGGCAGAGGCTCTCTCCAACGCAGCCGCCGCCTGCCTGCTCTGAAGTCACGTCTCTTGTTTTCCGCAGGAGTTCGGCCGTACAGCCTGCTCTCCAATGCCTCGCCCCGCTGGCAGGCAAGCGAGATCAACACACAAGATATCATTTCGGGAGTTTCTTTTACGCCTTACGTTTACCGGACACCACTGTCTCACGGCAAATGTGTCTCTGGGAAGACGCCTGTGACCAATCCTGATCTATTTACACAGCAGACTTTTATCTGGAACAATCTACACAAAACATTGCTCAGTAGGACTGTGTGAACCTCCAGTTGTCTGACTGTGTGCCCTGCACTCCTTGGACTCCTTTATCTTCACTGCTGTGTCTGAACACATCCGAGAGGGAAAGACTCTTTTTCTGCACTTGTCCATAATAAAGATAGCATATGGGACATTTCTAGCATATACAATAACTAATATCCACACCCAGGAAGTGCTCCGTAACTGACCCTTTAAACACTTTGTCCTGGCAATACCTTGCTATTAAGACTCACTAGCAAGGATAAGACATTTCTTTAGCAGATGTGCTTAGAGATCTGAACAATAAGTGATGCACTTAATGGTCTTGGTCAAAGGTCCAACAGTGACATCACTCTCCTCTCCCAGCTCCCAACCTGGGACCTTGCAATCACAGGGACAGCATCCTAACCTGTTGAGGCAGGCAGTGCGCCAAGCTATATGCATTAAACCTTTTCACCAAAGTGGCTGTTCTCCTGCTTTCATCAGCTGATAGCCTCTCCTCTGCTCTCCTCTGACTCTGCCCCCGCCCCTGTATGCCCCCCAGCCGCAAGTCAACTGCCACTGTGTGGAAGGTCCCCTTCGACGGCTTTCACTAAGGCTCCGAAAAAGGCGAAAAAGTCAGCGAGTGCTGGCAGCTGTCCTGTGCGTGAAATCCTTTAGCCGAGATGGACAGGTAGCACCACATGTGGGGGCTCCGTGCCCCGCCCTCCATCTCATCAGCTCTCCCCGCGCTGCCAGCTGCATGCGACAGCTGCGGGCCGCAGCTCCCGCTTCATGTGGTTTCCGTGCTGTCAGCGAGGGACACAAGGCAGAAAATGGATGCCCCCAACCACCCCTCAATCCACTCAAACCACTCTTGACTTGGCTGCAGAATCGCCTCAGCACAGAAGGGGTAAAATCAGCGCGCACATGTGCATATGAAGACCTCACCAGACGACCTGAGAATGACAGCGATTCGACAGGCAGGCATCTCGGTTTCATTTTTCCAGTTCGAAACATATAGTCTGCTTACCCAACATGTGTCTGTAAATGAGGACAGCAGCATGCCAATGCAAGTAAAAAAATCAGTGTATAATTATGCGCAGTAATGCATCATTCTGTATGTGCAGAAGAGACATGCCCATATATATTCACCACTGAATGCATGGATTTCCTGTGGTAAGATTGTGTTTTAAGATCCTGGTTTTGCAGTCTGTTTGTTCCTCAGATGGAACAGAACTTTTTAAGTTTGTTCTTGTAATTGGAAAAATAAGCATTTGGCTCTGCTGGCTGCACTTTGTTCACTGGGTCTGGAACCTCTGCCTGCTTCTGCTCCCATGTGGAGATGCAGCATCAGCCCGTGGAGATGCAGGCAGCACCCAAGGCACCGTGAAGCCATCAGGCATTTTGCCCCGGAGAGCTTGCACCAACATCTGATATGAACACAATGGACAATAATCCTTCTTGGCCTGACTGATTTTAACAGCTAGCCGCGCCTCCGGAGCCCCACAAGGGCGCTCTGAGCGGAGCACAATGCAGGGCTGTCTACTTCCAGTGTTGGGTCTTCAGTGACGTGTTTTCTGGAGACATAAAAATCTGATATTTCTGCAGGCGTGCGTATGCATCGATAGAGTATGACTCCGTGTCTGTTTGCAGGTCGTGCATTGCGATGCTTGAGTTATGGTAAGATTGCTATGTGTTTACTGCAAGATTGCCACGCTTCAGCCATTTAACCATCTGCCCTTCAACTGCCCACCCATTGCAGAGATACAGGGAGCCTGGATTCTGTCCCAGATGACAAAGGGCACAATACAAGGAACACACAGGGCCCAAAGCTAATACCCATGCCACAAGCAATTTAAAGAAGTCTTTGGACACTGTGAAAACCTGGAGGAAGCTCAAGTAACACTAGGAGGGAGTGATGTGACATAACTGTGCTTCCCGATCAGTTAATATAGCCCAGGGCTCTTCAAATCTGGATTGTGGTTCCCAATCCAGGCCTTGTTTTCAGTTATCGCAGGTAGTTAGTTTAATAATTGCTGATTCTGATTGGCTACAGAGGCTTCACACCTGGCTTACAGGTAAAGGAAGGCTGGAAAATGAGCAGGGCTCGGACCTGGGGGACCGTGATTTGAACAGCCCTGATACAGCCTGTATTTATGTGGCAAATGGATACACATATGTTCCCTCGGGAGATGGGAAAGCACTGAACTTTCTGATGTCTTTCTCCTGTAGTCCAATGGCTCAAAACTGATGTGTACAAAACATCCTCACATTGTCCCGCTGTTGCCCTGTCATTCCGTGTGGACATGGCCACAAGCAGGCATGTGCCAAATAACCATTTTTAATCTGTAGCCCATTTACTGTGCTTGTTTAAACATAAGCCGGGATCAGTACTACTGTGAGAAAGGTACGTTTTACAATAATTGTATCGATGGAGGTGTGATATGCGTTTTACAGTAACTATAAAGACGGAGACATGACATGTTGCCTCAGTGTCACCTCACACCTCTGAGGTTGGGGCTTTGAACCCCCCCAGTCTGAGTGCTGATAATAAGTGCGCATTTATTGGCTTAAGTCATTAATAGCTTTTTATATTACATATAAGCTTGCCATTGCCCCCCCCAGTAAAGACCTAGCCGCCTATCCATCCATCTCTAACCATGCCCCTGATCAGGCCCAGGATTAAACTGCATGATACTGTATATAGGCAGCTAACACATGCATCACAGGAAACATGCGGCCTTCTCATGCTAATACTGTATTCATGGCATGGTGCCTAGCGATGTGGCTCTGTGCTGCTTTACTGGCACCTGTTGTTTTACTGTGAGTAAGACTAGATGCTCACCTCCCATCCTGAGGGCTCCTGCTGTTTTCCTCCAGCAATACTCTTCTCCTTTTTTCTCAAAAAGATAAACGATTTTATCCAGCAGGGCTTTTCATTGCAGCTAACCCAGTTAAATAGCAGGTTTGAGGAAGCTATCACAGTGCCTCTGTCGGCATTTTATCAGGCTCTTCCAAACCACAATCATTCACACTACTCACACTTCTACTAACTGCACATGTGAAGATACCCATCAAAATAAAAGCCACACGCTCAGAATTCCTGCTGAAAAAACCAGCATAGACCAGCATAGCTGGTTCCTAGCATGGCCAGCATAATGCATGCTGGTTATACCAGCATATGTTGTGTTTTGCTGCTGGTGGATGAGCATCATTAATTAAATATTGCTGGTGGACCAGCTTCATATGCAGGTAGACCATTACAGCTGTGCTGGTCCACCAGCTTCGCCAGCACCAAACTGACACTAACCAGAACCAAACCAGCACTAACCAACATAGACATGCTGCTCTATGCTGTTTCTTTCAGCAGGGAAACCCTCTACATATTCTCATCCCTGAGTCTTCTGTGTCCTTCTATGCAGTAAGACTTAATGCTGGTCAATGACAGGCATATGAGTGGAATCAAGCCAGACGATAAACACCAACTGTTTATTTAAAATAAAACAGTGAAATGCCCCAGGGGCAAAATCCAGGGAGCAAAGGACGTAGATTCAACACTCATTCAGTTATTCAGGCGCTGATTTTGAGAAGAAGTTCCATTAGACCATTGTTTCTCAACCAGGTCCTCGGGGACCCCCAGACGGGTCATGTTTTTCATTTTTGCGGTGCACATAAGGGGTGCAAAAATGCTGGTAGGGAGCAAAAACGTCGGCTGTCTTTGGGTGAGGAACGTCGGCTGTCTTTGGGTGAGGAACATCGGCTGTCTTTGGTTGAGGAACACTCCTGTAGACCATACAAAGAAGAACATCTGTGTGCATGACTGTGTTGCACATAGTTTTGATCAGCAAATGAATATCACTGACATTATCGTGACCCATTAAAATACTAAAGATGACTCAGTGTTTACCCCCAGATAATGTCTCCACCCACAGTTCTTCCTGTCTCCACCGAATGCACACACAATTTAGTAGTTTCAGTTTAGCTGGTTGGCCTCGCAGGACGGTGTAGTGTCTGGCAATGCGAAATTGATAGAATAGAAACCCGCTGACAACAGATGGGGGGAATTCTGAGCTACAATTGTGCTCCGGTAAGGAGAAGGTCCATTTCATTCATTCATGTTTTGAGTTAAAATAGCCTATTTGCCTCCTTGCATCCAAGCTACCAGCTCCATGCCTCCCTTCTGAGACTGCAGAACGTGCCTGACAATAAAAATAGCTGGTCTGCCAACACTCACGCATCTGGCGTGACACTCACTTTTCCAGACTCTCACAATCACACAAGCAGTCTTACGGCAAATCTATATTATTTCAGTATAAACCTAAATTTTGCTACATCAAAAGTGTTGGGGTAGTTTGCAAACCCTACAGACTATATACCAGGCAATGAAATACTTGCATACATGTTAATACTGTATGTGTGCGGACTTGTCTCGAATTGAAAATCTCATGCCAGTCGGCCGACCAAAGTAAGCAATCTTAAATGGATGGTATGACTGTTATGGAGAGAACGGAGTATTATTATTATTATTATTATTATTATTATTATTTGCAAGGTATTAAATGCATTAACAAAGGATCTAGGCTATCGCAGTAATTACAGGTGAACAGGATAACGAGATTTTTCTTTTGGGGTTATAGAAAAATTGTTTGCATATCTGGTGGATGAGGCAGAGCAGATTTTTGCTCTTCAGCAATCTAATATCTTTTGACTAACCGATGTCAGAACAGCCACGGGAGGCATCTTCTTATCTAGCCACAAGAGGAGGTTATTTATGCATGACCCTCAGTTTGGGAATTCCAAGGCAAATTGGTAGTTTAACTGATGGTTTAATCACCCACTCCCCGGCCACCGATTACCAAGTCATGTGGTGAAAAGCTGAGCCAGCGTGGTGCATGTTATCAGCGCAGGAGGGGGGCACCTGCATGCACTGCACCTCTCTATATGGGATATCAGCCAGGCTGCCCTCTGTCATGAACCACATAATGGGATGACACCCCCTGGGTTGTATTCAGATGGTATGAGCCAGGGTTAGAATGGTGATGAACCATCGCGGGAAGATTGCACCCCGAAGTGCACAGCAAAAGCGAAAAAACAACGCCTTTTTGTGTTTATAATTTCTGCAAGCTTCCTGAATCATTTTGGTAACTTGCATAATTTAATTTTTTCAGAATGAGTTGTGCACTAGTTTAACATTTCTAAATATGGCAGTTCGGAAAAGTATACAGGACTACTGTATATTTTGACCAAATCAAAAAGCCAAACCACAACTGGAAGCAAAAACCTAACTAAGAACCAAATATTTTAAATGTATATATTTTAAAATACGTAGGTTTTACTTTAGAGTACTTAAGCAAAGCTTTGGTTGCGAGATGAAACAACACTCTCGAGAGCTTTGTACTTTCAACGTTTGTATTCAAAGATAATCCCATTTCTTTGCGAGCAACTGTGTTTGAAGTAGCAGTGTCTTGTTCGTTCTTCAAAGCATGGGCTGTCCTTTCAACCTGCCTGGCGTAGCATTAAACGACGCTGTCACTTCTCAATCTTTTCATCTTCTGGGGCTCACCCCCACCCTAACCACCCGGCTCTCTTTGCTAATGTCTTCATTCCGGAATATTGAATATTGAACCTTTGTTCCATTGCTTGTTTTTCTTTTGGTTTTTCATTGTCTCACCTGTACTTATGGGATTTTGAAATGACCGTGAAGACACTTGTCGTATGTTGCGTTTACTTGTGGATCTTTTCGACATGTACCTCTGGAGCAAGTCGCATGGAAGATTCCACGCGAGTTCATAGACGCACCGTGAATCGGCTTCTATTGCTCTGGCGTCCAGATTATGTGGACCCTGACCCTCGGTTGCGGGGACTTTCTCAGCACAGTTTGACCCACGTGCGACTGGGTCGACCTGCATGGTCGGGAGGTGCCCTGACCTCAGTCACAGTGATCTCGAGCAACGCAAAAAGTGCCAAGTAAAACAATCCACATTAAGATGGTGTGCTGTGTCAGCCTGGTGACGTGGACAGGCAGATTAGCAGAGGGAGAGACTTTGCTGTGCTTCACCGATGCTTTTCTAATTTCACAGCGAATATGGATGCATAAATGCTGCCTTAGGCGCTTCGGCTCTCACTCATCGCATTCACTCGCATCCCTTTTCCCTTTTGCATTGCCAGGAAGCCTCTGTGTACGTATTTGTTTTGGTCGGGTAAAGTTGACTTGAACAAACATGGAGATTCATAGTTCAGAAATGCCCCCAGCAGCCATGCGGTGCTTTGAATATTAAAACATCATCTGAATGCATCATTCAAGCTAGAAGCTCTGAAAATATTCCACGAATCCAGTTCAATTTTTTAGCCTCAGCCCTTGTCAGTGTCCTGGGCACGCTAAAATGCAATTCAGATTTTGAATGTGGTACAAAGCGGATCGCATAAAAATGTAAAATCCGTCCTACAGTGAGGCTAGAGGGCAGAATTTGGGCTGCGGAGCCCCCACTGCCTCTCTCCACTTTCTGTGGCAGCTCAATGGACACATTCTTTGACACTGCATGTTTTCCTGCATAAAATACAGTTTCCCTTGTGTTTAAGGTTGCATAATAGTCATGTTCTCATTCTACGGAGCCCTGGATTTTGTGACGGAGGACGCAGGGATACCTTCTGGTAATCAGATATATCTAAGAATCTGATACATTTTTTTTTTTGAAAATAGAATAATGGATTGATGTTAACAAACTGAAATGTTCAGCAAAAAAAATAAATGATAATCGAAAAATGACCTAAGTCCGTGGTGTGTCGATCGGACTCGGGACCAGGAACAGTGGTAAACGGGGCATATAACATGCCTTCTGATAGAAGTGTACAATCTACGCATGCTGGCATATGTGCCAATGAAGAAGCATGCTGGGATATGTGCCAATGAAGAAGCATGCTGGGATATGAGCCAATGAAGAAGCATGCTGGGATATGAGCCAATGATGTGCCTTTATTTATGATATGGTGTCTTTTACAGCAACAAAGCAGGAATATGATTCAGAATCAGAATCAGCTTTATTCGCCAAGTGTACTGGGGCGCATGAGGAATTTGTTTCCGGCTGCTAGAGTCTCCCTAGTACACAGACGATAAATGACACTGTACAAACAACAAATTGCACTACAATCACTGCTTATGTGTCCCCGGCTCAGTTTAAGAATCCCTTATTCTGTTTTTCAAGCCCAATCTACCTGGAAAACAACAAACGATGCTTCTTAGCTGTGGACCAGGTCCTGGGGCCCTGTAGCACAAAGCAGGATTTCTCGCTTGACCGAATAACTTGACTCAAGGCAGCCTAAGTGAATCTACGTAAGATCTACTTAAACTGGGGTACCTTAAATCCGAGAAGATATTCACGGTGCAGGTCCCGGGTCTGGAATGGGCATCAGCGCTGGAGTAGATCACCTTCAGAAACGCATGTGCCCTCAGTGGCACTGCAAAAATGGCCACCGGATGGGCAATCGATAGAAGGCAACAGGAGGGCTACTCACGAGAATGTCAGGCAGCTTACAGTATATCAGCCCCATTCCTCCTGCTATCTCCCAGTCTGTTCGTCAGACACATATCTGCACATCTCAACGCTGATTCTTTTCATTAACATACAGAAAGCTCGTACTGATCTCGGCCATTAGTGATGACGAGATTATCCTTAGCAGTTGATTTGTCCTAAGATGCCTAACAGGGGTCAATGTGGCAAATATAAGGATCCTTCAAGGATGTCATGCATACTGTTATGTCACCATGGCTACGGCTCAGTGTCACACTATGTTTGGGCGATATATTTACAATAGTCACAGTATTTTGATGCTTACATTACATGTGGCAAAGCATTCTCGACAACATTTATGTAAAATTATGGGAAACATGACTTATTGCATAACATCAATGTTCCTAAAGTTACTTACTAAAATAATACAACAACCAAAAAAAAATTAATTGCTTTTGTAAATCAAGGCTCCTCACATATTATAGTACATCAGCTTTACCAAGTGCATCGTATTCTCTGAGTAAATTCAATTTAGGAATCTTGAGTCTCAAGGATCCTCAAGTATCTATTGACATTTTCCAGGAAACGCTTACAGTAAAGTTTTATTTGAATTTGTTGACCAGGCTAGGGGAAGGGTTTTAGCGATAGGTGCTAATGAGATTAGAATTCTTCCGGAAAACGTTTAATCACACAGACCACTGGGAAATTCACTGATAATACAGCACACTGGAGTGAACGTCACAGAGTTACAGTCCTTTGTTTTTGTTGTTGTGCATTTGAATTAGTAAGTTAATCATAATCAGGTAAAAATAACATAATGAGTTCTGGCACATTTTTGGTGTTTTCTGTGCATCCTGCAAATCAACCCTCCCCAGTGCTGGGATCAATGTCAGAACTGGCTGGTTTTATCCCATTCACCTGATATGGTTAGTAATTTGTTTTGATTTTTGATTTCTGAGCTAGTATAAATCCAGCGCACTATGGTACCTGTTCACTTGCCGGGCAACTTCTTCATTCCGATTCTGGTTCATTAAAAAAAGGAAGAAAAAAACAAAAAAAGAAATGTAGTAAAGGAGAGCTAACAAGCAGGAGGGTGGTTTGAGAGCAGCTCTCTCCTCAGAGCCTGGCGGAGCTGAGGGCGTCTGTAACAATGTTACTTTGTCTCACCCTCTAATGCTTCATTCATTGCCTTTGTTTCTCGTTACTCTTCCATTCTGCTGGTGGGATGTCACGTTTATTCTCTTGACTTCAGTCCTTCATTGACGTAAGAGGGGTCAATATCAGTTGCTAGTGGACATAGTTTGGTTTCAGTTTTTTTTTTATTACTGTCAAGGTTTTTTGTCTTTATGTTCAAAAGATGGGGTTTGTCCTGTGAAAAGTAGCATGATTCTGGAAAATGGGTCTTGTAGGGGTCCTTGCAGTCTTGCTGTCCTGCTTGGGCTTTCTTAGGTGCAGTTAGGTGCCTCTGTTGAGCGAAGATCTCCTGGGGAGACAGGGAGGCCTGCCCACCCCCTCTCACACTCCCCATCCCTTCAGGATGACTAAGCCAATCACAACTGTCATTTCGTCAGCAATGTCAACATAAAAGGTATGCTAAGACAGTAAAAAAAATAAGGCCACCTCTATAAGACTGATAAACGTGCATGCTGTGTGCATTTATGCAGAGATGCATGCAAATGTGTATTCCTGCAGCTCAGCACCGTTGTCTCCGTGCCTTGCTTGCAAATGCGCTTCAGTGCTGATGCGTTCCTGTGAGTGGCCGGGCCGCTTCACACCAGAGCCGCGTTGTTGCTGAGGAGAATGTAATCCCCCATAACCTTCCCAGCAACAGCCGCATGGCCCACTTACACTGGGAAATCACAAGATGCCACAAATGAAACCATTTCTCACTCTGTGCTGGTTTCACTGATCTCAGAACAGGTTTATTACAGTAACGCAGGACACATACATACGAAACAAAGCCCGTTAAACTAGTCTTGGGGATTAAGGCAAGTGTTGCAGGTCAAAACATTAAACAGAATACAGTGCAGTGCATGAACAAACAAGCAGTACATAAACATATTTACAGCAACTTCCTTGCAGTAAACGTCCTTGTTTGCCTGCCTGTATCACCTGTTTTGCGCTTCTTCTGTCACTGAGCAAATATTCATGAAAAATGTTCATCCTGATGCATCCTGGCAATTTTCCCCATGGTTTTCATGTTTAGCAGAGCTAGTTGTGAGGCCACAGATAAAGGCTCCAGCTGGAAACCTTGAGTCGATGCATGTTCCATAAACACCAAGTAACTGAGCAAGACATTCTGTCTGATCTGTATCCTGTACACTAATTACAAATGAGGAACCTAGCAAATCTTACTTCAAAGGATGTCTTGGTGCTTTTCGGGTTGGAGTCTTGTAACTAAGTTAGTCATATATCTTTTATCTGTGGAAAATATCTTGGCTTTCCATAGGATTGATAAAAGCCTCCCTAAAGATGTCATTTCAGACAGATAAGCATGTCTCACTGAAAAATACTACTCAAATCCCTACTCAATACTACTCAAATACTACTCAAATCCCTGGCCTCATTAAATAGGCCACAAAAAGGGCTGTACATGGTAAATTGCAGCATCATAGAGCGTTGGAAGCCATACTTCAGCTGTGGCATGAGTTTTAATGAAGGCACACGCCTAGGGTGTGCAAGTACTTTAGGAACAAATAGCAGACCTCAATCAGTGTCAAAGTCACTATGCTAAATTCTAAAATAAGCTAACAACCAGACTCTTAAAGGCAGTTGTTTCACACATTCACCAAAGCCTTGATTTAAATGACGCCTGAAGACTCTGTGAAAGAGGTTTTGTCCCCAGTTCACAAGTTGGATCTCCATCAGGATACTTATTTGAGAAACCTCTTTGTCTTTCACCTTGGTAACATTTGCTGAGGCAACGTTCCGTTCAGAATCTGCGGAGAACGTTGGGCTCCTCTGGCCTGCCTTACGGGACCCGGCGCCAGTCCCACACAAACACGTGGGACAAGAAGCGACTTGAGCTTCATCTTCGTGTGCAGGGCAACGCCCCGGGTCGTCATCCTGCAGCGCGCCAACAGAGAAGCAGTGTGTATCGGAGCTCCTAGATTATAAAATAATGGAGAATCGAAGTCACTTGCTAGAAAATGAGATGTTTTCAGTTGAATTACCAGGGGTTATAAGCGCTCCTTTGTCTCTGAACTTGCACAGTAGCCCACGAATGTGGCTAATTGAGATATCAGCTAAATTGCTGCATTTAATGTAGCTATTATGTAATTTGTGACTAAATAACCTAGCAAGGCCTGCCAGTTCAAATAGCCCATTAAACCTCATAATCTCAGGTAATGCCCAGACACACAAGCCAGATGCCAGTGCGAGACGTGCAGGTGTGCAGCACAGCATTATCCCACTCACCTTATACATACATGTTTCAGCCATGCAATGATTTTTTTTGGCATATTTATAACATTTTGTCATAGTACAGTTCAAGATGTGTAATCATGGTTCTATAGAACGCTATTCTTGCACCAGAACAGGATTTTATACTTTAGTTGTTTCATTGTGAGCATGGAACACTGCCGCCAGAACAAGCTGAATGAATGAATGAATCAAATTAAAAAGGCAGTTTTCAGTCACCTTCACTGTCAGTGAATAGGCTTATAGACTGTAGGGTATGACTGACATTTTGAACAAAATTGGATCTTTCACATTTTATTCAGTGCCTTTTACTCATAAGCCAAAGTTGACAAACTCCGTAGTAGTATCTGCATCGGAGGAAGTTTCTATAAATGCTGATGGGGAAAATGCAGTTATCGGGGTCAGGGGGGATTTGATCCAGTGCCCGGCAACATAGGGCTTGGATACAGACAGAGATTCTAGTGCACTGCGGTTAATCCTTTTATGGAAGGCATAAAATTTGTGCCATCTTATGTAGCCGTTTCAGCATTACAGTTACAGTATAGCTCAATGTCATAATGAGCCGGCAGTGTGAAGCTCTTTAGTGATATTTCATGTCTGGAGAGGGAAGCTCACTGGCAAACAAAGCAAACAGACGAGAGCAAACAAACATAACCTCAAAAGAGTTTTAATACTTCACAGTAGGATCTAGGAGTGATTCGACACCCCTGCGTGTCGCTAGCAGCTGTCTTCATGCCCCCCCACTGTTACACGTGGGCATCATTGCTCTCCGGGATCTCTGGGGCAGTCTGGGGCTGAAATGCCACGGCGTGCCAAAGCTTGTGGAATGAGTGGAATGTCCTGTCATCCAGGGTCTCCGCATCTGATCTTCCCAGTAGAGTAAACATTCCTGCAGGCCCTGCCCTGCATTTGGGAGAGTAACAGAATGCCTGGATTCATCACCAGTCCCAGCTGTCCATATGAATTATCAAACACTCACATACACTCTCCCACCTCCCCGTAACTAGCAGCTTCTGATGACTACCTGCTTCTTCAAAAGCAGTCTCATTTGAAAATTTCCATACATAAATTTAAAAGACTGCACATGCATATATAAATGATGTGGATATAGCTATCAGGTCATCATCCATCGCCTTTTTAAATGGTTCAGTTACAAATAATAAGCATTTCTGTGCAAAGATACATTTACAAAGCATCATTAAGAAGCTGGAGTCTTGTGTGGGATCTCTTCAGGTTCCAGTTGTTCACGTCAGGCTTGCTACAGCATTGCACAGGGCTGCAGCAAACCCTGTGGGACAGTCTGGCCACACAGCATCTCACGAAACTAGAACAAGCTGTAGCACAGCCAACCTCACTGACCTCGTATGACCACAGTGTAGGTGTGCAACACAAACAAATATACCGACAAAGCAGTTACAAGTCTGGGCCTCTGCTGGACAAAAGTGCATGCCTAGATCCAATACAGTTTATTAAACATCCTTTGCTCGCGCACGCACGCACGCACACATGCACGCACGCACGCACGCACGCACGCACACACGCACGCACGCACACACGCACGCACACACGCACACACGCACGCTCGCACAAACACGACACACACCAGTTGTCACTGGGCAGCTGAGGAATGGAGACCTCGCCGTGTCACATGCCCCCTCACGAATGCTCCGACAGCATGCTGATGACTCAGGCCACGGGAGGGAACGGGATTTGCGTGCGGACCTGTGGGGGGGGGGGGGGGGGGGGGGGG
>JABFEB020000040.1:26913718-26926624 GCA_019775895.2 Stomatorhinus ivindoensis
GCCCGGTAACGGACTGGCATCCTGCCCAGGGTGTGCCTGTGCCCGGTAACGGACTGGCATCCTGCCCAGGGTGTGCCCCTGCCCTAAGGCCTGTGTTTGATGGGATAAGCTCCAAGTTCACCACTGATTAGCAGTTATGGAAGATGGATGGATGTTACAGGAAATCTTGTTTTACAAACAAGACTGTTTTCCAGGTATTTCTAATAAATAAATAATGCTGCTAACATCAGCAGCCAACTGAGCAGAGCGACCCCTAAAAGGGCAACGAGTCAGTTAGCATTTCGGCAATAAACAGCTACTGAAGTAATATGACAGCACTGTGACTCATCATCTGCCGAAGGAAAGTAAAGTTTCTACAAATCATACTGCACTAACCTTCTCTTAATGTTTACCAAGATGTGTCAATGGGAGAAGATCAGGCCCCCTGCTAACAATGGGACGCTGTTGAAAAGCTTTTGTGACGCCCGACCCTCGATAACCATGATCAGAAATAGACGCAGGTGCCGTGATTGAAAGGGGAGCTGAAGCTGGTGACCTTGTGGGAAAAAAAACACATATGAAGGACTCCAGGACGAAAAATAGTCACAAAGAATATTACATTCTGGCTCCTTTACAGGGTCGGTGTGATTCTGACACTCAGACATTACTGTTTTTACTTTAAAAGCTTGCTTACAAACCTGCAACTCTTGTGTACAAATGACATTGCTAGAGTATAACAATTACTATCCTTCGAGTTTCCTGTATCCTCTGATGCAAGATCATGGCAATAAGATGAAGAAAAACAAAAGAACAACAACTACAATAATAATAATAATAATAATAATAGTAAATCAATTTACTGCTAGACAATGAAAACAACAACCCATCTTCCCCCCTCTAATCCGGGTTGACCCCAGGAAGCACAGGGTCCAACCATGAGGTACCAGATGCCAGTCCATTGCAGGGAACATACATCCACACCTACACATCCACACACACACATCTACACCTACACATCCACACCTACACATTCACACACACACACACACACACACATACACACATTCACACCTACACATCCACACACACACATCCACACCTACTCACACGTATTACTGGCAATTCAGAGACATTGTTTATCCTAATTGCTCATCTTTGAACAATATGGCAGCAAAACAGAGCAGTGGGTAGAACTGTTGCCTCATACTTCCAGGACAAGTGTCTGAATCTCGGTATGTTCTCGTACTGTTCTGCCTGTGTCTTCTGGCTTCTTTGCACAATTCGAAAACATGCTAAGGTGGACTGGATTTGGCAAACAGTCTGGTTGGCCCCATCCTGGATTATTCCCTACCTTGTGCAGCTTCTGAGATAGGTTCTGGACCCCCCCAGTAGGAGGGGGGGGGGTTACCCTGCAGGGCCAGCTTCCTCCGGCAGGACAGCTCTGCACCCCAGCTAGCAGCAGCTCACAGCCCCAGCAGGCACATGCGAAGCTGCCGGTGGAAGTAAGGTCAACGCCCAGCTGGTGCTGAAGCGACAAGCCTTAAAAATCAAGAAAACAAAGCAATGATTGACCTCGGAAGCGGCATCCTCAGAAAAGGAGATTGCATCAGCAAGGAAGGAAGCAGGAACATGTCGCCGATTCCTCAGGTCCCAACAGCAGCCCAGCGCAGTAGAGCAAAGGTCACAGCGGCATGACGGACCGGTTCTCACTCCGGCATCTGAGATATCCCATCTCATGGACGGCAGGAGGGGCCCAGTTGTCCTTTGATCATTAAGCAAAGGCTGAGCGGACACTCTCATATGAGACACCCTGCCCTTTGACCACTTACACCAACGCTCTTCAAATCTGGCCCTCAATTCCAAATCCAGGCCTTGTTTTCCATTCTCCCGGGCAGTTAGTTTAATAATTACTGATTCTGATTGGTCAGAGGCTTTACACCCAGCTCACAGGTAAAGGAAGGCTGGAAAATCAGCAGTGTTTGGACCCTGGGGGCTGTGAGTTGAAGAGCCCTGACTTAGACACTGGAAGCCGGGGGCCATGTTGAAGATCATTCAACAGGAAGTGACCTGTCTGTGCAGCGCCGCATTTGTGGGTTTTACACAAATGTTTGATTCGAAGAGATAATATGTGTCAGTTTGTGACAGGCCTCAGTAAACACATTTTAAAAACCCGATAGCAGATAGCCACAGATTATAGTGCTTTTGTAAGCCTTTAAACTTTAGAGGAACATCAGAAAGTCCCATGCTGCACCTGTACCTCTCAACTTCCTGTCAGCAAAGACATGAGAGCCAGAAAACCCCGGTGGATAAGCTTCAAAGCGGTGTAATCACAGTTAATTACTCCAGTCTGCTGACACTTTGAACAGTGAGACAGTCCCAGAAAGTACAGGGGGAGGGGAGGGGAGCTGGGGAGGTTAGGGAGACCCCGGGGAAGATACCTAGAACATCAGCTCCCTTCCTCTCCATGCTGGGTAGACAAGAAAATAATCCCCCTGGGCCTCGGCTGACCTTAACTCCTTGACGGTGCCTCCGCGAACCTCAGCGCCATCCGCAAGTGTGACCGCGGCTGTGAGGGGAAGCCCCTTTCCCAGCATTCCAGATTGCCCGCAAAACAACTTCCGAAGGCTGGCGGGCACGCAAGGCGAGGCCCCGTTTACGCTGTGCTGTTTGCTCAACCCAAAGACGAGCTCAACGCTCACGCCTCTCACGGTTCGCCTGTTCATAAGCCCACCTTGGCGTGAGTGATTGGCCCGACAGGACAGGCACGTGGTCAATCTGATGATTGAGGAGCATAGCTGGAGACCGAGGACGACTAAATTACTGGGGCACCCCTGTCCGCAATCTCCGGATACGCTGGAGGCGAGAAACAGGGAGATCCACAATAATCCATCCATCCTCCATCCACATTAATCGCAACGGTCTCCTCGCCGTTTCAAGTGGCACCATGTCACTGGGAATGAAAGCAGCCACGCAGAAGGTCATAATGATAGAACTCATAAAATGATGCCTGCAAAGATGCTCAGAATAAAACATTTGATATTGTTCTGCGGCTGGCTGCGTTAGGCTATTAATTTCCATGCATCGGCAATCGAAGGTTCACTTTAAAGAAGCGGTGAACAGATGGTTTGCACGGGTCCAGTGGGCTGTTGCACGTTAGGGCCGTAGTCGACGAATTTGTGCATTCTTGCTTTGGAAATGCTACAAAGTCAATTCTAAAGTGAAAGGCAGCTCGGGTGGAGATGCTGGACCCAGGCAGCGTTTCCCGCTTTCATACGACTAGCTTTCTTTTAAACATTATGACTGTCTTGGGCTGGAACATAGTATGTAGCCCGTGAGCTTCTCAGCATGCGGAGAGACACAGTCGCCGTGACAGATATCCAGCCGCTGTAGCTTTGCCTTTTGCTAGCACTGCCAGTACAAAGGGTCGACTCGGTCCGTACACGTGACGCTTGCCATTCTACCTGCTAGCATGTGTTCAAGCAGCCGCCCTCTGCAAGAGGCTGCGGGCGGATGACAGGTAGCCAGGAGCAGAGCATGTGCCCCCAGCCGAAGGGGGCCAGGCGGAAGGCTGGAAGACGGGTGTGCTGGGGGAGCGTGGAGGATGGGGTTTGGGCGGGGGTACCGTGTCAGTGAGCGTGACGGAGTCAGCGGGACCGGGCGTACGCAGCGCAGCGGAGAGGAACCTGGCAAATCCTGCTGTCCTGCAGGGGGGGGGGGAGACTCTGACTCAGCTGGTGACGCACACTTGGGATCACAACAACATCTTACTCACCCTGACCACGCGCGTGCAGAGGGGAAGCCTTGCATCGGGCCCACATCACGTGCAAGTGCTGCCCCCTGCTGGCCTGTCAGAGGAATGAGCTGAGCAGAACTTTGGCGATAAGCTTCTATTGAGGACAGAGGATTTATACCAGGACTGTAACATGCAGACATATGTCAATAAAAAAAAGCATTTACCTTACACTGACTAGTAAACTCGCGCGAGCATCATTGTAGAAATACATTCAAAACTTTATCTCTAAATCACTTTGTCAATATTAGTAGGTAAAAATCAACTGTTAGTACATTCAGGGCTAAAATGGCATGTTCATTCCGGTCACGATTGGGCACATTCTTCTTCCTGTTTTTTTTCTTAATGCAAAGAAATCACTTTATTTTAATGGATTTATGAATACATAAGGGAAATAATGCACATTATTCCCCATATCACACCACCCAGGAGGCAATAACAATATTGACCGTAAACAGTAAAGACCTCACAGTCATTAAGCTTACAGCTTACCTCCATTAAGTTGCGTGTGAATACTTACATTATTATTCCAATTAAATACTCTGAATTTTCCCAATTAAAATACTGCGCTTTGTTGGACTTAGGATCATTTATTACGGGAATAGACGGAATATATCTGGCTATATATTGCCATCTAGTGGTGAATAATCAGATCTCCATTCATCATTATGTAAATATCTACATTTCTTATCATTATATTTTCGTTTATTTTTTTCCCCTTAGTTGTCACATTTTTTGTACCTCATGCCTCTGCGTTCCCGGAATACCACAGGAATGCCGGTCCAGCTAGGAATGGTCGTAAACATCATTGTAACTGTAATGAGCGCGATACTGGAAGCCACTATATGAGCTGTTCTTCCTGAAGCGGCTCTGACTGCCTGCACTCACGTGTTTTCCCAGCATCAGCCGTGGCCAGCATTTACCAGTCATCCTGTGATGGAAGAGAAGTGAGGCAGGGCCAATCGGAACAGCTAGCATCCCGTTTCCTGGCAACAAGCGTCTGGCAACCGAACACCATCCGCTTACGGGTATCACTCTATTTATCTTTCTGACTATCTCACCCTGACTCCGCCTAAATCTCAAGAACAAGTGACATAGCATGGCTGAATGGGCCCGATGTTTTTGAGAAAAAAAGAAAAAACATTTCCTGGAAGCAGAAAAATAAACGTACAATAAATGTACTATTTACCAGGAACCAGATTAGCGAATGTTGCCAATAATCAGACTAATTCATTTTACTGAATACTATTAATGAAAACAATCAGGGTTTCTCAACAAAGATTTTGGATGGAATTTTTGAGAAAATACTTACGGAGCCAAACGAACCTTGACAGGGTGGATTCTTAAATCATGGAAAACTTTGCATCCAGCCGCACCCACTGACAGCTGCGGTCTTCACTTCAGAGGGCAGGCTGTGCGGGATCGCAGCCCAGCACTGCTCTCTCCTGTGCTCCTCATTGCAGGACACGCCACACTGCCCGCCACAGTGCTATTTAAAGACAATGTCCAGGGAATTAAAGGCAAAGATATTTGACATGGAAGATATTAATTAATGCTGTCAGCAAGTTTGTGAAGGTGAGCAAAGGTGATAAGGTGAGAGCACTGTGGAGAAGGAGAAGCTGCCAGATGGTGTGCCCCCCCGCAGCTGACAAGCCCCTGGGGGGGGGGGGGGGGGGGGTTCAGGCTTTCCCTCAGCCACAGTTTTTGTACAGGAAGAAGGTAAGAAGGTTTGTACAGGTTTCTGCAGGTAAGAAGAAGGAGAGACAGGAGTCACCTGTCTTAAGCTGGACGACATGTGCCGTCCTCTGGGTAATTAAGCTCCTGACCTGGTACACTGACAATATGACCTGTGTCTTTTGAAATTATATATTAACCGCTAAAATGATGTTAATATAAGGTTATTGCTATAACCTGTTATGTTAATTTGCATTTATATAATATAAAGTAATAGCCATAGTCTTTTAATCTATTACAGGTACGTGCGCAAATTAGCATATTTGAAAGCAGAATATAGGCTTAAAAACATGTTGCAATATTTTTTCAAATGTCCCGTTCTCTACCTGAAGTACATATTGACTAAATAATTGTGAACTATCATGCTCCTTTTTATAAGGGTCATGCAGGATACTTATTTATAACAGACCATTTTGCCTAGAAGAGTCTTTGGACACATTTTCAAACCGGTAGTCAGCCGGAGAATTCTGCAGCCAGCCCCCCCCCCATCTTACAGTGACAGGCTGTCAAAGGACTCTGCTTAAAATGAGGCCCTTGATGTCAGGATCTTGCTGAGATGCCACCACAAATGGGATCACATCTCCAAACACTGGCCATTTTCGCTGTTATTTCTACAGGCATTTTGAAATGACACTTTAGCTGGATTTAGAAAAGCTGCCATCGGCAGACGTCACGACAAACCCCAGAGTAAGATCGACTCCCGAGAACACTGCTCAGCCTCCAACAGGAAGGGCACTCCCTGGAACGGCAAAAACCCAGAAGAGCTACTGGGCACAAATTGACTCCAGGAAAGACAGTATTATCTTTCTAACCAAAGTCCATTATGATATTAGTCTGCACATCACTGGGAAACAACTCGAGGTCTCTGCCTATGTGAATATTGTGTTACCTTGTTTTTCAAACGCTAAGTACAGAAATTGTGAAACTGTATCTGTTAATTCCAAGGACCTGCTTCAGACACAGCCTGCATGTACTAAGCAGAGAATTGTAAGATTCAGCTCACCAGCGCTGCTCTCCGGAGACGCGTCACCCCAAACCTTTAAAAAGGCACCAAGCGAGGCCTACATTTAAGCATTCCTCTTTCTCTCCGATGCCTGAAACACAAGAGGGCCAGGTTAGCAGGGTCATGTTATAATTTGCAACATAATTTTAGGTGAAGGAATAAAACCAACCAATAACAATAATTCATATATTTATACAAATTAATTTCTTGCCAAACAACAAAAATACCCATTAATCAATTTTCCAACTGTTTATCTGTGTAGTGCGACAAAAGCTGGCAGCACAAGACTGGATACCAGGATATCAAAGGTCACATACATGCCATAAAGCACACACATGTGGAGCAGAGGTGACGTTCGAATCCTGGAGATGGGAGACAAACCTGTTACCCACTGGGTCAGGATGGATCCAATGATGATTGCATTTGACCGTTACAGATGCCATTTGCTTAACATTTACTTTAAAATACCCATCTTATGAAAGCAACCTAATTAGGTATCTGGCTTTAATTACCAACGCATGAAGATTTACAGCAGAGCAATGTGCAAAACCATGTCCGCTGTTTTGGCATTCCGATAAAATCAGCCTGCCACATATACATATCAAGCCGCTATTTAAAATAAATAAAATAAACTAAATAAAATAAAAAGCAGAACACAGAGATTCCACTTTGAGTCTTCTGTACAGAACAGTGCAGTTGTGCTTTCCATACTGAAATTAATGTAAGCTGACAGCATTTAAAATATTTATCTTAGTATATCATCTTTGCTTCAGGGATTCGAAGATATTTTTCCAGTTTTAAAATTTACAATTCAATTCAGTTCAATTTATTTACTTTCCTTTCATGTAGCGCTCCCGCCCGAGAAAGTTGCCCTGAAGCGCTTAACAGCGACTATGCAGCGGCATTTCAAGCAGTTTTTAAAGCAAATTAAGAACAGCATCCTGACCAAACATGACAGCGGTTAATATTCTTCAATATTAAAGGCCGGCGAGGACGAAGCTGTGAGATGACAGAGAAGAGAAAAAAGAAAACAGGATGAGTGGCTGTTGGAGAAAATAAATATAGGGATCAAAGGCCCTTGGACGTGGTATTATTACGTGTCAGAAATGGGTACGTACACACTGAAGAGCTGTTTGGGACTTAAACACAAAACACCTGCTACGCTTTTCCCAGATACTATATGTTTATGTTTAAGTTTTAGTTGAGATGCAATGTTAACTGCTATAGGTTCTTCTTCCGCCACAAATGATCTTACATACAACGTAAGCCTGTTGTGCCTGCGACCCGAGAATGAGCTGTGTTAAATAATCAGGCGTTTGATTCACTGGGAAAAACCCAGTGACCCAATAGTACCAGATGCTGGGAAAATCGGATCAGCGCGCAGCCGGCAATGCGCTTGGACCTGAAGGGTTTAATTAAGCTCCGACAAACAAACGTCCCTTTTGGCCAACCTAGGTTTGCTTCCCTGAGTCCAAGAGAAACCTATCAGGACCGAAGGAAACTCATCACGTTAGCAAAAAAAGCAAATAATAGCGCTTTACCTGCCTAATACGTAATTGACACAAGCCCGTAGGCCTAAATAAAAAATAAATCAACTTAAATAGGTAAGCGAAATACTATTTTATGTACCTATTTTATTTGGTTAGCAACAGAACTGGGAGTTCAACCATGGTTCTCTGTAAAACAAAATAACAGACCAATGCACACTCAAAATAATGCTGAACAAATACCCCAAGGCTCCACTCTACTAAACACTGCCCTCTAGTGGAACTTAATGAGCTCACTCTGTCCCAGGGCCTGGTAAGAAAATTACATCGATTTTTCTTTTTAGTTTAGCAGATGTCTTTGTCCAAAGCGACATACCAGTGAAGAAAGCTTGTGGCCAAAGTGCAGGCTCTGCCAGCATCTAGTAACCTTGGAGAAGTTTACGTTTACGGCCTTGCACAAGGGCCCAGTAACGGCATGGTTACTTTTCCAGCTAGGGGATTTGGTCCTGCAACCTTCCGGACAGAGATCTCCAGCCCACTAAGATACACACCATCCCGTTTTGTGTGTAAGAGATTTTCATCCATGGAAGTAAACGTGTCTTTGAATTATTCGAATATATATATTGAATATGAAAAGGACAGCCAGAAGTATAAAAACAGTATTAAGAAATTTTTTAATTTATTAGATGACTTAAAACAATCATCATAATGCAGTTTAGATACCCTCATAATGTATTATAATGGTCAGTATAAGCCATTATAATGCATTATGGAGGTATCTACAGTGCATTATAGATGGCAGCTTCATAGCACATTCATAATTCATAATTAACATGGCTTTAATGTGTTGTGCCTTTTTATAAACATATATATTCGTGTTTATAATGCCTTATGAATGCTTAACAATGTGTAATGAAGGTATCTATAGTACATTATGCATGGATGCTTTAGGTATATGTTTATAGGCGGGTGACTTAGTGTGTAGCACTGTCGTCTCATACCTCCACAGCTGGGCATTCAAATCGTGCCCCTCTCTGTCTGTGGAGGTTTGATGCGTTCTCCGTGTTAATGGGACTGCTTCTGCTACCCAGGTTTCCTCCTGCAGTCATGCAATTAGGCTAATTAGTGCCTAAATTGCCCATAGTGTGTATGTGCCCTGTGATTGACTGGCATCCCTTCCAGGGTCTTTCCCTAGATTGCGCCCGCTTATCTAGGATTGGATCCCTCTGCCGTAGCCTTCAACTGGATAAGCAGTTTGTAAATGGATGGATGGATTTTTACAGAAAAGCACCAGTTCACAATAACACTGTCCTCAGTACGGGTCAGCGGGTAATGAATATCCTTACCCATCCCTGAATGTTAAAGTGGTTTACCTACCTGCGCCTGGATCATTACTCGGGGCCTGACCAGCGCAAAGCACAGATCTCTGTAAGATCAATACCCTGGAAATGAATACGGGGGTTCTGGAACCTGGAATGTTGGAGGCTGTCGGACTGTTTTGTGTATTGTTAGAATATGGCGTGGGAGTAAATTGGGCCTCTGAGTTCTGGACTGTGATCCTGGCTACGGGATTTAGCTGCGGAAGAATGGTTCTGGACTCGGGACTGCGACAGGGAGATGTGTGGTGCAGTTCTGGGCTCTGGAACAGAACTGCTGAGCATAGTCCTATGGGAGTGGGATTATGTTTTAAGATGGGGGACTATGGTGGATTCTGGGGGGGCGAGGGGGGGGGGGGCAGGCTTTGAGCCCAAGAAGCCGACCTGGTGGACAAATGAACCTTGGCAGTGCGTCTACGGGGGAGCGGCCCAGGCACAGATGTGGTGCAACAGGCCTCCCAGTAAGCATGGGGAAAACAGGGTGGGGTGGGGCGGATTGAAGCGCCGTCTGCAGATCTTCACCGTGCAGCATCCCTGGTCCCGGCAGCAGGCCTGCCATCACAGAAGGCCTGATTTGAGACATGATGGCCGAGGGGAGGATCACATTACTTCCTTCCAGAAAAAAAAATTTGGGCTCATCCAAATATTTTTCTCGGTCATGTTTTGTCATGCGCCATGTTCCTTTGTGGCAGAAATATGACGATCGCAAACGTTTGCTTAAAAATGTGAAGAAAACATCATTACGTTTTGTGGTTGAGATGTGAAAAATATTACATTGTAGGAGTGCTGTCTTTTCCGTCCACAAGGTCCTCTCAGACTATCTGGGGTTAAAACACATCACAACACCATCTGAGCTTTTGATTCAACTGCAGACCAGGAACAAAGTATAGAAGGTACTTATCTGGGATTCCTGTAAAGGTACAAGCCAGAAGACCACATTCAGTGTGCGACCGTCACCTCAAGAGCAAGTCAACAGCCCTTACAACGCATGAGAAAACAACCAAAAGCCATTCACTTCAACATAGGCGCTAGCCACCTACCTCGTAATACGACAAACGGATCTTTCAAAGCGTAGTCACAGATAAAGCAGTACATAAACGAACCATAGGTGTGTATGAAAATAAATGCGCTTGTGGATTCTCCACCACAAGGGGGCAGTTAAGATCCAGCAGTACTTGGATAAAAAAGTACAACGCGACAAACAAAAGGCTTTCCATTTCTCAACCAGGTAATTATCATGATAATTATAAAGCGTACTTAATTAAAAATTCAGCCATTAATATTCCATCATTGACCTACTGTACCAGCAACATGCCTATTATATTAGCTGGATGATTACTTAGGTATCATTGATGCCTTATAAATAAACAGATAAAGGGCTTTCTTAGTGCGGTTCATTACACTTCAAGAGTGCGAGCTTTCTACCTTATAGTGCTTATGAGGGAAAAGATGCCGGACATTAATCTATCAATTTACTTGAGACGTGATAAAGGGGTGAACGAATTATCAGGGTTGTTATTAAATTAACGGCCTCGGCAAAACAATACTTTCCCAGACTATTTTGGAACTTAATTATGAAAAATAAACTGAGCAATGAAGTGTGGGTGGTCGCCCGCCGGAATAATCGGGGATCCGTAGTTTAAAGGCACAGACTTGCGGTGAGACGTGATGGACGTGGTGTGTGTTCTCATGTAGGAAAACCTACCGATCATTACTGTGTTCAAAATTCTATTAAAATGTATTTCAAAGTACAGTGTAAGCTGCAGTATCACTTTAATCATTGTCTATGTGGCCGGTCTGTAGCTATCAAAGAGTGAGGGAATATGTTTTTCTTTTTTCCCCGGTGTTTGATTAATGTTGTTACAGAATTTCACTTTAAAACTACGGACAAAGGGGAATGTAACAGAAGCGCTCTGTAATCTGACATGATGTCCATTTAGGAGGGGAAACGGCGCAGGGGAGCGGGAGCGAAATCCCTGCAGAATTCCTCAGTCTCACCCCCAAACGTGGGGAGCAGGAAATGAGAGCGACTGGTCCTGGGCAGACTGCCCCCTCTGTCAGGGATGAAGGTGAGAGGGCAGATGAGACGGTGCCAGGAGCTCCGGAAAGTTCCCAGAGAAGCCCGCGTGCTATTCACTGGTGGACCGCGCGCACACGTGGGTGTGCATCCGCATTTGCGCATGTGTCAGAGACAGGGGGAGCCGCTCTGTCTGTATAAAAGAGAAAATGAGCTTTGAGGTAACACCCTCGGGCTTTGGTCCTCACAAACACGCTGGGTCTGTGCCGTCTGTCCTTGCCTTTGCTTCATGTGGAGCCTGGATATATAGGACATAAACTCCCGTTACGACATCAAAATGTGGGTTAGGGGAAAATGCCTTTTTAAACTTTATGCTTATAAAACAAGGCTCTCTGCATTAAAGGGAGTTTAATGCGGAATAAATGAATAAACTCATGATGGCATCCGGCAGACATCCGTCTAGCCATTTTCAAAAACTGCTCAGTACCGACCATTCAACCAGTCTTCCAGAGATACTTAACCGGATCGGGATCGAAGTGAGCCTCTAGTCTGTCACGGGGATAGCAGGGCGAGGGGCACCACCGGGAATGATGCCCATCCATCACGGGGTACACTTTCAAACACGAAAACTGGGGGCTTTCTGGAGATACATCCTGTCATATGAATCTGGGACGTGGGAGAAAACCCGAGTAACTGGAGGAAAACTCTGCAAACACAGGAAGAACATGAGAGTAACACACAGACACACACACACAGACACACACAGACACACACACAGACAGACACACGCACACACACACACACACACACACCGGCAACTGGGGAATTTGAACCCCTAACCTGTTAGTGTGAGGCTATTGCAGTGGCCCCCACTCTGGGGAACGTTTTAAACATTTGCGAAGCATTAATAGCTTTGGATTCTGGGTATATTTCAGGTTCTGCAGTAGCCACGCCCAGATAGGAGAGAACAAGGTATTCCACACCTGCTGTCAGACCTGCGACCCCAAGGCCAGCCTCCCCCACCCGTCGATTTTTCCAGTGTAAGCAAACCGGAGGAGGCCGCCTGTCAGCTGACGCGCAGGAGGGGCCGCGCCGAGGTGCGCCGAGTTAACAGCGCAGAAATGACTCGGGTGAGGCGGGGGGCCGCAGGCAGGTGACAGGTTAATAAATGCGTCAGGAGAGCTCAGGTAGGCAGGCGGGGGGCCCCCCGGTGTTGGAATGGAGGCGTGTGACAGCGGCAGGCAGCCCGCCACGGCCGCTACACCGTGTGGAGCTGTTGAGAAAACACCGACGGGGACCATCCGTCCGGGTGCCACGCCTCGGCCTTCTGTAAGGGCAGCGCCGACGCACCATCCAGAATTAGCCTCATTCTTGCCACACGTTCCCAACCCGCAAATAACCCTTTTCACGGCTGCCGAGTCACCGTGCCTCCAATCCGGCCATCGTCTGCCGAGTCACCGTGCCTCCAATCCGGCCATCGTCTGCCGAGTCACCGTGCCTCCAATCCGGCCATCGTCTGC
>JABFEB020000040.1:26936046-26976881 GCA_019775895.2 Stomatorhinus ivindoensis
GCATGTGTGTGTGTGTGGTGGGGGGGGGTGGGGGTGGGGGTAGGGCTTTGTATTTACTACATTGTGGGAATCAAATATCCCCATAATGTAGTAAAACATTACTTTTAGCTTGAGATATATTTCAGGTCCCCACAATATAAACCTCAATTTTATGAAAATCTGTGAATGCGATCAAAAAACAAAAAGTCTCGTATTGTGTTTGGTTACTTATGGTTATGGTAAGTGCTGGGTAAGGGTTAAGGTTGTTATGTTGGGATAAGAGTTTTTCCCACAGAAATGAATGGAGTCCCCACAAAGATATAATTGCAAAGAGTGTGTGTGTGTGTGTGTGTGTGTGTGTGTGTGTGTGTGTGTGTGTGTGCGCGCTGGGAACTTATCTTGTGATCAGGTGGTCATGGGTTAAAAATCCAGGAAATTGAAAGCTGCTGTACACCAGCATATATAGCTGTAAACCTGTATGTTCAGTGGATAAGGCGTCAGCTAAGTAAATACACGAGGAAATAAATAGACACAGTCGATTTGGATGAAAAAATAAACAATGTGAAATTCAGTAAGCTTAGGCTGTTAACACATCCAAGGCCCAAGAGAAAATTCTGTCATATTGTCATCAAAATGCAGTGATGTGCTGTGGATCGCGTGACGAAGAAGAGACCATCGCTTCTTTCTTTGAGCATCTGCCCTTGTTGAAAGACATTTGTTTTTGTACACATTTGTATCCAACCTGAAAGTCAAAATGTACTAAAGTATTTCTGATTTTTTTCGAAGAGCGGTAGTAAAAGACATACAAGCAGTTTTCCTGGATTTCTGTTTAATATCAGCTTGGGAAAGTGACAGAGTATCGCATAATGGATGCGATGACCTGAACATCTCGCCGGCCTAAATGCCACGAAAGGCTTCCCCTATCTGATGTAACTTTCAGACCTGTTTTTTCGGCTGGCTGCCAGTTAAATAAATCCAGACCACAGCTTGTCTACGATTGGGGACAAATCAAATACATAATCAGGTCACCTTCTTCAACCTTGTAACAGGTGTTGCCTGTCAATGGAGGGGAACAGGTGCATCTAACACACGTACTGACCGATGTGCCAGATAGAAACAGGATTGGGCGCCATCCTGACCCATGTGTCGGAAAGGAACAGGATTGGCTTTCTATTCTAGACTTGCATCTAAAAGTCACTGACTAAGAGAATGAAGGAATGAGTACAAAAATAGTTTAATTACATGCATCTTTGATACAGAACTTGATCTTACCTTCTGTCAGAGGCAGGAACAGTTGTGGAGATGGTACAGCAAGGTGTGAGACCAGTAGACCCGTGTTCCCCAATCCAGTCCTAGAGGATACACAGTTGGACCATGTTTTCGCCCCCTCCAAACTCCCTGCCAGACAGTCCATTCCCAGTAGCTGAGAGAGAGCAAAAATGTGGCCTGTCTGTGAGTCCCTGAGAACAAGATTGGGAAATACTGCTTTACACTATTTGGGTGGGGGGGTGGTTGGTAGACCTAGTTAAATTATTCTATCCCATAAAATCCCGGGCATCTTATGGAGCTTTCTGGGCTAGAACTACCTGGAGAGTGATGTGAGGGGTGTGTGTGGTGATCATGTCATGTTCAGTGTGCCTGTGGTAAGATATATTCCTAAAGGGGGGTTTAATGTATAAGCATTCAAGAAGACAAGGAAGAAATTACTTTTTATTGGGATTCTTTGTATTTTATAACCCAGCTACTGCGTACAGGTTAAAACTAAATAAGCCAGTCGATGATCAGTCGTCTGCCTGTGTAATTCCAGTGTGCCATGCCTGCCGGAAACAGCCACTCAGCGTACGATCCATGACATGAGCAATGAAATTACTGGGAAATAAAATTACAGGAGAACATCCATGCCTCACTATGGACAAGCTGTAATTAAACTCCCCACGAGAGAGGAGGCCAGGTGGAGTTTTTATCCATTTGCGAGGCAGACCTGTGACTTGGCACTAGGCTATCATCGCCTAAATGTGACTCTTTATCCATTTACCTAGGCAGTGCTGCTTCATTACTGGACTTCAAGAGCACACTGTCAGTTTTTCATCCCGAGACTGAAGAATGTGGGCCGACAGCTATTACCCGGGCACTGCCACCGGCCCGTGGACCTGGGGTTTTGCGTGCCTCGTTTCTGCCGAGATTGCCGGGCCGATTGCGCTGCCCTGGCCGGCGTGAGCGGCCGGCTTTGCCGTTTCTGAGGTGGTCAGCTGCTGCTATCCCGCTGATCCTGGGTCACTTCTCTTAGGATCGGACCGTCTTGCCAGGTCTCTTTATTTCATGACAGGGCCTGGTTCTGAAGATGGCGCCATCCAGCGTGAATCTGTCTACGCGAATGCCCCGCCCTGCCGTGAGTGCTGCTGGAAAACACCAGAAATGCAAACTCTTTAAGTGCTGCCCGAGTCCATAAAGAAAGGCAAGTTTAAAATTAACTAAAGTGATAACTTTGGCAACATATTTATAGATTGCAATTAAATCAATGCATTAAGCCATTAGGACTTGTGACTGTTACGTCTTTAAATATAAAATGATGATCATGACGTCAGTATAAAGACCGACATCCCAACTTATCAGTGCAAGAGCAATATATGCAATAGCTGCATTTATTCAGCTTAACAGCCTCCAGGCCGTTAATTTATGATTATCATTATGGGCTATCACTCATTCCTCCTTGAAGTTTTGGTTGCACTGCACTTATTTTTTCAATTATTTTTCTCAAGTTTACATTCATTACCGTTCCTCTTATTTGCCAGTAATGCGCTCTCTGACAGTCACACCACTTGTTAAGGCAATTGACCGAGCTTCCTGAATGTAACATTAATGCATTTTTATAAAAGCAGCAGCAGAGGAGCTGCTGGAGAGTTATACAACAGGAACGTTTAAATAAAGATTTATGGCGCAAGTATACAGTGTAATGGTTTGGAATGCTTTATCTCTGTTGTCGTGTGTTCATAATTAACTGTGAAAAGAGTGTAATCTCCGTTCTGCTTTACACAAGTCCACGTTGGTGCTGTTTAATTCATTTAGATTTTTATATCATTTCATTCCATAAATCAAAGCCATTCAGCATACAGTACAAGGCTCCTGACATGCAAGGGATAGCCGACTGACATTACTTGAATTTCTCTGAACTGAATGGTTGAATACAAGCCCTTTTCTTCAATGGAGAAGCCTTCCCGCTATCCTCTGCCATTATTTCACCCCCCCCCCCGGCTTAATTATCCTCATATGGAAAAAAAAAAAAAAACACTGCAAAGCACTAGGGCTTTCAGAAAAGAAGAAAAAAAAGGGAGCCAGTTATGTATTTTCCCCGAAGATAAAGTGTGAGCTCTTCACGTTTGCCTGGGTGTCCCAGCGCCGTTTCCCACATCGCCGGAGGCCAGGCATTCCGCGTTAGATGACATCAGCTGCTTCATGCGCGAAAACGGCCAGTCACGAGGCGCCATCCCCGCTCTGCCCATCCTGCCTGGCATTAAGGACGGGCCAGCTGAATGAACAGGGGCGCTTGAATAGGCCCAGCCGGGCAATTAAGACTGATTGAGAGGCGCGATTGTGCTCAAACAGTGGCCCCTGAATTCGCGGCGGCCCAGAGTCCCCATTCCCGTCTCGCTCTTCTGTAGGAATTTCCAGGAGCGAAAACACTCGGAGTGGCAGAATAAATAAATAAAAAAACAAAGCGAAAAAGAAAAACCCAGCGACATGAACATGAATGGAGAAATGAATAAGCGAGCGTTTCCCTGCAAATCGCTAATCGGGGGGGGGGATTTTTCCTTTCGGATGCAAAGCGTGGGATCCTGCAAGTGTCTCTCGAGTGCAGAAGATGCCTGGACTCCGGTAAAATATGGCTTGAATATTAAACTCTGGGGAGAGCGTGATGATGACGGGAAGGAGAGGACGGCGATGTCGTATGCCCGCCTGCAGCGGAACAATGCAGCATTCGGTAAGGATTATGGTCCTTCCACTCTTCAGCAATACGATGTTTTCAAAGCCATGGAAAAGAAATACAATATATCAAATGATGCGACAAAATTAAACACAACATCCATCGAACGCACGCACGCACCCACGAATTACCACTTTGAGCAACTTTATAAAAAATAAAGATTTTTTATTCCATCTTATTTTATATGATTTCACTGGCAAGGTGTCTCACCAAATCACACTGTACATTTCATTTCTTACTTAGCTATTCTGAACTTAATGAAAACAACCATCCATCTCCCATAATCACTTATCCATTCCAAGGTCCTGGTGAGTCTGGAGTCCATCCCAGGAAGGGAGGGTACATCCTGGGTGGGATGCCCGTCCATCACACGACAGACAGAAATTTGTCTGCATGTGGGAGGAAACCCCCCCCCCCCCGCAAACATGAGAGGAAAATGCAAAATCCACACAAACAGAACTGGGAGCCAGAATCAAACCAGCAACGACCCACAGGGGTGCGGCTACAGTGCTAGCAATTAGCAAACTGTTAACAGCAATCACATGTCCACCTCGCTCACACCACAACCTGACCTGTGCTGTCACCTCCTCACTGGAGGAGTTTCACAAACCTGTTTCAGCCCTGCAGATGGATCGCATGTTCCCTAGTTATGTTAATCGCGGGTGCGGCGGCCTCCCAGTAATGTTGCA
Source organism: Stomatorhinus ivindoensis (assembly GCA_019775895.2). NCBI lineage: Eukaryota > Metazoa > Chordata > Actinopteri > Osteoglossiformes > Mormyridae > Stomatorhinus > Stomatorhinus ivindoensis. Next base: position 26,940,697 of record JABFEB020000040.1, read on the forward strand.
GCTCCACGTCTTAGATCCATGGCCCAATCTCTTTCAGGCACCAGCATCTCTATTACGCATTGACCAGGCAAGTGCCTCTGAGTGACTTCACAAATTCAATATCTTAGAACTATTATACATCCAAGGGCCTCATTGTTTCAAATCATAAATGAATTGGAAAAACAGCTAATACTTCAAAGGACTGAGTTCATTGATTTTGCAGTAAAAAGAAATAAGAAGGGGGTTTTGGCAGAAACTTACACCTGTCAGGCTGAGGATTTAGAGCCCTAACCTTCAGCCACTGAATAGATGACTTTTGATGACGGGCCACCAGGTCTGACAGAGACTTATAGCACTCCTGGGAAAATGTCTGCCCTCGATGATTCCAGAGATTGATTTTGAAACCTATTTTGCTTGGTCACTAACGGGATATCAGAAATATCGCAATCAAAATTATTAAAGGTGTACAAAAACATGCACCAATAACGACAGAAAATGCCAACATCAGCAAAATGAGATCATTAATTTGTCATTGCGTTGGATTTTACTTTTTAACTACGGCGACGTTTAGGCAGTCCCTAACTAGCAGGAACTAGCACAGCCTTGCGTTATAAAATTGGCTCCAAATGTTGGGAGATGCTGCCCTGGGTTAATCCATGCCTTGGCTTCTAAGGCTCCGGATCCCCGTGGCCTGGCATAGTGCAAGCAGGTATAGAAAATGGATGGGTATTTTGAGATTAAAACCTTCACTCCTTCGTTTTGAGTTACAGCTGCGAGTAAATATATTCTTCTAACCTTAGTCATATTGGATGAGCTCTAGTAGTCCACAATGATTAATTCTGGACAAAGCCCAGAATATGTTTTCCTGCAAGCATGTCATCTTACCATGCAGTGCCAAATTAACTGAGCCAAAAACACTGGGTCTGTGTAAAAGGTTCTCCAAATGCATCCTGAGGAGCAGTATTGCGTGTGGGGAAGCATATATTCTTTGCTTTTAGTGATGCGCACAGTGAAGAGGACCCTAGTGATAAAAAAGACTGGAAGTCCTAATGGAACTGAGCCACAGAAATCTTACAAATTGCCAATACCTTGAGTAAGGGACAGATGAGGCAGCTCGGGGATGAATGAAATGGACCTGAAGGTTTGCCGGCTTAAGCTCCATGAATGGACCTGCTCTAGTACTCCTAAGTGAGGTACTTAAAGGTCTAAATTAGTCCAGTGAAATATCCAGCTCCAGAAGTTGGTAAAAAATGTAATTTGCTTTGGATAAAAGCATCAGCCCAGCAAATAAATGTAAATGCCACTGTAAAGATGACTGAGACCACCTCGGGCTTTAAAGAGATGAAAATTCTTCGCCACTGGAGAGCTAAGTTGAGATGAGATTATTTCGGCCAAAATCTGGGTCACATCGGATCACCGTTATTTTATACTGCCTTCAAATGCCACCATGCCACCTGATCCTCAGCCATTTCTCCTTCTAAGGGACTGAAGTCCGAACGTGGTCAGTCCACTGGGTAATTAACCTCCATCTGAAACGCGCTGCCCAGTCCTCTGTGCCCTTGAAGCGCTCAGGTTCCCAGCAGAGGGTTTCTCCCTGAAGTATAAGCCCTGTAACTCACCCTGAGTGCTGGTCATGGGCTCCGAGCTGAGCTGTGCTTGATTGATGCTTGAACGTCAACTGGATTCCCCGTGCTGATAACCTCACCCCCCACTGCGCCCCAGCTGTCCCCCTCCCCAGTCTCTCCTCTGTGCCATAGGTATGGAAGAGAGGACGCGTAGATGCAGGCTCCACCGCGGCATCGGTTAAATCTCCCCTGAGGGCCAGTCAGCGGCACAGACGGGCACGTCTGCGGTTCGTCTGCCCGTTTCTATGGCTACGCTATCCTGGAGATCTTGCGGAAGGAGCTTGCGGACTGGCTGACATTCGCAGTGACCCCAAAGACAGAGTAGCAGGTGAGCGTCTTTACAGAAGAAAGGTGATGTACGTGTTTGTGCACTTTACTCTGACTGCCCCAGCAAATCTGCAGCTATTTCTACTTGGATTCTTTCAGGGCTTCGGACCAGAGTGCACCCTGCACTAATTGCATCAAATGAGCACCAAACCTTTATCTGGTGCAGTTTTGCATGTTTCCACCTGAAGATCTGCTCAAGCGATTTACAATTAAAAAAAATCTTTCTTTAGATTATATGTTGAGCCAACAGAACCAGAGACATATTGGGAGAGACAATTTTAAGTGAATATAAGATCCATTTGTCCCATGATTGGCAGTGCATGGGGATATTGCTAACAATTCAGAGTTCAGCTCTGTGGGCTAGGGAACCTTTACAGAGTTCTTTTTAGGAAAAAATCCCAATTAAAGCACATTGTGAAAGGAAGCACTGTCTATGAAGTACAAAATACTCTGAAAATGTATTTTATACTAAGCGCTAATAGAGCAGTTACGGCTTAGGTATTCTTCGCCCAATGTCTTATTCATTATCAATGGGCTAGTTGTATTGTCCTCTGGCACACAGTTACAATTGACTCTGATTGGTCAATTACCTGCCATTGATCATTGCAGATTTGCTTGGAACAGTAAAAAAAAGAAGTAGATGATACATTTACCACAATTTTGTAGGAACGAACAACTACGCAATTAAAGGCAGCCAGTAAATTAAGGGTTAGATTGTAGCTTTGAAAGGACTACTGACATACTGGGGCTCAGTAGTCTCAGAGATAACATTGTGGGTAATTATAAGGAGTCTGAAATGTTTTGAATCCAGTACTTTGACAGCTCATCAATGGAAAAGCAACGTCTCGCCTGAGTAATACTAAAGACTGTATTTTCACCTGACAGCACCTATTTACCTCACGTAAGAAACACTTTCCCCAAGAGTGCAATAAGATGGAAACAGTGGAGTAGTTTCCAAATGTGCCTCACGCTGCAGAAGGCTTCAGGAAGACTCTCTTTCACAAACCCTTTAATCTTTCAGCCCTGCACTGTTCTTCTTGTTAGCTTTGTGCTGGGGGCAAAGGTCTCAGACCTGGTGGCAGAGTGAGCTGGATATTTTTGCAGGATGAAAGGGGCTGATGTCTGTCGAGAATGTTTCTAGTGGGGAACTCTACTGTAATGGACATGGTATATGAAAAAGAACCCTGGTTTGGTTCACTGCATCAGTCCTAACCCTGTCTTCCGTTACTTTCCATCCTATCATGGCAATGATGCATCCATCATCAACGCCACATGCACCAGAGAGGATGTGGACTCTATCACAAATAGCAAGACCTGGCCATCTGCCCTATCCACTCCCACGGCCACAGTATTAGCAGCCCTAAGGCTAGCTAGTGACTGGTCAACGTTTCCTAACGCTTGAACGGACACAACACATGCCAGAATGGGGAACATATGTGCATTGGTTGTGGATTAAAACATCCACAGAATGCAGGGCTGCAGTTGTATTCTGTAATCAGCTTGGTCATTGACATGGTGGTCTCACCCCTCCGAGGTTGTGGTGTCAAGTCCCTCTCCTGACTCTGAGTCCAAAGTTTGGGTTTCCTGTAGGTAGTCTGTTTGCCTGCCACGGTTCAAAAGCATGCTTCAAGGTGAACCAGAATGTCTAAACTGCGCTTAGTGTATAAGTTTGCGCCTGTGTTTCCTGGGATAGGCTCCAGGATTGCTCTGACCCTACTCTAGATAAGTGCTTATGGAAAATGGTTGGATAATCCATATTTATTAGATTCATGAATTTCACTCTGGCAATGAAATTGTAACAGGAAGCCAACCACTCGGAATGCAACACACCTAGATGGGCAGTGGGGAAAGCAGATTGAAAGGAAGACTAGGGTCAGCGGATGTTAATAGTAAACTTATGCTACCTGGTCCTTCATGAGAGTGAGCCCCGCTCTATTCCATTTATTAACATTTTGTGCACATGGTAATATTAGTGATTGCCTAGTTAAACTCCAGATCCAGGTTTCCCGCAAAATTTCTGAGTTTTCTGTCAATGATTTCAAAAAGGAGCCTAAATTTTCTCGATAGATGCTGGTTTGGAGCTGGCAATTATCCAGCTCACTGTGGCTGACGGCTGCCGAAAACCACCGCCTCGGTCGGCAGAGCTCCCCTGCCACTCCGCCGCTTAACTCCATCGTCAGTAAGCTCGACTAGAGTCATTCTGAACTGAATTAAAGTTTTCTGTGACGGACGAGCCAGAGTCGCAGTAGACAAATTGAATTTCTGTGGTCGGGTGGCTTGATCACACTGACTGGCTCGAAAATAAGCTGGAAAAAAACAAAATCACCTGGGGTACTTGACCATAATAGTTCAAGGAGTAATGAGAGGAGGAACATGAGAGCGACGGCCACTTTCCTTCATTTCTGCCTTGACTACATGCCACCTGATGTTGCGTGTTGCTGAAAAAAAATGCCTGTTTGTAACCACAATGATGCATTTATGATAGCATTTACACTGCATTAATTCAGACAAATATATCACAACAAGCATAAAGCGGAACCCCGATGCAGTGAAACATATATAAAGTTAAATAACCCTGGAGCTCAAAATAGTTGAGGTTCTGCTCGAAAGGAAAACTCCACGAAAAAAGTAATCTGAACACAGAGACATACAAACATACATAGTCATTTCTGCTTTATCCTTGTGTCCCTATGGAGACTGTGAATCTGGAAATGTTTCCATAAAAAAGTACAGTATAACAATGCAATGCAATCCCATGGCCAACATGATCCTTTATATAACAATCAACAAACACTCCACCATCTGGTTGTCCAAACCAACCTGCTTCTCCCATGATTCAAATGGAAACACTTGTATCAAGGTTAGGGAGTTTAGAAATTTACAAGGATAACCACACTGGATTGTACACCCAGGAACTGTATGCGTCAAGAACAGAGGACCCTGTGTTTTAAATAAAAGTGCTCAACAACAATGCACAAATCAGAATTTGATGAGAGAGATATTTATTTATTCATTTTTTTAGTTCTCTTCAGATTCATCTGCATGCAAATTCCAGGACCCGGGATAGCATGTCAGAATAACAGTACGTGTCTCTGTTTCAATAAACAAATGGTAAATTATTAACTGCAGGCATCTCAATGGCTATGCATCTAATTCACATTCGCTTCATCTCTGTGATAGATGTGTCACAAGGCTGGCGAATGAAAGCGGGCGGACTCTGAAAACCGTTTCCTACAGCACACAAGGGCAGATGGTTGTTTTCACCGGGGTGGAGGGAGTAATGAAATGCAATGAGACGATCTGGTCCCCCTTGTGGTGATGAAAGAGGAGGCAGTCCCCAGTGCAGATGAACTGAAGACATCTTCACTTGAGGCCAAAACAGGTTCTTCTGAGGCAAAAATGTGCATTCCAGAAAACAAAATTTAAAAAATTCAAAGGCTGTTCAGTAAACAGTGAATGGGGTTGTTTAGTGAAAGAAACCTTTTGCTTACACACACACACACACACACGACTTGAATTTGTAGCTCTGATAAGAAATATTTTATGAATGCTACAAAAACCTCATTCTGCCAGCGTCTGTACTCCATACTCCATGTCTCAAATGTCTTAAGTCAATATTTGAAGATCTAGTGCTCATGACACTATGTTTTTTTAAAAAAGAAACTTTCTGCCTTAATACTAATTAAACCAAAATACGGCATTATAGCGTGGCTCAACTCTAGTGTGAATTCACACAAATCTGTCTCCTTTTGACCAAGGTCAGAATAAAGGCTTTGAAAAATAAATTACCTTTGAAAACTTTTTCCTAACAGATGGTAGCCATCTTGCTTATTGCGGGGAGGCAACGTTTTTAACAACGTACCTCAGTACTGTTCACTTGTACTGCCTGATTGAACACAGGTGTAGTGGTTGATTTACGGTCTCACTGTCCAACACTCATAGAAATACTTATTACTGATGACATGGAATGTAATTGCTAATTTTACGCTCCAGAAGCCACATTTTTCCTTTTTATTGTCAGATCTTAAGAGCTATCCATCCTTCCTCTTCTTACTGGCCATCGCCCCGGCTCTCGGGCATGTGTCGCCGTGACGTGTGACGGTAATTTTAGCCAGTCAATTGCAATCTCCGCACCCATTCCTCAAAAATGGGGACATGCCCCTCCTGTGGGCCAATGATCAAGCGCCGCACGGCGGGGAGAAAAAAATAATCAGAGAATCAATGAATAAAATGAATAAACAAATGATCGCCCAAAATGATTGCCTGTTATAGCCTGAAAGAGGGAGGGTATATGACTGTGCTATGAATATATCAGTGGGAACAGCCTCGTCATTAAAGACCACATGACCACCTTAGCCGTCAGTTTCAATACACTTTTTTTTTTACCATTTCTCACTCCAAAGTTTAAACTTAATGAAGGCACAAGACAGACAGATAGATACATAATCACCATTTGGTTCTACTGGTCTTATGATTCTTTCTAGAAGCTTCCCAAACCGAAAAACTGGGAAAGTTAATGCCTGTTAACGGGCATAATTCTGCTACAGTCCAAATGTACCCACGCAAGACGTATATTAAAGCCGTATCTGAGCTGACCTTCGAATGGAGCCGCTCTCACTCAATTAAGCAAAATTTGTGTGCATGAGCGTGTGCTCTGCGATGATTTCCACAGGGGATGTAGCTCTCGCAGCCGGTTCTAGAGGCATTCCTTAAAAGCCACTGTGACAGAAGCTGCTTTAATGCTGATAAGACAAAACCAGCTGGTTTGGATGGACAGCAAACTGGAGCTGCTGTGATTCGTCACATATAAGCCAGTGAGTTGGCATTAAATCAGGCCGCCTCCCCAGGCTTTCAAAGTTAAAAATTCTATCTTATTAACAGACTACTAGAAAACAAACTACTGCCGCAAAATCTTAATCATAGCCGGGGTGCCCTGACAACAAGTGGACCTTGGGGGAGGGGGGGGTCATTCTCAAAACGTTTTATCCATAAAACATTTTTTTTCTCCAGTGTGGTATATTGGCTGCTGCAGCCACTGGGAATTTTATGCCATGCTTGTAAATGAGGTTTACTGGATGCATTGTTTGCCATCTTTATTGCAGTGTTAGGCAAACAAGCAAGAAACAAAATCTCCCCAGTCAGTAAGTCGTGTGGCTCCTTGACCTAGATCAGTGCTCCCCAACTATTTTTCCCCCGAGGGTCAAACTCCATCAGCACACCAAGCCAAGGTCCACTGCGTCCGGCAAAAAGAGCCAACTTGGGAGGACGGGTGGGGGGGAGGGGGGCAGTCCCCAATGATAAACTTTGCCAACCAGGGGGAGGGGAGAACTAGACATTTTGATTGTGCGGTCTGCCATTTGACGACGACTGACGTAGATGTTAATTTGTTAACCATGGTAGGTTGAGGACCATGCTGATCAAGCTGAAGAAAGTTATTATCCATCATACTTCCATCAAGGTCATACAGGATACAGTAAAATCATTCCCAGTGCAACAGTTTATACGAAGCCTTGTGTTCATCCAGCATATCTGCCCAGCTTCGCTCACCAGCACAGGGCACTGGCTATACCTGCTGCTCTGTGGCATCCATCCCGCGATAACAATTTCAGGTCTAAAAAGATTGACTTTTTTCTTTTTTTTTTTACAAATGAAACAAATATGCTTTAAGAGTGCAGCCAGAACCGTGGACACAGGTGCTGGTTGAAGCTCGTCCGATTTAACAAAAGTGTTATTGTGATATTATAGTTAAATCTCAATAAAAAACAATCCTTCAGAGGAACTGAACCCCACATCAGCCAAGTAACAGTCAGGCTGCTTGAACTCCTAGCAAATGGATAGCTTTGGGCAGCTGGGAAGCGGCTCTCCACTTTCATTCCTCTGGGTGTGTGTCAGGCCTGCAAGCCGTCGCATTGATACTTTCATTTAGATTTATTCACTTGGCCGAGTAGTTTACAGGAACAACAATGCCAATAACAACAGTGATAAATAGCATTGCACATCATGACTTCCATGCCTTGTGGAGTGGTCTGTCTGTAATACAAGCAAGTATTAACATCTGGGAGGTCGTTACCTTCAGATTTCAAGATGCAGCACCGGCCGTCCAACCCGGGTCACTCCTGCAGCAGTCGCAGCATGCATCATCCTTCGATCGGGCTGCTGGCCTGCACCACATTGTTTTTCCCTTTCATTTACACTGGCAGGCTTCAGAAATCTGCAGCGGGGTGTGCGCGCGCCGGTCGGCAAACAAACGTGACAGCTTGCGCGGGAAGCCGCAGACAGATCCGCAACCTGAAACATTCACACTTCCGCTCCGGGGGCCAGCTTGTTAATTACAGTCGCTCCGAGAATGTGATAATTAGTCTGTTTCACGGCAGCCAAACAGGTCAGTATGAAAGGAAGCTCGATGCTGCCGCTGAGATGTAGTCATCCATGTGCTTATTTCTTTTCAGACGCTACTGTTTTCCTCTGTGTCGAGGAGATTTAGGACTGCGATAAAACATTAGTTAGAAAGTAGAAATTTAGATTTAGACGAGAGCTACATAAACTGCCAGGTACGGAAAACCTTTGCCCTTTGTTCCACACAACCATTCATTTCAATAAAGTAGCAGTTAAATTCACAGCACCGATTTTGTCTGTTACCTCTCACCTTACTTTTACACCGTTTTAAAACGGCATTCATCACATTTCTCAAAGCAGGACAATTCACGGCAGCGTTTAACAAAATCGACAGAGTTAAGCCCGCTTGTCAGATGTTTCGGTTCTTATCCACAAACTGCCATGATTTCTAACCCCCATGTTACGCCACTGGAATTGCAGCGGTTTCCTCACAATAAAATGTGTCCTATAAACGATTCTAAATGCTTTGTGTGCTATTCACAGGATTCGTCAGCAGGTCTTAAAAGCATTGCAATCAAAATCTTTGCTGATATAGAGTTTGGAAGCCAGTTTAAGAATGCTTGATATCAGTAACATCAAACTATAACATCAGAAATTACTAAAAAAAGGAGGCCAATCCAACACATTAAGTTGCTTATCAAGTTGCTGGCATTAAACACCGCAAATCGTTTTCACAATGAAGCTTAATATTAACAGCACCAGCCTTGAGGACTGCGACAGATCTTGTCTGCTAAGGTAAATATCATATCGGGATGCGTCATTTAATGCAACACATGCAAATGAGTTTTTCCATTTCCGGTGAGGCACAATGGCAAGCTCATGTGCCTGTACCGCCAAATGCTCTTGATTCATTGTTCATCGCAGCATCATTTGCATGGTAAATTCCTTACAAGAATTGCAACAAGCATTTAAAGTATAAATCTACTGTGTGATCATTATTATACGAGTTAATAGTACATAAAAAATAACACATTATCAAAAATATAGTGATAAGGAAATGCTGGGATCAAACTAGAGAAGCTATTAAAATGTTTTACTTTCAGATATATTTGAACTTGAATTTTTAAACCACATGGAAATTTCTTCCTGTTCACTTAAAAGAATCTAACATCATACAACCTACCTTTATACTCTTTTTAGAAGCAATGTCCTGTCCCTTTAAAGATATTTTTAAATTCTTTATATCTTCAAAATATGTTTGATATATAAACTGAGGGACGTCATATATGGTTTTCAACAATTAACTAGGTAGGCACAAATGCATTTAATAAGATGGTCCCATTAGATTTGAACTTCAAAGGGTACCGTTGTGACCAGAATGCATGGCTTTTGCAAAGAAGAAAATGCATGTAAAACGGAACAAGCAGCACCAGCAACAGCTGTTTCATTGACTGGAGATCACTGGACATCAATAAGGAGCCATGACTAGCTAGGCGTAACAGCACGTTTCATCGATGACAGCTGGCATCTGCGGTCGGTTGCATTACCTGCGATGAAAACTGAGGAAAGGCACTTTGCTAGCAGAGGAGTCCCTTCATGTTTCAAAAGAGTGGTAGATCATAAAATCCCTACTGTAGGAACTGATAGTGCCTGCAGTATGACAGTAGACCGTGTAGTGCACATTATACAGAGGGCAATCACAGTGTTCCTCCATGACAGCTGTTCTGACAGTGTTTTGACAAAGTGCTGTAAATTAATCGGTCATTTCAAACACAGTCCTGCAACACAGGTCTGAGTGCAGCCAGCCCCTTGCAGGCAGGAGCAAGTGGGGCTGGTTCAAGATGTTCCCCCTAAGTGTAATTGAAACCTGGAAATGATCAAACAGGTCCAACACAACAAAAGACTTTTGAAAGCAGCATTGGCACAACAGCAGTGCAAAGCAACCATGTTTACCTCAGCTGACTTTGATAAACTAGCTCAGCTGTAGATGTTGCTGGAACCAGGCAGGTAGGAAATATGCTCTCATTTTGGAAGGGGTAAATATATTTTGGTAAGGGACGCCATTCTTAATGTTTTTAGATACCTATAAATAAAGGTATAGTAATTATATTTGTTTTATTGCTATTGCAGGAACATCGCAGAGCTCCAAACAGACGAGAAATATGCATCCTGCTCTGTGGTGCTACCTGTACTTTGTCACCTGTCCTGCACGATGGAGGTCTCTGATGACAGGGCTGCCTATGCTTGGTGCTTCAAAACTACGTTCACAGAGGACTTGGCAAAGGACGAGGAGAACACAAATATGGCATGGCTTGATACGTCAACAATACTAGAGCACAAGTTTAACGACCTGAGATGCCTACAAAAAGTAGAGAGGTGATGCGTGAAGATGTTGGAGGACAGGCAGCCAGGGCCACCTCCGTCTGAAGAAACTGATCCAGAGGTACCAAAAAAACAGCCTCCTCTATAAGGGATGAGATGCATTGTCTGAGGATGAGGTCTTATCCACACCTACGGCATACTCACACTTGGCTTGGTTGTGTACCCTATCCGAGTAAGATAATTCCCCCCCGGTCTGCGCTCACTATTGTGCTTATTGTTCTGGGCCTGAGCACACTTTCGACATCACCGTACGACTTTTTGTGTTGAAGAAAAGTGCTATGGTGTAAGACCATGTACAGTCAATCCTACTACAATGGGATAAATGTGTTCCTGAAAAACCTCATGTTCGCTAAAATTGTTCACTAAAAAATACATATCCAACAGAAAAATAGGGATAGGGAAATGCAGCTCCAAAAGATACTACATTACACTAATTTAACTGAATTAAATAATAAAAATCACAGCAGTGGCCAATAATGTAATCAGATGCATTTTAAATAATTTAATTAATTGATACATTAATAAATTATATCATAAAATCTACTACGGGTCTTATGAGTCTCACGAGAATTACTTCTGCAACGGAATGAACCAAACTCACTAACTATGTTACATATGTTACTGTTTTGGTAAATCATGGAAGCGACAAAAACTAAAGTGGCGGTGAAGAAAGGGACAACTCAGCAGCCAAAACATCTTAAAAGATTAGATATTGTAGATAAAGAAAGTAAAAAGATATCCGTGGTGAGGCAGTAGTTTTTGCAGTTTAAAGTCCGACACATTTATTAAACATAAAGAAAAGCCGGTGTCCGGACAGATTTTTACATTCGTTATGTCGGAGTCCTGCACCGGGTCGGGTATACCCGCATATTGTTGCTGAAACAGACGGATTTTAATGTTCTGGAATTTTACGGGCGGGTAGCAGGCCAATCAAAACAGTGTTATAGCCTGCAAAAATAACATATAAGCGAATATCTATGTATTAGACTATCATGTACAAATTGTCGGATACCTTATGGTGATTTCGATTATTTCACGCCAAGTCGGCATTCGGGTGAAAACAGGGACAACATGCAAACTCCACACACATGTGACCCGGGTGGAATATCAGATTTTTTACCAAACTTGTTAGTGGTTTTGCTTTGTTTGTAGTTTGTTTGCCTCTTGAAAAAAGAATATCGCTATGAATGTGCTAAAATGTTTTATAAAGCTTTTTAATGTGGTTTGACTAGTTCGTGTTTCTTGTATCTCGAAAAAAAATAATCTCACTCCAAATCTGCTAAAATATAAAGCAACAACACACAGCAGCGTGTTCATGGAGGCAGCCATGTTTGTTCCGAGATGTGGGTAGCTCGAACGGGAGATTGTCGGACGTGATGTCACTCACCTTGGAATCTCCCAGTTCCGAGAGAAAAACTAACGCACCATCAGATAACCGCCTCGACGTTCTCATACACGTCTGAATCCTTGCTGAAGCGTGTTTTGTTCTTTCTTTCACGCTCGTCACAGTATGGGTAGCTTAGATCTATCTGATTTGATTTTGTGTTAAACTGACTTTTTCGTTTCAATTCAAAATTCATGTAGGCCTAGCGCTTGTCACGTTGAGAGGTGCGTAGAAAAAATAATTGTGTGTAATTTATCACGGGTACGGGCGGAATGTTAACAGGCCCGAGCGGGTGCAGATTTAACTTTGTAATAATCACGGGTGCACGGACGGGTGTGGTACTGTACTGTGCGGGTCTCCAAAAGGACTCCGCGTTATGTAAAGATGTATAATTAAACGTTTGTCGCTAACCGGTCTGCTTCTTCCGGGTCCGACTCAGCTACATGGGCGCATGTTAGTCGCATCATTGAAGTCATGTCTGTGTTCTTTGCTCGGACACGATTAGTGATCACGCTACATTTATACAGTGCCGGAGTGTAACTCAGCTGTAACGGGGTTTACTTCTTCAAGTGGGCCCAGGCTCAGTTTAGCTTACTGTGCCAAGGCTAGTCGCACTAGTCTAATGAACTGGATTTTGGGGGTCAAACGTGCTCGAGCACGGTATGGATTGTGCGTATACCCCTAATCCCCAGTATAAGTACAAAGCAGAGCCTAGGATCCGCTATGAGGAATATTTACTGAAGCGATGGCCTTCACATAAAGTGTGTCAAAGAAAGCTGGCTCATTTTGTACAGAGCAACCTGCAGCAACTGTACCGTGTGAAAGACTCTTTTCACCAGCGGGACACACAGTGCAGAAGGAGAGGTCAGCTCTGTCATCTGACTGTGTCAACAAGCTTCTGCACCAGGTTAATGGAAAAGTAGCCTAGGCGTAGCGAATGGATATTCACTGAGATCGAACATTTCCCCAGTAAGTTTTGCCTTTTAAAGAGGCCGTCTGCACTTTATCGTTTAATGTAGATTATTGAAGCTACACATGTTTCAGCAGTGTCAGTTAATGTTGAAAATTTGACATTGTCAATGTTGATCTAAAGTACTGGTTCCATTAATGGGCGTGATGCTGACACATGACAGACGTATAGATCTGGCAGCACAAACACGCCAGCGCATGCGCACTGTGAGTGGCGCGAAAAAGCGGGAGGATGACGTCTGGATGTTGTTTACTCGGGCAACGTTAAATGATTATGTCATTTATGCACATGACATTCTGGTATCATTTAATTTTTGATTGTGATTTTATGATGTACATTTTTTACATACAAGTATAAATTTTGCATGTTTATCTTACACTAGGGAAATGCCAACTATCACTTATCTAACAAAGATATGTAAAGTTTGATAATTTCCTTAGCTTAAGCTGTTCATCAGTTAACATTTCTTGGTTTGCAAAATTCCGGAGAGCAACAGACTGTTAACTAACTTTTCAGGTGGTAACTTTATCTAACGTTGTTGGCAGAGTAGCTTAGAGCACTAATGATTTTGGATGCTGGCTACAGCTTTTTCTTACACCATTTCAACACCTAATTCGATAAGATAGAAAGTCAAATAATGTGGGTTCATGTTGTCTGCAGACATAGACTTATGGGGGGGAAATTGTTGGTATAATTCTTTTCATATCAGTCGATATTAATTATTATTGTGACATAATTCAAGTCATTACTTCTTTACTTAAAGGCTCATTTTTTGCATAAAGGTCCCTTAGACTTCCCCTTAAACTGATTCAAAAGATGAGAAAAGGCAACAATGAATAGAGTACAAACATGTATGTGGTGTACTCTTAACTCAATCAACATTGCTGTGCATTTGCTGGGCATAGGATGCTCATTCTTAGAAGACTACTAGTTTTGTGTGATGTGATTGGTTGATGTGTTCTATCAAGAAACGTTCCTCATCGACAGGTTTTCGAACTTCTTACTTTATCGCTTAAATGTTATATGACAGTAAGTCGATTATATCCTTCGTATCGCCCAACCCTGCAAGCCTGCTGCACACTGGACAAAGAGTCTACTATGTCATCCAGTAATAGACACTTTTATCTTTATGTCCGGCATATTTCCATTTAGAGATGTAAATGCTTAAACGCTTTTGCCCCCAACAAGCGGAAACAGGCATATTTCGTAAGGTATTTCCTTCATGGATGTATGAAGAGTTTTCAGATGTCAAGCGCTGGCTGTGGCCCCAGATCATGAGTGTTGAAAGCAGCTCAGATCTGCACAGCCTCAGTCACTTGTTGCAAAGTGAGCTATTTTTTTTGCATTTCTTAATTTCAAATGCTGTTTGTACTTTGTTTCTATAATTTTACTAAAAATCAGAATGTAAGTGAAATATTTGTATTTAGGTTTTTGGAAATTTGAGTACACTAAATAATTATTTGGATAAGGCCACTTCTTGTACTCCTTACTTTACAGTACACTGTTTGCACCATTAGTTCATGTGTTTTGGTTCCTGATCCGGATTTAGTATCAGATTTCTGCAAACTGAAATGGACAAGGCTTTACACTTAATTGGCCAGTTTCCCAGTCAAGGATTAAGCCTAAGCCTAGACTAGCTTTGAGTTACAATGGTGAATCTCCATTAAAACGGCAATTTAGTCCAAGACTAGTCTTAATCCTTGTTTGAGAAACCGGCTCGATGTGTTTTTCATTATTATTGCTGTATTTTACAGGTCCCTACTACCAAAACTGGTGAATGTTTTTGTTAATTTAATTTTAATTGCATTGTGAATTTTAGTTTAATTGTGAATTCAATAAAACATGTCATACTGTTTTGAATGCCTTGTGTTTATTGTTGGCACTGCATAAAATTGATTCAGTATTATTTCAGTGTATGCTACTTACTGCTGATTCAATATTAATTGAACACAAAAACGACCACAAATCAACTTAATCCTATAGCTGAAAATATACTTGTTGCCTTGCATCAAAATATTACACTGAATCAACGCTAACTTGGATCAATCAAAAATCAATGTGCACAATTGACGTGACAATTCATTCCGACGTCAGAGATGAATGTTGTTTCACTGCATTAGCTCATGGAAAAAAGAATGTTGGTTCAACGTATTTCTTGTAATCAGGGTAGTCTAGCATTATAATAAATATTTATTTCCAAAGTTAAAATGCTCATATAACAACTTTTTCTTTGCTACTGTTTAGTTTTCACAAGTTTGAAATTTGATACCGTATACGGATTTTATGCACATCCCACTGTGCCTGTGGGCCAGTTCTGATGCCAGCTAACTGGAGCTGGTGTGTGTAGAGTCACAAACAATCTAAGTAGCAGTAACATTTGATCACAGAAGGAAATTACACTGAGGTCTGCTTGTGTCTGTATGTGTGCATCTGTTTGACGTTAGGTGTTTGTTAGTTATACCATTAGTTTGTCTGCTACAGTACTTACTGTTACGGAAAATGCTGGTGATGGTGTACATGAGAAAGTAATAAGTACAGCATGAATATTTAGACACCTGTGTCCCTGCATAAATTGGTGTATTTTCAGGGTTACATGTTACAACTAGGACTCAGAGCAGCTGGATAAAAACACATTTACTAGCTTTCATATTCCCACTTGATACATCCAGTAGTTCTATAAATTGTACAGGTTGGCTGGGGTGGGGCGGGGGAGTAAGGATTAGATGGGCAGAGAGGGTGGTTGGGCTGTTGGGAGAATACATTTCTTCTATAGTTAAAATGAAATTAATTATTAATCCTCTGTTATAGGGACAAACAATAGACATTATTTCAACTATGTTATCATATGACCAAAGATTTCTAGAAATAACTGATGGCCACAAAATTGATGAGTGGTTTTCTTGTTAATGCCGATGGTTACTTTCCAGATAATCTGCGTTTACTGCGATGACAGCTTCCTTTAGCCTATAGGGCCACCTGGCAGTCCTATTCAATTTATTACCCAGATAAAGATGCCCATTGCTCGCCTTGCCCTTGAACAGCATGCAAATTGTGAACAATACTCCATAAAAAAACCAAGAAGCCTTTTCCCGCTTCCTTAAATTTAATTATGATGTGCATGTTCCTGTCATTTAACTTTTATGGGTCAATACACAGGCCAGAAATGGCACGCTGGTTTCATGTTTGGATACATCTGAATCCTGAGTTCTACCAGTGACTGACTGTTCCTGAATGTAATGTGAGGTTTCCTCTGTTTTTCTTTTTCTCAGTATTACAAAGTTTTAGTGGTTTCAGGTTAACTGTCAGGTCTGCTATTGCTTAATTCTTGTCGTGCAGGTCCATTATGTTTCTTTTAAAAATGTACTTGCTAGAATATTAATGATCATAGAGCTAGTTATACAATTTTAATATAATAATTTGTGTGAGGTCGTTGTTTATTTCCAAGAAACCAATGAACGAACAGGAAGATTTTGTCAGGCACCACAAGCATTGAACTGTAAGCAGGCACATTCTTATACTGAACAGTGCAAACAATGCTATACACCCAGGGTAGCTGATATATTAAAAAGATGGTCATGATCTGTCTAACCTCTAAAACTCAGACTGCGTATTGCCCTGGTTTGTTTGGTGGATTATCCTCTATGACAATGTGATTTATTTTCTGGAGCAAGATAATGAAAGAAGCATAGTTGAGAGATACATACAATATCTACTTATCAAAGTTGCATGGCTAAGCGTATTAAAAGTATGTATGCATGGTTGGTAGGCAGAGTAAAGAAGGGTCTTCATTGAGTTTAACTTGCAAATACCTGTTTAAATATAGCAGATAGGTACACTGTACTTTAGTAACACTTATTCATCAAATAAAATATCTCCACTGTGCTGGATTAGTCATTAATTATTCTTTAAGGAAGAGCTTATAATGAAGAGGCAATTTTATATGTTATTAGATTGTTAAGAAGGTAATCAATCAGCACACTGAAAAATTTGCTTAGAGCAAAAAGCCAAATAGCCTTTGAGAAGGAAATTGCCCGAGATGGTAAACAGTGGCCTTACGGTAGGAATGATAACGTCAGAAGACATGACACATGAAAATTAAAGGAGGGAGCAGCAGAAATCAGCAGGCACAGCTAATGATCTTGGGATGAATTAAGGGTGATCTACTTTGAATATATTTCACGCTAGTTCCATCAGCTGTTGTTTTTCGTGACTGTCATAAAATGTAGCACATATCCATTCTTTGTTATGTGATGCTCTGCATAATTTTTTTTTATTACTACTTTTGCATCCTTTTAATCCTGACTTATGGCAGGAGCGTATGCTAATCATCTCATAGTGTAGTTCTGTGCATGATTGGCTAAGAATAGACCAATAAGCTGTTATGAAGCTTGAATTACATCAGCTCTTCACGAATCAGTCATTGTTACTGTTTGTTTGATTCAATCTTTTAGACGAGTGTTATATGATCCCGGCGTGTGATGCAACAACACTCTCCCAGTGTTTACAGTCATTAACTATGGGGTCTGCACATAATTAAAGCTCATCTTTATTGCCAGAGAAATGGATGCTGAGGAAATTATGAATAAATAAAGCCAATGCATGTAAAGCAGGTAGACATAAAGTATGTACCATTCATTCCCATTTGCAAATAATGCATTTTTAAAGAGGTCTACATTTTCCTGTTGCTATACTGAGCATCAGTGCTCTCAGAATTGACTTGGTTCTTGCCCCCTTTTACTGACAGCAGGTCATTATTTTGGTAATTGAACACTGTGTCAGCTCTTCAGGCTGAATTTGGCCATTGTAATAACAATAATAATAAAAAAGAGTGCCAAACGAACTTCAAAACAGATCGTTCAGACCTGGAGAAAATTTCATTAAACTGCTGGTACAATCTACTGGGATGACTGAACTTCGGCACTGTGTGTGAGCTGACAGCCAGCCCCAAATGGCAGTCGAACTGCCACAAACTCCTCTATATTCGAAAAGAAGTGGCTACATAAAGTGCATACCCACCACACACAGCGTTCCTCACACTGCATCCTGTGCACCTGAACATATTCATGCGGTATCGAGTCAAATTCATGAACGAGCTCAACTCTGAGCCTCTACCTCGTATACCACACACTTTGACATTAGTGGCTTGACCTTAGTTCTGTCCTGTACAAATCGCTTTAAACGACCCATTCCTGTTTGCGTTATGTCTGCAAAGGTACATGTTGCATGGGTATTGCATTTTTGGCCACTAACCCAAGAATGAATTACCCCTCAGTGCAATTTGTTAGCTTCCTTCATCCGGAATTTTACATCCATAATTTTGTTTTCTGCAGGGGGACCATACAATTATTCACAATGACTCATGCTGTCCGGTTTCTGTCCCAAAGCCAACTCATTCACCTTCAATATCTGCCACGCTGGATGAAACTATGCAGTGGCATTCTAAATGCGACCGCAATACTCGGGTCGCACTCTATGCGTCGTCCTAATTATTGCCAGTACTCAGACTTGGCCTTGTTGCTCATATAATTAATGCAAGTATTCATTCACTTTAATGGCTGTCAAAATTAATGCAGGTACTTAGATACTGACTCTCATTGTTACATTAATTAATTAAAGCAATCGCACACACATTGTAATTGCTGTCACAATAGACGGACCACAAACAGTCGAGGATTCACTTTCATTGGAGTCCTAATTAACGAGAATAGTCGGCAATATACATACGATGGTTTCTCCTGTAATAGCCGTCGTCATATGTGCTCTGTAATTGCTGTCAGCGCACCTTACACAGCACATTCAGCCTTAAGGTAATTTAAGCACTAAAATAATAACCATACAATAGCATAATAATGCTCATCTGATACATGCTATAGCAGTATCCTGCTTAAAGAGGCCAAAAAAAAAAGAATCAGCTGAATAGCAATAGCGTTAACCTCTGTGTCCTAAATTATTCATATTTATGATGAGTTATGGCACAACAGAAGTTATGTCAGCCCCTATGAATCAATTGATTTAATTGCTTGCCTCCAATATTTGCCTTTGCTTCACACCATCTCGAAGCTCAGGCTATTTTCATGGATAATAATGGGCTCTTTATTATGCCACATTATTATCTTACTTTATTATGTTTGACCTGCAAATATTCAAATCGGGCCTGTGTGCGGGCAACGTGATTGGTGGGGGGGGGGGGACACCAGGCGGGAGGGAGAGAGATACATGAGATGGTAGCTGACTTGAGGGTTGCTCATTGCCCCAACGCAATAGCCCTGTCATTTCAACTTAGCATCTTCAGACTGGGAATATATTATCATTCCCAATAGACGTCTGTGAGGAATATAAAAAGAAAAAACAGGGACGCCACTCCAAAACCGGTGGCCTCATAATGAAATGTTTGATCTTTTTTTAAGGGAAATAATTTGTACATCCATCAAAGGTAACATTGACAATGACAGGACAACACATTTTTGTGGAAGTCCTCCTCCCTGGGCTGTATGCTATAATGAAATAACAGAGGTTCTGACATTTGTCAAGACAAATTCTATTAATCATCGGCTGGAGCATCGCTACGCGTGGCAGAAGAGGCTTCCGCGTCGCATGAGTGACGTCTCTATCTGCTCGGTCCAAAGACGCCAGCGACGACGAGTTCTTAGCGGGAAGTCAAGAAGTATAAGTTCCGGTGTTTTCTGGCGCTCGCTGGTCAACGCATGGAGCCTAGCTTTAAATACTGCATGAAGCAAACCTTCACGCTCATGTGTCTGGGAGCAAAATGGTTTGGGGAGTTATCGCCAAGAACACTGCACATTCTTCCTTTGGTAAATCGGGGAAAAAAGCACATTCAAAGCAATTGGCCTCCAACCAAGTGCAGTACTTAATGAATCCTTAAAGAGTTGACAAACCAGAAAGCAATAGACAGCCTCAATGTACTGGAAACAGTCTAAACGGATTTAAGCAACATATACACTCTCATATTCAACATAATCCATTAAACGGAGTCCTTCTCTTGAGACGACAGATCGCATTTGGATATGAGGAACACACTGCATCCACAGTCAGGCATATATGTCATTAAAAATGTTGGCACTCGTCAGTCCTCATTGGGTAAACTCGCGCGATGGCAATACATTCCCTTCAATGTGTTGGTGTTAAGTTTCACAAGTTTTCCGAGAAGAAATAAACACAGACAGTCATTTAGGTTTCGTGTCCACGGCATCTAAATCTCTGACTGATTGACAGAAATAATTAGGTTCATAATGAGAACCAAAATGCCACCTGCTAATTAGTCACAAGGGGACATTAAAGCCTTTTTTTATCTCTGACCAACTACTGCAGTCTTCACCAGTAGTATTAGTAAACAAACCTTGATTTATCGGCCTTGATAAGCAACCCCACCCCCAAGGTTTTTATTTTCATGTAATGACTAATCTATTGGAAAATGGGTTAAAGATGTAACACCACCAAAGGTCACGCTCGCTGTATGAATACATTAAACCCTGTCACTTCACACAGCAAGTTTTAACGGTGATTAGCAACCCAAAGTTTGCCAGTAGGCTATGTAAATATGTGTAATTACCATTAAGTATAGTTAGTGTCCCTCTATCCCATGACTTTCTGACCAAATAAATGAATTTTCCATATTATGAGCAAAGAGTGTGTGCATTGCCCGCAGTATGATAACAGAAATGTCTAGTAAAGACCTGGTAGGGGCAGAATATTGTCCAGTCATAAAGAATGGTAATGATGATGTGCGTACATGGCTGTGCGTGTGTGTGGCTCGAACTTCAGGCAAGGGCTGTACAGACCAGCTGGTCCTCAAAGCAGGTCATCATTTACCGGCATGGTGGAGAAACTCAGGGTGCTTTCTCATCCTCGCTCTGCAAAGATAATTTGGGGATCAGGGTCCCTCCCTGTGGTGGCATTTCCACTCATGGCCGGCAGACTGCCCTGCGATGACAGACAGACTAGCTGCACCCCCCTCCCCTCAGCCAAAGGGTTTGCCTTGATGCATCCAGCAGGTGTTGCAGGCAACATGGACCAGGCCTCTCAGAAGGTATCAGCAGCCTGTATGTGACCCAAATGTCCCATCAGTCACTCTGTCACGTATTGCCTGGGTCCTTTGCACAAGTAAGAGAAGCTGCGGCAAATGAGAAGCTGTGCAAATCACAATTCATGGCAGTGTTTTGTGCCAGAAAGTACGTTTCGGCTATTTCTATTCTGATCAGCAGCTTGCTGGACGTGGCAGGACAAGGACTGCTTCATTTTATTGTGCATTTTGTTTTTTTCATTTCATATTTTCAGATTTTAATTTTCCAGCGAAAACAGTTGCGCGACTTTAATTTTATTTTCTTTGTGTCGGGCGTTCTCCCTGGCTGGTTGATAAATTTGTTACAAATTTGTGTTCAATAACTCAATAAAGTGTTGCTGACAGCAGCTGCCGAGGGAGGCCCTTCAAGGAGAAAGTGTGACTCATTTAATCTATCCCTGTCACTGAAGCTGATAATATAGCTCATTTTCCCCCCGTTTCTCCGGTTCCAGAATCTATTCCTCTCAGGCTAATTAGGGCATTCCAAAATAGCTGCTTTAGCGAAGGGACCAAGGTTTATCATCAGCTCTCTGTGCTGCTAACATGAAGACCAGCACCTGAATGAAATGTTTTCTTTCTCCCAGGATGAAATGACAGCCTCATTGTTCCTTACCAATCCATAATTTGAGCAATCGATCACAATGTCTGGGCTAAATCTGAATTTGCAATGCACCCCGGGGCCGGTTGGAGACCACACTTATTATTCCATTCGGCTCGCTGTCTCTACTCTATTTGTTAAAGTATGCGGCGCCTCGGACTGTGATTTGTGCTAGATTACTTTACCAAAACACGAGTCTCCGGTCATTAACAATAGCCTTTGCCTCGATGCAATAAAGGAGATGAAACAGCAGGTTACAGGTAAATAACGCCGAAATTTTCTGAACAAGTTTGACTTCCCTTCCCAGTCACACACAAGCTTCATTGAATATGCGACACACATAGTGCCCTTGCCCTTTAAGGAACATCATCTGTTTGGAGCTCACACGCTTCAAATCTATATTTATCATATTTTTGAGTTCCCCCCTCTGCTCTGTGTGTGTGCCTGAGGAGTTTGCATGTTCTCCCCATGGCGTGCAGGTTCCCTCTGCAAACGCCGGTTTCATTCAGCAGTCCAAACACATGCTAATCAGCTAATTGGCGCCTCTAAATTGCCTCTAGCTTGTGTGAGCATGGGCACGTCTGTGCCCTATGATGGACTGGCATCCAATCCAGAATGTACCTCAGGCTGTTGCCAACTGCTGCCTGGGATAAACTCCAGCCCCCCCCCCACCCCCAGGCCCTGTCCGGGATAAGCGGTTGGGAGATGGGTGGATGGATGAGATAATACAGGAGGCTGTTTTTGTCAGTCTCTCGTTTTTTCAAGTTTCAAGAAGGTTTGCTGTCATTCCGAGAACTTGGGGTAGCATGCTAGGGAACAACATTAGGTGCCGAGGTCCTATGAACAGCACTATAGTTTAATACAAACATTCACGTGTAGGAGAAAAAACGTGGTTGCAAGAGATTTAAGGTGCAGATGAATATAAATGCAGTGGTGCTGTTCACAAATGCGTTGGCCTATGAACAATTTAGTTCACGACTAGAAGTTTTGTGAAAAAAATGCATTGGTCCGCGTACAAAATTTAGTCGACTAAGATTCCTAGACCAGATATACTAGCGTAGGACCAGTGGGGCGCATGTCCCAGCATGCCCCACGTGCAGTTGTAAATAGCCCTTGTATTGTTGTTGTTAATGTTAATGATTGCATTTCCCTAAAGTCACGCGTGTTTACTCATGTCTTTTGTGTGTACCTGGTCCGATCCTCATGTGTATTTAGCATGTGTAAATCTTCCACCGTGTGTGCATCTTGCAGTCTGGCATCTAACAACCTTGTGTTGCCTGTATGAGTATTCAGTTCGGTGCCTATTGTGGTCTTTTTAAGGCCTGTTAATAAAGAGCATGATTTCTCCGGTAAATTTCCATGTCTCTCTCTGCTTCAGTCTGCCTGTCGCCACACTATATTGTGTTTATCTTTAAAGATTTTGCTAAGATTTTATAAACTGCAAGAAATTGACAAAATTATTAATTGGTAGACTTTTAAACAAGTTAATGGAATTTCAATTGTTTCTTATGGGAAAAATTGCCTTGGTTTGTGCACAAATTGGTTCATGACCAGTTTCCTTGAATGGATTGTGTTTGTGAATCGCAGGCACCACTGTACATACAATAGTGTTAGTGGTATGAGTATAAATACAAATATTCACATTCATTGCACATGAAAAGGATCCATAGTGTAATCTGTTATTGCACATGAGAAAAACATCTTCTAGCATGTGGTGGAGTTTATCAGTCTGCATAGTGTCACCCAGCATCACCGCAGGTGCTGGTTTCTCGTCCCTGTCCCATTTTCACTTAAGTAGGTTGCTTTGGAGTGTTGATTGAATTGGTTGCTGAAACTTAAAATGTAAGATTGTAAAACAACACTAAATATGTTTTTAAAAAGTTTTACTTTTCTGTGTATTAAGTGAGACCTGTTCTGAATAATCGTGAAAAAATAAGTGCACATATCTATCTTTGGATTTTACCCCGCCCACTCATGCTCACAAAGAAAAACTTGCATTTAAGTGTTAAATAAAATGTTGTTAAATTATTCAGAAATGTGCAATTAATAAAAAGTACTCATTTGTGATATATTGAATGATGAAGGCAAGGGATTTTATCACCATAGATAAAATGGTGTATTAAGTTAAGTAATATTTTAAAGCAAACTGTAACACATGGCATGTGATACACAAGTGAAACACGCTGTCATGTGATTTGACTGGCTTTAGTCATTGTGATGGAAAACAGTCGACTCGGGCCTGGCAAACGAAGCAGTAACACACGAAGCTCCGTCACGTTTGCCGATGGATGAGCGGAGCTTCTTCTCCCCTTTTCTGAAGCGTCTAAGACAATCAGCCGCTTTGCGTGTAGTGGTCGCTCTGGGCCTCCACCAGGTTCCATTCCACCTTAGAAGTATTAAAACCCCACAAAAAGGTATCAACTGTAGCCCTACCTGTATAATGGTAGATACGGGGGGGGGGTGATCTTCTGTTCTACAATGAGGTTTGCATTGTACTGTACCTTTTTTAAACATCGCTCAACATTTCAGTAACACGCCGAAGCAGGTCTGTGGATAAATTCAAAAAGGAGCGTCGTGATAATATTACCAAAGCTAATTCTACACATTTGGGACTGATGTACGCAGAGCAGCTCTCTGCCGGAAGCCTGCAGGATTTATACTCGGAAAAGTGTGTTGAGAGCCAGTATCATTCACATTTCCCCTTGTCCACCTCCATTCCTCTTCTATGGTGTGGAGACGAGTACAGACAGGTGTGATCCCCCTAGAGATCTCATAGCCAAGGTGTGGTGTAAACCATCCATCCATTTTCTGTAACCGCTTGTGCTATTCAGGGTCGAGGGCTCCAGAGCTCATCCCCGTGGCTACGGGCACAATACAGGATTGAGCCCAGGATGGGGTGCACCCCTCACACCTATGGGCATCCCGGAAACTCAGATTGCCCTCTGCATGTTTTTGGACTGATTTGGTCTGGTCTCAGAGGATAAGACAGCAGTGCTACCCACTGCACCACCGTGCTTCCCTGTAGTGTGAAAAAGTTTGGAATAATACCTTAAACTGCACTGTAGTAATAAAACAAGCTAAATTATAAGCTGAAGTGGTAGCTGTACTTTTGCAGAAGCTCTGTGAGCCTCTGGTGTTTTCCACAGTTCGTCTTCATTCAGCAATGAAGTCCTTTTTTCCCAAATGGCGCCATAGCTCTGTGGTGCTCTGATGAAGTGTCAGCTTGCTTGCTCTGTGTCCCGCGTCACATGCAAAGGCTGCAAACTCAGCTGCTGAACCCGGGAACTGCTTCCTGAGACCACGAATCCGGGAAAGCCTTCAATCCCCAAACACCCTTGCAAAAACACGAGGTATAGAGTAGGCGTCTGCTTCTATGTAATGTGCAAATACGTCCTGTGCCATGTGCATCGCACCATTGCACAGAACAGACCTGCAGGTAGACATTTCCAAAGGCGTGCTGTAGGTTTGCTTTCATCGGCAGCGGCGCTCTGGGGATTTCGTTACAGCCTCTGTGGCGTCTCTCTGGTTTATGGGACTTATTTCCTTAAAAGCAAGTTTCCCCCCTCAGTTATATTTAACCAAATCTGTTGCAGATTTCTTCCGGACTTCATTATATGTTACATGTTGTGTACGCACCACCTTAACAGTTTGCATGTTGGGTAGTTACTCATTTTCTTGGAAATTCCTGGAGGTAGGTAGAAAAACTTTGCTCAACGAACCAAATCTTGTGAACTGTACAGTAGGACAGGGGTTTTGATAAGATACCAATAAACACATAATTTTCCTTGTAGGATTGTATAAATCACTGTATGATGTCACTTTATGAATTCACGTCCAGCCTTCGTGTCATTCCTTCGCTTTTTGTTCCTTGGTTTCTCCCTTCCCCTTTTACATGTTTTCTGGTCTTGAAAAAGCAAATTCATCCCACTGTATCTTAGATATGGTTGGAATGACAAATAAACTGTGCTTGACTTGAACTCGGCTTGACTTGACTATAATGTCTGAGACAGAGCATTTCCACATATCATCCTCCAAACTACTGGAGACACCAAGAGTTTGTGTCGTCCTTCTGCTCATTTGAAACACATTTTCTCCTGCATTCACACGTGCTAACCCTAACCCTAACCCTTCCGCAGGTCTGCGAATAGTTTAGTGTAAAGACTAAGGCTTGAACACAAGCATATCACACATGTTTGTGGCATCCGGCTCTGTAGAAGCCTCAGAGCTTCATCATCTAATAAGAAAAGGACCTGCTCCAAAGAACATTTACCTTTGTTGTTTACAATGCACTCCAGGTTGCCCACATACCTCCATTTATTTTGTGCAATCTTCTGTTGTGTCTTCTTATGTTCTACTGGCACCAGGATTTTAACTGTCTGACACTGTGGCCCCACGCCCAATGAGCAAATGAAGGTGTTTTTTTTTTTTGAAGTACGCTAAATGTGACAGGACTTTCAATAAGAAAAATCTTTTTCAGTGGAATCCTGATTTCCCTTGTTCATGTTTGTTATTACGTCTTTCACCTACTTGAAGATGCTATTTCATTCACAGCAGCGTCTCTGTGATTCCTCCTAACAGATGCCATCATTGAGGGACCAGCACTGCCATCCTTGCACACCACTTTTTTTTTGTTTGCCTCATTACTGGGACCCCAGAAGCTTGCTTTCTTTTTTGTCTTCTCCAGCTCCGTCTTTCCCTCAGACTGTGACAATGGTGTTTGCCATCAGATGGCTCTTGCATATGGTGCGAATGGGAAGCATTATTTTGGATTCTGTTTACAGCTGTTGGGGTTCCTTAAATACTGTGCAGTTGTCATAAGAGCTGGTGGTTTTGTTGAGCTTGTAACTGGTGTTAGCCTGGCTTTCTTCTTACCGCTCCTCAGTATTAAAAAAAGTCTGCATTATTTGGACCACTCAGCGCTCTCACTGTTTTTACTTCGCTGCCCGTGTTTCTTTTGGGAATGAGATGTGAAGCGGTTTGGCAAAGCTGCCCCTGAAAGTTATGGATATCAGCGATACACTCTCTGTCCTTTTCACCTGGCTGCTGGCAGCGTTTTATTGAATTTGCACTCTTGATGTTCATATATAAAGCCATGCTCATATATAAATGTGAGAACTGAGCTGTTGTTTCAAGCCAGATCCTGAAAGCTGTGCATTTTTCATGCCACACTAGACAGAAAAATGACTTCCTTCGTGTTGTTTTAGTAACTTATTCAAACAGTCAGGACGAGGCCCCACGATGACAACGCAGTGTCCCAAAATAAGCCTTTGCTTTGAAAACTCTTTCCTTTGCCAGTGCACTTTATGCTGAGGACTGCGCTGGCAATAAGCAATGGAAGGCAATGTGGGTAAATCGAGATGTCGTTTTAGATGTGGTATTAGATGTGGGCCATGTTTTTTTTCTTTTGCTGGACGCTGATACTGGCGTTTCCTAGGTAACAACCCTTTGGTGACTCTTTTCCATTGGTGTGTCCATCTTTTCAGTTGTTAGTTAGCACTTGATACTTTTTTCCCACTGTATTATTTCAGGAAATAGCTACTTGTTCATGGCCTTTTATCAGCATTGAGTTGACAGAGTTCATTTCTTCTGACCCCATGCAGCAAGTGGCCGGAAATAAAGCAATAGCAAGTATGAAGCCCAGCACTGACAGCACAGACACGTCTGAGCAACATCTGTGCAAAGTTCCTGTTGAAAAGTATAATTTCAATATAATGCTTTATGGTACATGGAATATTTAGAGTTTGGTGTGCTGTATATCGTACTTTGGATATTGACTTTGATTCTCAATACTTACCGGCCTCTTCATTCGGTACACATAGCTAGTACTGAGTTGGGCTCATCTTTGCCTCCAGAACTACTTCAGAGGCCTGTGTTCGAGATGCCTTTCTGCATACCACGGTTGTACGGAGCTGTTATGGTTGCACATGTGACCTTCCCTTTAGCAAGGCTGGCCATTCTCCTCTAACCTCTCTCATTAACATGGTGTTTTCAGCCCAGAAATGCTGCTGACTGGATGTTTCATTTTCATCATACCATTCTCTGTAAACTCCAGGTACTGTATTGCTTGGGAATTCCCAGTTAGGTCAGCTGTTTTCAAGATCCCCGAATCTAGGTGTACATTACAACTTAGGGTCCAGTCTGTTGTACACTAAGCTGCTGCACTAGGTTTTAATTGGTTTGTTATATTTGGACAATTGTGGTGGGGGGAGGGTCACCTTTGTTGGAGGGGGTCTCAGGAGACCATCAATGTTTGCACTGATATGCTCCATATATTTCTTAGTTTCTGTCTCTATGTATCACAGTTTGTTGGTTTTTACTAAATCTGTGGACCAGTGTCCCCATTATGACGACCCCACATGTCTGTGTCATGGAGCACATGCATGTACAGTGTTTGCACTAACATGGACCGTTGCCCATAATGTATTATGTTCGTATAATGTTATTATTCATTATGGAATAATAGTTTAGTATTTCCCATTAGTGACAGAGCTGCACAGAAAATGTTATGCTTACTGATGATATGATCGTGTCCATGCTGAGTTTTGTTGCCTAAAGCTGTAATTTGAGCATTAACCTGGGTGCCATTTCACAGAAAAGCATCTGCCAAATAAATGCATAAAGGTTCCCCATTCCCATATAAATATATGCAAATGCACAAAGGTGCACCGATTGCCATATAAATACATGCAAATGCACAAAGGTGTACCGATTCCCATATAAATGCATGCAAATGCACAAAGGTGTACCGATTCCCATATAAATACATGCAAATGCACAAAGGTGCACCGATTCCCATATAAATACATGCAAATGCACAAAGGAGCACCGGTTGCCATATAAAAACATGCAAATGCACAAAGGTGCACCAATCCCCAAATACATGCAAATGCACAAAGGTGCACTGATTGCCATATAAATACATGCAAATGCACAAAGGTGTACCAATTGCAATATAAATACATGCAAATGCACAAAGGTGCACCGATTGCCATATAAATACATGCAAATGCACAAATGCACCGATCGGCATATAAATACATGCTAATGCACAAAGGTGTACCAATCACCAAATACATGCAAATGCACAAAGGTGCACCGATTGCCATATAAATACATGCAAATGCACAAAGGTGCACTGATTGCCATATAAATACATGCAAATGCACAAAGGTGTACCAATTGCAATATAAATACATGCAAATGCACAAAGGTGCACCGATTGCCATATAAATACATGCAAATGCACAAATGCACCGATCGGCATATAAATACATGCTAATGCACAAAGGTGTACCAATCACCAAATACATGCAAATGCACAAAGGTGCACCGATTGCCATATAAATACATGCAAATGCACAAAGGTGCACCGATTGCCATATAAATACATGCAGATGCATAAAGGTGCACCGATTGCCAAATACATGCAAATACACAAAGGTGTACCAATCACCAAATACATGCAAATGCACAAAGGTGCAACGATTGCCAAATACATGCAAATGCACAAAGGTGCACCGATTGCCATATAAATGCATGCAAATGCACAAAGGTGCACCAATCCCCAAATACATGCAAATGCACAAAGATGCACCGATTGCTATATAAATACATGCAAATGCACAAAGGTGCACCGATTGCTATATAAATACATGCAAATGCACAAAGGTGCACCGATTGCTATATAAATACATGCAAATGCATAAAGGTGCACTGATTGCCAAACACAGGTAAATGCACAAAGGTGCACTATAATCAACTAGAGTGCAGCTACTGGTGATGTAAAGTTTTACATGAAATGGTAAGATGCTCGCGCTTAGTGCTGGGACAGCCAGACCATATGTTTCTCAGAATGTTTGGAGGAAGTCTGAAGAGTCTTCGACACGTGACGCCATTGAGGCTCCGTGACCTCCACATGGCGACCAGTCATTCATTCGCAAATAAACACACTCCGCACATCAATGTCACTTTGAATTATTTACCAAATGCGCATTATCTCGCCGCTCAACTTTATCCCTGCAGCCCCAAAAACAAATCTTACCCAACGTGAGAAAGAAAGAGAGGGTTGACATCCGCCATTATCCTATTTACACAGCTGCGGGGAGTCATAAATTACCTCACGGAGACAAGCACATTCATTTTATTCTTTCATCAAGTCTTCAGATGCAGAGACCTCCTTTTTTTGGTCCCTAGCGGTGAAGGCAGGAGGAACAGTGGAAAGAAATTATAGCATTCCTTTATAATTAGTACCAGAGGAAATCAGCTACTATACAGCTCATCCCTGTGCAGAAAAATGCATCAGTCTAGATGCATAACTGTAGCAAATGTGGAGGAGCCGCCTTGACCGTCAGTGTAGTGATGAGAGAAAAGGTGATCGGGGGAGATGGACAAAGAAGGAGGAGGTGAGGAGGAGAGGAGGGAATGAGAGGCGGGTAATGGAGCGGTGATCATCTCATGTTCCGTTCACACGCAGTGTGACGACGCACCTTTGGTCCCGTGATACGCCTCGCAGCAGTGATTGATGAGTGCATAATGAGGTACTGATGGACAGACCAAATAATGGGGGACCCGTGAATTCCACCATTAATCTTACGCTGCGCAAAGACTACCTCCCGCACCATGAGCCCCCTAAAGAAAGCACACACGTCGGAAAGTGCGTTGCGTGGCAGGTTTCCACACAAAGAGGCCCACAGAGCGGATGCTTTCTTTTCAGGGTGACGGTGAAAAGTTAATTTTCAACGGAGCCCTTTTCCATACCTCCAGTATTTTACGCGGCATTAAATATTGACTTTTGCTGCCATGGTTCCTGGCTAATCTTGCAGTTATGTCACACAGATTCGCCTATAGTTGCGCGTACGCAATATCAGATTTAATCACGCA
The DNA here is from genome assembly GCA_019775895.2 of Stomatorhinus ivindoensis. Taxonomy (NCBI): domain Eukaryota; kingdom Metazoa; phylum Chordata; class Actinopteri; order Osteoglossiformes; family Mormyridae; genus Stomatorhinus; species Stomatorhinus ivindoensis. The sequence continues at coordinate 26,971,258 of JABFEB020000040.1, forward strand.
TGACATTAAAACCCTACTGAATTGGTCAAAAGTAATGCAGGGCAAAGTTTAAGGCAGGCGCCTTAAAAAGAAAGTACCATTTATCCAGCTGTCTGCATCAATGGAAAGGGAAAAATCGCTCTGGAGAAATACTCATTTGCTCATGTGTTTGTGCGGGGAGGGCCAGAGAGGCAGAGGTGAGGTGGGTGATTCTTGTTTTTGTTTCATGTCTGCCTTTACAAGAGACAAATATGGTGGAAGGAGCTGACATGATGGGCATTGGGGTTTGGTTGTAACAGTCAGACAGCATCTCTACAAAGGACAGCAAGACTGCAGGAAGCCCACCCCTCAAAACGCTGCTAAAACGAGGCCACTGCAGCATACGTGTTAGCTAAATATAAAGTCAGACAACTGCATAAAGCAAGGGGAACGATGAGATCTTAAGCTATCTAAGCAAATAATGATAATCGATAGTGTAATCAAGTAGACCAAAAAGTCATTTTAAATACATTAAGGCATCATGGGTGGCAGAGATATGGTGTGAAAATGGAAAAGGTGTACTTGAGCATGTATAAAAAGACAATGGAGATCACACACATTGCTATCACGTTAGCTCTATCCCTTCCAGCACTAACATACTTACCCCTATACGCACCCAGTCCCGCTCCCAGTTGGACTATTTTTACCTGACAAATGCTGCAGGGTATGATGATGAGGCCGCTGAGTACGCTTGACTGCTAATGTAGCCCCACGTGCTACATATGAACTGCGTAAGTCTGAATATAATTGCACGTAATGCATGAGTTACGCATTATGGACTGGCGTTCCATTGAAGCTGTACCCTGTACCCTGTACCCTTTTCTGCTCCTGGCAACCCCATGACCCAGGATATGAGGCCAGAGGATGGATGGATATAATACATCAATTACACGTGTTAATCATTTACCTCTTTATCTCTTATCTTTCTTTTGTCCTTTTTGTCCTCCTTTCACCTGATCCCGCCTCCTCTCTTGTGCTTCTTTTTCCTTCCCCAGCATTTTGTGATTGCATGGATCTAAAGCACACACAGGGATTATCTGTGCTTTTCTTGCCTTTCCTGTAGTCAAAGGGATATCAAAGGGGATATATAAAGCAAAAGTCAGGTATTTCTGGTCTCTGAAATCTATGTTCATGGTTGACTTTGTGAAAACTTATTGTGTGATTAAAGTCTACTTTTGATTCTGCCTTTGTCTTTCTATGATGGACAGCTTCTAATGTGAAATTTATCTTCCTTTTCCTTAAATGAAAATATATAAAGACAAAAGTATAAAGAAAGAAATTTAAACTGTCGAATAAATTTAAAGCATTGCTTTATATTCGTCTCGATATACCTTGGTTAAATGTTGGAATTTGTTAAACCTAAACATTTTTTTACAGCATACCCTATAAAGGCACTAATAAATTCAGCAGAGGCCTCGTGTGGCTGGAAATCGATTAAGTTTCTCGATAGCAGGCCAACCGTACGTGGAGGCTGTTGGGGGCACAGAGCCATCGGTGCCTGACAGCTCACTCAGGACAGCGTCTCAGGTCCGGCTGGGGCAATGACCAAAGGATCCCAGATAACTGGCATCAGTACCAAGCAGGGCTCCATCTGTGTGCATAAATACACACTCAGTAGACCCAGCATGTATACAGACAGACATAAGCAGTGTGAGCGAGATAAATAAATAGATAAATAAATAAATAAAAACAATATGATGGTCAACACATCAGATACATTTAATAAAATACATTCAAGCACATATGCTTTAAATATCGGTCAGGGGCAGCTCCTGCATATCAACCAATCCGCTTAACGACCTCGTCATAGGATCGGAATTTGGTCATTAAGTGAGGAGTGTCTGTATCTAGCGTAGCATCACGGCTACGTATTATACGAGACCTGAAAAATGGAAGAAATGGAAATACTAACAGAAATGCGGTTAAGTTTTTTATTTGTTTCTTTCTTCGTAGGAAAAATAGATGTTTACCCATAACAGAAGATTTGTTGTTTAGAATTAATTCTCAAAGGACTGTTTACCGCCTAGCTGTCTGTTGTAGAGGTATATTATCTCACCCACTCGCTCACTTACCTTTTCTTACTAATGCTACACTTTCTGCGACTTCTACTTACTGAACTGAGTGATATAATCCATTTAATTCTGTGGTCAAATTGCACAGGTTGTGTAATTCAATAGCAGTTGTTCATAATGCTTTCTCATTGTGTTTTGTGTGCAATTAGCAAATAAATAAATAACAACATTATAATGTTTTTAATAAACTGAATGTTGCAGTACATCCAGTACATTCCCTCAATGCATTCATATCCGTGACAAAAAGAGCTACGTGATCACATGCATGGTCTTATATTACAAGAAATTAAATGACAGGTACCTATTATGTTATATATTATAAATAACACTCGTGACTACCTTATAAGGCATACTGCCACCCAAACAAGGTTTATTGGTCACTCTTGTTTATTCAAAACTTTTCCTCACTTCTGTTAAAAAAAACGAAAGGTTCATGCCCACAAATTATATGTGTTGTTCACAGGAACCGATGCATGTAATAGAATAAAAATAGGGAAATAAGAATCAGTACCTCTACAGAAGACACGAGAACTGCAAGGTTCGTTAACTCAGTCAATGAGGTAATCTGCTGTATAGAAATAAGTAGATAACAAGTTAACCAGAAAGAACCAATAATCAAGATGAAGCCTGTGTGGACATTTGTTACATAAAGGTACAAATATGGCCTAGTTGTTCACACCTGTGTGGCTTAGAATAAAACCCCATACAAATATGTATAAAGACTTAAAGAGGAGCGTCGGACATTCGTATCAGTCAGCAGATGGTTGTAAAAGTATTGTAAACCCTTTGGATTGGTTCCCTGAAAGTCTACAAGCAGAGAATCTGTATGGCCAGAATGATATCCTTCAAAATAACTTGGCAGCAAGAAAAATCATACATAATGTCCGGAATAACCGCAGGGTAACATTTAGGGTTCTGGAGACCTGCCTCTTCTCAGCTAACGTCCATATTCATACCTCAACAGTGTGATTCACATTGAATAGCAATGAGAATCATGGGAGATTAGCCAGAAAAAAATGCTTGTCAAAAAGAATATTTCTGCTGTATATTTTGGAAGCAAATTCTCCTTTTATAAATAAGCCGAAAAGGATCTTTCTTTTTCTGTAACTTCAAAAAATCCAAAAAACTTAATACAGTTCTTCACTAAAATAAGTCACCGCAAATGTCAAGCAGGGCTGTGGGAGTTGGGGTTTGGGTTCCCTATGAGTCTGGATGACTTACCATCATTGAAGGAATCGTTCATAGTCTGAACAAAGCATTCCACATGAGAATGTCAGGCTCTTGGTCGAGGAGATGCAGTTCTAGCATGACAAATAGTGCAAATATTCCAGCATAAGGAATTAGTCGTGAGGTAAACCTCACCTGAACTAATCTTGTGCCAAGATCTAAAGCAGGCTGTTCATGCTAGATAGCTTTCAAATCAAGTGGAAACGTTTGATTGCAATTTTGGCAGCCGAAGAAGTGTTATAGCTAATTGAATTAAAAGTTTCACTTCTGCAGTCAATGATTTTGTTATAAAAATATTTAATAGTGAAAGATAGTCTGCAAATTGTTTTCCTGTGTGTGTTCAGGCTGGAACTGAATTCTTCAGATAGATTATGCAGCAAGGGAATGGTCTGAAAGATGAATGATGATGAATTCCATATAATGCTTCAAGAAAATTCATGTTTTGGAACAAGCTGGTCAAATTTTTAAACCTAAAGTTCACTGAAATGGTGATGCTGATGCAATGAATGAGTAGTTCATACTTGTAATCCCACAAATGTAGGAAATTTGTCTGTGGCACTTATGGAAAGATCATCAATAACATTTTATTTATTTATCAGACGTTTTTACCCCCTAGTGACATATAGTTTGGGACCAGAGAACAGCATTAGCCAATGACTTTGGAGCAGTTGGGATAAATGGCCTTTCACAAGGACCTGGCAGTGATATCACTTCACCAGACATGGGATTTGAACCAATACCATTTTGATCACAGGCTCAGAGCCCTAACATGCAGGGCCACACTTTGGGAGACAAGTCGTGGCTTTTCATTTTCCGGACGCAATTTCACTAGTGCAAAGGCTCCCAAACTTTTCAGCCCATGGCCCCCGAAATGACAGCACCGAAGACCCGTGACCTTCATTATGTGGCTGAGGGCTCAGTAGTTTTTGCTGATCTGGGTAGATGTATCACAATCAACTGCCCATGGGTACAGTTTCAATGGAAACTGCCTCCCCAGTGACCCCCTGCAAAGTGGTTTTGGGCCAATTATTTTCCCATTGAGGATCTTTGGAGCTTGCCATTGAAATAAATAAAAATAATGTTTTATTACTGTCGCTTCCTTTCATGAAAAATATGCAAAAAGACAAAAAAAATGGTTTGTCTAAATTTGCACTCCTGGTAGTGCGCTACACAGACCCAGACACATGTAATGCTTATACTTTCCCATTGTGATTGTTTATCTTAATGTGTGTCCTTATTGTTTATGCACATATCTAAGCAATTATCATTTTGTTTTATATACATTATTTATATGATAGCAATAGCAAACAAACAATTCTTTTGATTGCATGCATTCATCAAATGGACTTTTTTGCAAATTTATAGCCAGACTTAACAGTGTCTGGCTTTTAACGTGCCTCATTTTACCAGTGACTATGAGTTAGATTTTCACTGTAGTCTTTGACAGTATAGAAGTTATAAAGTCTAAGTTGCATAATGTCTTTCATATTCAGAATCAGAGGAAGAAAACCATAAAACAAAATAAGATTTAATAAGAGAGCGTCAGCTTCTGTCTGACTGCCTGATTTACATTTTGTTTGCAGCCCAGTTCATTGTATAAGAACTAATGACCTCAAATGGTTTGTTCACTTATAATTTATTAATGGGAAAGTTGCATTCCCTCCCATGCCATCATACAGCCTTTCAACATCCCTTGATATAATAGCGACAATGGAACTTGTTTGTTATATATTACTGGAAACAGCTGCAGTATATCTTGCATTGTGTATTAATTCCATTTCTGCACTCGACAGGACTCATTTTCACAGCATCAGAACAACCTCCGGGAAGTTTAATCCTGCCAACGGGCTGTCAGCCAGTTCGTTTTACAACCCAATACGTACAATAAGACATCCAGCTTTGGTGTCAACACTAACACTAACTATTTGCGAACATGAAAGTGATTAGCACCCATTAAATAAGGAAACAAACCCAGCAAAGAAGGACTCTATCTGTCACATCACTATCAATTTTGGCTCCAGGATTTTAATTAAGTGCATTCACTGATGAAACAATTAATGCGGCCATGGAAGCCCACCCCCCAAATACAATAAGCCGCTGTTTGTTTGGTGGGGGCTGGAGCTGATAGTTACAGGGTAATTATATCACGTCAAGGCAGCAGCCTTCCTGAAACAGATCAATATCTGTGCTGGTGTGACAAGAAGGAGAGGGAGCGGAAACAGAGTGTGAGGGCTACTGATGCCTGCGCCCGGGGGGGGGGGGGGGGGGGGGGGGGGGGGGGGGGGGGGGGGGGGGGGGGGGGGGGGG
>JABFEB020000040.1:26986346-27015907 GCA_019775895.2 Stomatorhinus ivindoensis
TCCACACTGTTATGACTGTTCATAGAAGATCCTGTAATGCTTTTTTACTCATTCTAATACCGACAATTAAAATGCATTATGAATGTATCTATAGTGTATTATAAATGACAGCTTCATTAGAGCTTATGAAGTATTATAATCCACACTGTTATGACTGTTCATAGAAGATCCTGTAATGCTTTTTTACTCATTCTAATACCGACAATTAAAATGCATCATGAATGTATCTATAGTGTATTATAAATGACAGCTTCATTAGAGCTTATGAAGTATTATAATCCACACTGTTATAACTGTCCATAGAAGATCCTGTAATGCTTTTTTATTCATTCTAATACGGACAATTAAAATGCATTATGAATGTATCTATAGCTGAGAGCTTCAAGAAAAGCGTAAACGATTTTCATTTGATTGTTTGTTTATTTTCCATTTATTGATAAAACCTGTTTTAAAGGGATCTGGTGTTTAATCACCTGATTTGGTATAGACAAGCGGTAGCTTTTTGTTTTCCTCTTCAGAGAACCGGGAAGGCACCTTGTGTACTGGCACCTCTCATGAGGTACCAGTAGTGAATAACAGGGTGAGTACCGCCATGTTTACCTCTTCAGAGAACCGGGAAGGCACCTTGTGTACTGGCACCTCTCATGAGATACCGGTAGTGAATAACAAGGTGAGTACCGCCATGTTTTTTCACACTTCAAGCACTAGATGCACAAGTAATTTTTGACAAAGTCAGAGTAGCCCAGGATATTTACAGCTGTAACAGACATATTTATATGGGGCAGCATTTGAAAAACAAGAATTTTGCTATATGTTGTTTAAGGAAGATATTCTGAAATGTGTTATGCTGATATTATGTTGATTTCATAGACAGAAATATTATATCATTGTGCCTTTAATATTTGAATATCCATCCATCCATCCATACAATTATCCATCCACCTAATATGGGACATATGCATATACAAAAATTTTTTCACAGGATTTCCCAAAAACATTTCACCGCAGTATTCTTTTTATCCAGCCACTCTTTTAACAGCCACTGCCTGTTGCCATAAAACAAGTCTTTTGTGGTTTTATTAACAAATACTAAGCACATGTACACTGAGTAAGATGCCATTCACGAGCGCTGTGACAAACATAACGGATGCAGGCCACGGGAACCAGAGACGCCAAGGCCAAGTACATGCCAAACCTGTGCAATTAATGATGACTTTATAAATAACATCAAGGGTACAGTTGTGTGACGCCACGCTCCCCATCGCTGTCGCGGTGGGACACAAAGGTGGTTAGTCAGAGATGACTTGCAGCGAACAGTGCAGACGAGCCAGACAAGATGGCAGCTTCGATGAGCATTCCCATCATTAGCGGCCTGCAGTCACTGCCTCCTGCCATTAGCTGAGCTTGGATCTTTCGCCGCACCTCCCACATCCAGCAACAGACAGTTAGCACAGGATAAAGACAGGGCGTGCCCATTAACGCCGCATAGTGCTGAGGTTTCAAGCTGAACAAGACGTTGGTGGACAAGATTTAAGGGGAATTACTGAAAACATTGAGAGGGACACGCACCTCTGGATGAATCTGCCTGTTATCTGCAAACCAGATCAGGTCCATTTACTCGCTTTTTCATTTATCACATAAATTGTGTGACAAACTGAAAATAGTGTAGATTTAATAAGCATAGATTTGACGAGCACAACAATGTGGGTATTTTCTTCCTTTCCTCACAAACGCCGGGCCCACGCTAGCTGCTGCGAAGCTGAATGGTTTCTGTCATCCATGCAACCTTTTCAATCCATCTTCCTCCTCCTGCTAATCCTCCCTGCACCTCCTCTTTCTGCCCCGTTGCTTGAATCCTCCTCCTCTTTCTAAGCCAGTCACCCATCAAGGAGGAGAGAGAGCTGTGAGGTCGCGACCAGCGTAGATGAACCTTCGGGAGTCCAGGGAGAGGAAAAGCTAGCAAACAAAGATGTTGAGAGAGTCAGAAGATGTAGCCTTGACCAGTGTGGACTGAGTGCTACTGCTGGATAATATTATACCTCGTGCATTCACCACAGTAAATTACAGTAAATTACCATGGTCAAATGAATGGATATGGGCTTCATGGAGGCGATTTCTATCCACTATCTTCCTCATTCATTTCTGTAGTGCAGAAATGTAAAACTGTATTAGTGAAAGACAGGGTGCTTATAATTATTCTTAATAATCACATTTTGTTTCCTCTTACTGCTTGTTCAGTTTATATTATACTCCTTGTTAGATGTCACATGAAACCTGAGGAAGTCGGACTGAACAGGAAAACAAAGGAATTTTACATAAATACCTTGAGAGTAACATGAAATATTGCATTAATTTAATCCTTTCCCATCACCTAATTGACACAATTAGCAGTTAATGACTAATATTTGTTAGTAGTTCCGTGACTGTCATATAGGTTGTATACATTTCCCCAAAAACGCCACAATATTCTGTGAATATAGGAAATAAATAATCACACAGTAATCACGGGTGCTTAATTGTATTTATTATGTTTTTATGAGTCATTCACAGAGGAAATTGCACGGTCTGCACAGTCTGCCAGCATCTTCCACCGCCCACACTGCATGTCTCACCATGAACAGACTCATAGTTAATGTGCAAGCCCGCAGCCAGCATTGTATGCCATTGTACAATTAACGTGTTTCGGCGGAACAAAACAAAAAGCCATATTACCAGCCTCCCGAAGCCAGGCTCGCTTAGGAACTGCTCAACTATTTATTTTATTGAACTGTTTTATTGAAAACAGGCGGCTGTCAGTGCCCTGCTATGCTGCCGTGGTTTTAAATGCTAACAGCTGGGCCGTCTCCATTTTGAAACCTGTCCTTCAATAAATACATGTGGACCAGATGGGCAACGTAACGGCCATTAAATTGAACCAGGCTGCCGACGTATTTACCACCTAAGCCTTTATAGACCATTAAACAGATTAAAGGTTGCTATTATATACGCATATAAACAGTCACAGTCATACACTGATATGAACATACTTCGATTGGTATACTTGCACGTTTCAAAATCTGTAAGCGTATGTAAGCATTACATCAAAGTAAGAAAAAGTAAAATAATAGTGAGGTTCTCCTGTGGAAAAATAGCCTTCCCAGAAACTGAGACTTTATGTGTTTCTGGATCATTATCCTCCCAGGGAAAAGACGTACATCCATAAATAAGCAGCAAATTAAAGAAGCGAAAAATCAATACTGGGACATTAGCCCTTTAATTTGGTGTCTAAGAGGGCACAGAAATCAGTGGCTCCCCATAAAAATACACCACGATTTAGCCTTTAATGCAGTTGACCGGACATTCAAGCAAAATAAAACACAAACGGCATACTACTAGGTAATAATTATCATGATCAATGTTTATTACGTTGTTGCCAAAGAACATAAATAACATGATTCAGGAAAGCTGATATAAAAGCTGATATCTTCCCCCATTGCACTGATGGTCAATACAGTCTAAATTATTGGAAATAAATGCAAATGAAGATTATGAAGGATAAATTATAAACTACATACTACGTAATTTTATGAGACAGAGCCAGAAACTGTTGGAAGAAAAGCTTTTTGTATACTGTATCTTGAATGACCATTGCCTATTTCTTGTATATATCATACCGTAACTATTCCATAAGCAAGGTACTCCTTCGGTGTCAGTGGATGAGGTATGATTTTAGATAGCTAAGACATTTTGTATTTGACACGCTAATACTGCTCTGCGAATGAATAAACCTGTCAACATAGTGACAATCCACAAAAAGCCATCTTAAAAAAGACAGCAAAATGAACAGCTTTTAGGGACACAGATATGCTTTGACACCTGAACTCTGTCTATCTGATCCTGGTTTTTAGTTTATATTGTATGCAGGTGCTGTATAATGTGTCCTGGTTTAAAAACAGTCATCTTTCTTGTTGGCAGCAGCAACATGATGCAGTGTAGAGGCAGGGACAGCAATGTTTTCATCGTGATTTCGGGGATGGGGAAGTCCTGTGGTAAGCCCCTCCCATCATTCTGACTCACAAGAGCCCACCTGCAACTGTTTACATCAAACGCCTCACTGGCAAAGTGAAAAGATGCGAAGATAGAGAACGTATTTGACTTACTTTAGTAAAATGCCGTAAACAAAACCCTTAAAAATGGAAACCAAAGAATAAATTAAAGACAAATAGGCATAATGTGCAAAATGGGAAGGCTGCATAGCATACCCACAAACACTCAAAATAAAACCAGGCAGATGCAGGCAAAGCCTTTATAGTGCCATTATTCCATGCTAATGAAGTAGCATCTCAGCCACCCACCACAATAATGCTAAACTACAGTACCTGCTGGCTCCTTATACTCATAGATCCTCGGAGTGGGAATGACATCTTTCCTGAGTACGCTGTCTCAGGGCTGAACCTTTGAGGCCGTTTTCACGCCAGATTGCTGAGGGTTCAGTTTCTTGCCGCACTGCGGGCTATTTAACGGTTCTGCCTAGTGAGGTAAGGAGCTATACAGCTATAGAGGATGCAGAGCTTGAGTAGCAAGAGAGTAGCAACACCTCGAGCCATTGAGTGTAATAGTCCATGGGCGTAAGAATGTAGCAGTGGTTCCAGCACACTATGCGCCAAGCACTGCACTTCCGAGTTGACGCAGTGGGCCATGAGACTGCCTAAGGGGCCACCTTCTCCGAGGGATGACGTAATGCAGAAGGCAAATACCCTCCATGTCATCCCTGAAGTGCCTGAGGTAAAAGAGTATTTTAGCGATCCCCATAATGTCCCATTCATACCCATATGTGCGCCAGATGTACCTCTGAACTGGCCACTGTGCAAAAAGGAGCTTCATGGGAGTGGATTAGGGCTGCAGCTGTTCCTGGTGTGGTTGCTGACCTTCCTCCAACTGATGCAATACCAGCCCCACATTTCGGCCATCCAGCTGACAAGATCAAAGCTCCTTAGCCGCTAGGTCATCTATCACCTTGATCATTGCCAGCACTCACAAAGTTGCAATGTCTCCTAGCTACTTCCTTTCACTCGTCCTTATTCAAGGAGCTATCAGCTGATAGGTATTAGCCAGACAAAGCTAACATTTTAGGACTACATCTTTTCTTCAGTTCTTTCCACCCCTATGTGGTCTATACAGAAACGCATCACTGCGGGTTCATATTTGGAACCTCAGTCAATTGGGGTTGTCTCCACTACAACTAGGAGCTCTCAGCAAATAGAAGTGCTCTGGCTACTGCACCTCTACTTGCTCTCCCTCCACTGAAAGTTGGGACTATAACGCCTCACCCGAAACGTTGCTTGTCTCAATGTTAAGAGTGAAGTTCTTTTTCTTAAGACCTTCCTTTTCTTAAGACATTGCCACTCTAAGAACTGCCTCTACTGCATCAGCTGGTATAGGGGATCCTACTATGGCACCAAGCCTGCCATGAATTTCAGAAAGCTGCAAATCCTGTGCACCATCAAGATAACCATGTTTTTACCCGGATTGGTAACTGCTTCAGATAATGATACTATGTGGCTCAACTGATCACTTCCCTTTTTTGCTGAATTTTAGTTAAGAAGCCATTGAAGGTGATCATTGCTTGAAGAATGCTACTGGAGTCTTCTAAATTAGCACCTAACTAGTACCTAGTAACTAGCTACTTCAGATACTGAGGAAGATAAAGCACCCTGAATCTCCGACGCAGATCTTCGACTTCTTCTGGTAAGGGAAACAAGTTCTTATAAGTTATTCCATTGAGCCACAAATTGTCCACATTGAACGGCTGTGATCCATTTGTTTTTTTTCTTCTCAGTGGAAGGAGAGATCCAGACGCTGTCTGTTGTTAAATTTTGCTACCTACATTTATATTTACAACCTTTCTCTCAGTGTTTCATAGTTAATCCAATAAAAGATGATTTGCTCACTATTCAGTTGGTGTTACCATACTGGGGTGTGGATATTCACAATCTTTTCTGGCAAGAGATGTTGGAAATTGAGCTGGATTATCATATCATAGTTCAAATTCCTTACTGCGGTTGGAGGAGATAGCTTTCACAAAGCTTTGGTACACTGCTATGAAGGCTGGAGTTTGTGTCCAGCAGTCTAGCAGCGTGATGGTGGTTTTAGGAGTACGTACTTGTTAATTGAAGCAGCTAATGCATGGCTAACAGGCTGCCGAATAGTCTAGTTAGTTTGAGGCAATATCCCGAGTGCATGCTGGGAAAAGTTAAGGCTGGCCGGTAGCAATGTTACTTGCATGCACTGGAGACATAGCGGCAACTTAAGTTGGAGTTTGGGATCTGATACGGGCAGTTTATCTGACTCTGAGTCAGCAGGCCATGCTAGCAGTTGGCTAGCATGTTGGCTAGCCCCTTTGGCAGGGACTGGATTCCCCTTTTCCGCCTTGTTGGCGGTTCTGGTAGTGCGACAGATGATGAAAAGGTGGACTTGATATTGTACTGTTTCAATTACCGTCCCTAGCCTGGTGAGAGCGTCAAGGACAATGATACAGTCATCTGCAATGTCAGCCAGGTAAAAGGATTGATCGCTCAACAGAGGAGGGGCCTACGCAGAGGGACTTAGTGACCAAGCATACAGACAGTCAACCCATTCACTTTGCCCACCCACGTGCGGATCTTTTGCCAGTCCTTCACATCTGGAAAAATCTCTCGCCGCAGCAGGCTGATGGTGGAGCCAATGTCGAGGGCTATGATGATCCTCCCCTGGACTTGGCAGAAGATTTGCAAGCTGCTTTGATCATGTTCCAGTCGGCCCATATTGGCAATGTTGGGAGCAATGATCAATGGCTGATGAGATCCTCCCTCGGCTAGCCTTCCCATGTTGGGACGGTTCCCAACAGTGGTGCAAAGTCGACCTGGCGGTCCAACTGTCTGCACTCTCGGTTGGAGTATCCTCGACCACACATTGTGCACGTCAGCTGTCAGCTTGGAGCAGCCATCTCTGGCTTAGTCTCTTCATTCACCTCCTCTTTGACATGGATAACGGCACGTGCAGCTCTGTGGGGCATCTTAAAAGCAACAAGGTCATTCAGGATGGCCTCTAATTCTTTGGCTTGCTTTACGACTTCCTGGAGATAGCAAGGACACATTATACCGACCTGCTGGCAGAGCTGCTGCAGCAGAAGGCCTCCCAAAAATGCATCCAAACTGTCACGAGACGTGGCAGGTAACTCGGATTTTCATCCATTCCTAGTGTTGATTTTCATCTGTTGTTTCGCAAACAATATCTATTCCAGGGTTGTTACTGAACATTACTGCTCTAAAGCATTTTACGAAGGAGAATACAGTGAAGAGAAGCATCATGAAATGCCATGATGGACCAGGATCAGCTTCAAGGTAGCCCTGGATTGTGCAGCCTTCCAAAAAGAAGGCTACATGCATTTCCTTGATGCTCATTGACAAGCCAGCCATGTTAACTATGTAGAAAAAATGGAAGCAGGTGGCCCAGCCCCTGTGTTGTTCATAACAATGAACTTCGATAGTTGGCTGTGGTTGTTCAGAAGTCAGGCTAACTCTAAAGAATGACTAGGCCACTTGCAACATGATGCTTGGAATTGGCTAATATCTTGTTGAGGAAAACATGGTGTCCAGATCCAGGCATCAACAACAAGGCACATATGCATCATTGTGGCAATACTGCATAGGACAGTGACATCAAATGGAGTATCAAGAGGTTCACACTTGCTAGACCAATGATGGACCTCAATGTCTTCTGCTCAAACTACCTTGCCTAGAGCTACAATGCATTGAATTGCTTAGGCTGAAACACATGTCTGCTTGTTTGGTAGAGCTTGGCATCATGATCTGGCACACATAGAACTCTGGTAGCAATGTAGTTTCTGTGACTAAGGACAGTTATTTGAAATTCAACATCATACTACCTTATTTTTGAGCCAATGCCTCAAAACTCAAAACCTAGCATCAATAGTCCACAAAGAAATAGTATATTCGGGGTCTCTTGGGTCAAACAAAATTGGTTTACACTAAGTACTATTATTATTATTCATTAATTCATTCATTCACTCATTCATTCATCTTCTATGGCACTTGTCCAGGATTGTGGGTGTCTGAAGCCTGTCCTGGAAACAATGGGCAATGGGCTCCAACCCATTGCAGAGCATAACCACACATCATTCACATTCACACCTATGGATAATTTAGCAGCTCCAATACAATTAGCATGTTTTTGGACCATAGGAGAGAACCTTGAGGAAATTCCACGATGCGCAAACTGCATGGAAACCCCACTAATGCAGAGACAACATGCAAACTCTACGCACAGAGCCAAGGAAGGGGCTCAAGCCCTGCTACCCCTTTTATTATTATTCATATCATTCATATTATTATTGTTATTATTACTGTCATCGGGTCAATGCCAACTCCTAGTAGCTATATTGTTCCATAATGTCCAGTCTTTTGTCTCAGTCTTCAGGCTTCCCAGCGTTACACCAAGCAGCAATAATGACTTACAAACAAAAAACATAAAAACCAGGCGCAACCCATTTAATTATTAGAAAATTAACAACAAATAGCCTCCAATTTACATAGTGCTCCCCGTGGTCGCATGGACGGCTCGCACAAACAGAATGTGGAGAATCCTGAAGTGGAGGGACTCTGTGGAATGGCATTAAGAGTCAATGTTAATGAATTATCTTTCCAGCCACCCGCTGCTAAAATATCCTTTTAATATTCATAATATGCAAGTAGACTAATCCACTCCTGAACCTTTTATTAGTATTTTTACACAGAAATTCTGATGGAGGCAACAGCGATACCATCAATTGTAAATTTTCATTTAATGCTACACACACACACACACATGCATACAGATATATGTATAATTATGTAATGACATGCTGAAGGGTTATTATATTTATTAACATTTCCCAGCTTTTCTTTGAATTGTGGCTTTGCTTATGAATTAGCCATAAAAATCTAATTGAAATGCTCAAAAATGACTCTACAAAATGTGAGGACTGTAAAGTATTTAATGCCTGCAATGAGGGATTATGATTCCTACAGAACTCGTGCTTTATGAAAAATCCATGGGGGTGCTTAAATGCTTTATAGTATTCGTTATTTTATACATTTTAAATATTTAACTGTTACATACCTAGAAGGTGCAGGGATCCTGCGTACTGAGAAGCATCAGAGGGTAATATCTTCAGTGTGGCTGAACAGAGCTCGCTGCATTGTCCTTTTTGTATGCAGCCCCAGCCTGTCTTAGCTGTATCACATTACTGACTTCATCTGAGCCGTTTCTCACAGTCTTCCATCTGGACAGGATAACTGGACAGTGAAGGCTGAGGGTGATAGACCAGGTTGATTTAAAACAATCCAATCGGCTTTTAAACAATCGCAGTTGGCGGCTAAATGAAAGGTCGAGATTTTATAGATTTTTTATCTTGAAAAGTGTGCAAGAAATACTGCGACTTACAGTCTAAAGAATAGGCACACCTGGAGATTTTGTAAAGTAGATATAAGTGTATTGTTATATGGTGAATGATTCACGCTTTGCCTTTGCTTACTTCACACTCATAATTTGCACTTTGTTACCATACGAATTACATTATATCTGGCAAGTTTAATACAATTTGTGGTTTATCGCACAGTAGTGCATTTTATCATTTTACATCATGGCTTCATCAGTGCAATTAAGCAGCTGGTAAGAGTTTGCAGCTGGACCCTGGAGGTTTGAGAAATGAAAAGCCTGCTTGACGTTAGCTGTGTTTTCCACCTTGCTTGAATTATGCAGATATTAAATCACTCATTAATTAGGTAAAACTCCTTACCCCCAGGACTTTCCTGTTACAAAAGAGACTTTGTATATGGCCTTCTACAGAGAAATGTTAATGGCATTTGATTTGTAATGGTTTGGTATAAAACGACCGCAGTAACAAATCTATTCCCTTCTGCATTTCAACATATTTGTTTAGGTCTGGTCTAAAGGGATAACATTTACTTAATATATTACATATCATGTATATTTTTAAAAGTTTTGAAATGCTTCATATTTCCGCAATTAACATATAGCCGTAATCTGAAGTTTTGATCAGCCAGATAAGTTGAAGATCTGAAATACCAATTTGTATGTCATTTGATATATATTCCTCGTAATGATGAGGCTGACTACAAGTAAGCTGGAGGTGATTTTTCTTATATATGAAGAAAATGAAAAAATCTATCCGCAGACAAGACTCTTTATTGGGTTTGGATTGGAAAGCGGCAGTATCAGAGGATGCTTGTTCTTAGACAGGGAACTTTGCCTGTGTCCTGTTTTTCACCAATGTCACCGCAAAGTATAGCGTGACTATCACTCGGCGATGCATCTGGATGGAAGAAGTTATTGTAGCATGCAGTGCATCTCCAGTAGCCGGCCTTCGTCAAGAAAGTTTCGTGTCGATAATACGGGATCGTTACCTTTTTGATGGTAAAATGACTACCGGGTCTTAACCCCAATATTTTGGGCTGAATCTGAGTTTGACCTGTTATTTTATTTACGTATTTTTCTTCATACGCGTATCTTTTTTTTTTCATTTTACAGAATGTCTAGATGGCATGAAAACGTAAACCACGCACCTAAATTATTATAATATATATAGTGAGCACAGGAAAAAATTCTTACGTCAGAAACTGGAAGATAAATAAGACATTTATTCATTGGCGGTATAATGTGCTTGAGAGGTTGGTTCTAGTTAAATGAGAGGTTGAGAACTCATTTTCATGGCAGGAGAAGCCAAACCTCTCCCATGAATTTTACCTCAGCATGTTGTGTGGTTATTTTCAGTGAGAGGGAACATAGCTATTACCTTTTATTGCCATACCAATGATTGCCTGCTCTGGCATACATCACGACTATTATCATCTCCATCCAATCATTTGCATCCAAATCGAATATACATGACATGCCTCCGATACGCGCAGACCCGAAATAGCACACGCTGTGGTTTAAGATTATACAGCGAGGGGAAAATTGCAGATAAAAATGTGGTTTGGTTGTTTCCCTTCTTTGATATTATTTTCCTTGGTACAATAAAATACTTGTTTTGGTCGTTTAATAAAAACACTTTTGTCTGACATATGGAGATTCCATCATGTGGTTGAGATTTAAATAACACAGTTTTGGGGGGGGGGGGGGTGATCTTTATTTCTATCGGTGTCTAAAGTCTCCTTAAAGTTCTTACTGAAGTATGAGGAGAATGTCTCAAGTAGCCCCCAGTAAATTCTGGAACAGGAACTCTTCGCCAGCAGGACGGCACTTTACCTGGGGGAGATGAGGGTGGCTTAAATCGGTCCAGGCAAGATGCTGATTATCTCTGTAATTGGACGGCTTTAGCACCTGAAGGCCCTCTTGCACTTCGCCATGACGGTTAAAAACCCGCCTATGTGCTCCGGCCGCAGCAAAACTCGAGGACTTTTTTATAAACCTCGAGTGACGCGGCCCTGCAGCAGCGGTAAACCTATCTGAGCCATCCCCGAACATCAGCCTGGACTTTTCCTGGAAACGCTGACCCTCGGGTCCTAGGAGCCATGTAAACACCCCTTTGGCTAAAGAGCCAACGATAAGGAGCGGCCGACCAGATCACCAGCAAAGTGAGCATGCAGAACGGGCGGTGTGTTTGTGCCACCATCACTGAATGTTTCCTTACTGTGCAGAATTTAACACTGGGTGAAAGGGAAACTATCGCTAGATTCAAAAACAAAAATAGCATTGCATGTAAAATATGTTGGTCATCAAAATCCATTAGGTAGCATTTATCTTTATTTATTTGGAAGATGCATTTGTGCAAAGCAATAACATGTAAGGTCAATAATATACAGCGGTTGGATAATGAAATCGAAATACCTGGATTTAGATCCCAATAGGATTGTGTAGAACCTTCTTTTGCAGCCAAAACAGCATCACTTCGTCTTGGGAGTGACAGATACATGTCCTGCACATGGCCAGACAGATTTTGAGCCATTTCTCTTGCAAACAATGGCCAGGTCACTATGTGATGCTAGTGGTGGGAAATATTTCCATCACCTGACTGTGCAGGCAATGGGAGATGTTCAACTTCACTCTCAGGTTCATCAAACCACTCTGTCGCTAGTCTTACTTCCCTCATCGGTGCATTATCATCCTGATACATGGTACCACCTTCAGTGTTTGAACCATTAGGTGACACACCCACCTAGAACCATTAGTCCTTGGCAGTGACACACCCACCTAGAACTAGTAGTGGGCCTAGTGAATGCCATGATATTACAGCCCAAACCATCACTGATCCTCCCCCGTGCTGCACTCTGGGTACGCGACAGTCAGGATGATAAGCCTCTTCGGGGGGTCTCCACACCGTAACTCTCCCGGATGTCGACTCATCAGAGAACAATACATGTTTCACTTTGTTCACAGTCCCAGATTTGCGCTGCTGGAAACTTTGAAACCAACCTTTGGCGGTGGCACGAGTGGCTAAAGTCTTGGCTATTGCAGCCCGAACATGAACACTGACCTTCAAAGTTCCCAATGAAGGGCTTTGGTGGAAACAGGAGAGTCGAGGTGCGCCTTTAATTCTGCAGGGAATTGGGCAGCTGTGCTTTTATGTTTTCTGGATACAATCCGAATTGATACCCGCTCAACCCCTTCAGGCAGCTTCGCCTTACGTCCTGCAGGACGTGGTCCATCCTTCGCGGTGCTATGCAGACATTACCCTGGATACCGTGGCTCTCGATTCACCACAAAGACTTGCTGTCCTGGTCACAGATGCACCAGCAAGACGCACACCAACAGTCTGTCCTCTTTTGAACACCGATATATCTCCCATTATGTTACGTGAATTGTAAAATTTAACGTACGTCTGCTAATTCAACCAGCACACCAAGATCTTACTGATGGAACGTGAATCAGCAAAGCCTGACCAGCTGGTCGCGTTTGTATAGGTGCGAAGCCTCTCACCTGTTGACCAGAGGTTTCAATTTCATTGTCCAACCCCTGTATGTGTAGCACATAGCTGACAAGGACCCAAGTGTGTAAATCTAGATCGTAGAGGTATTTCAGCTTCTACCTTTCAAAAGGATGCCTGATGCTAAACCGGGTGGAGAAATGTGCTGAGAAAATAGAGAAAAGAGAGGACTCAGAAATAGCTTATGGCCTTTTTTGTCCTGTTCAGGGCAGCTTATTGGCGTTTTCAGTTTTTTGTTGGCAGGCTGCCCTCAACTCGATTTTACAATTTCTTTACTTTTTATTATGTATCTTCAATAAACTATTTAATATACAGGAACACGTTTAAAAATTGGATGTTTCTTGTTTATTGCGCCATTCTCTGTAAACTCTATACACTGAAGTGGGAGAAGGGGCCTGTTTCAGATGGTATTACTGCATTTCTAATGCCTGGTCTCTGTCCTGTATGTATTCAGTTATGTTACCTATTATAATAGTATATTATCATTGATATCAACTTTAATGTACAGACAGCCTTCCTCCAGAATGTTCTATCAGTGCCTTTACTGTTCTCAGTGGCATGTTCATAGTGGTGATGATTGAGCCCATAATTTATCTGTTAGATATTGTGCATTAATCATGAAATTTTTACCTAATATTAATATGATCGCCTGGTGAGGAACTGCAGTCTGAAGCAGAACTACCTTACTCAAACTGATTACTGCCCAGTTTGAGTTGATTTACACTATTTAAATGTAACATGCAGTTAAACAGCAGGGTTTATGGCTATTTCAGATCCCTCATGTGACCTTAAAGTATTCAGTGTTCTGCTTCTTGTTATGCTGACGTGTGTGGGACCCACATGTTGACTACAAGACAGTCAAATATCCTTATAACAGTTGGTACCCATGGTTACAGCTTCTCAACTCATTTGTGGTTCCATAATTAATTGGTATGGAGGTCAATTAACTCAGAATCCTCCCACAAATTATGTGCTGCCTTGAAAACCTCACAAAATTTCTTTGCATGTGGGACGGTCTGTTAAATTTGAGTGCAGATGGAGGATTTTGACACTGACCCTGAGAAAGGCCCATAATTGGGCCACATCAAGGCTTTGCCAATTAGTGGAGCCACTTGCTGACTTTTAATTTGTCTTTTACCTGAATAACAAGTTGAAAGTAAAATACTGCTCATGATCTAAATTGTGTAAAAGGAAAACATCAGAGTTTAACCACAAAAATGCTGCCCCTCCAACCTCACGGCCCCCCTACCACAGATGAACCAAGCATAGCTTCTCCCTTAATATTTTAAGGTTTTTTTATTTTTAAGGATTAAAGGTTATATTTAATTAACACGCATGAGTATCTGTGACATTTCTGCAGAAAATCTGAGAGAACACAGCTGAGCTGGTCCGCCAGAAGCCGCTTCACTCCCTAAGTCTTCCATGGGCTGAATCTAAGGGCTTCCATTCACAAAACTATTTGGAGTGTAACAGTCTTCGAAAGCAGTGCTAGGAGGACCACCTTAAACTTTGTGGAGAAACACACTTTATTAACATAATTGGTCGTCTGAAAAGAGCTGTTTATTGAACCAGTGCAAAAAAGGACTCTAACGTGATTATTACAGTCATGTGTAAGGAAATCTTGACTCTTAAATTATGCTGCATTACGTTAATCCCTTTTTTCCATTTCAATGGAAATTCCTATTGCATATTCCTTTGAATGCATTTTAGAAGCTATTGTTCTGTGAGTAACCAACCTTCACGAGGATAAAATATGGCATCCTGACCTGAAGATTCCCACAACATGTCTAATCCTCATGTGAATGAGGGTGCATCCAATCCGGTACCATATAATTTGAGTGTACTTTGTTCGTCTTGCCAAAGATTTTGTCTGGCTTTAATTTAATTCAAGAGGATTTATAAGTGAACTGTAGTGTCAAATTGCTGGAAGATATACGAGTGTTGTCTCAGATAAACATGATAACTAATACAAAGCTGAGTTTTGGAAAAAGGAGATCCATGCCTGTTATCGATTAAAGCAAAGTAATGAAATACTATAAAGTACTATGAAACATAGTTATAGACCTCTTTACAAAGGCTCAATATCAGAATGAAAGCCTCGTGATGACTTATATTTGTCATAAGTAGGCAAAATCTAGATTAAATTGAAAAATAAAATGTGGTTTATTGCATTTTCCTGTCTAGATGTCAATACGCTTAGTGATGATATAGAATAATAAATTAAAGTCACTTTTTGGAAAACCGGCTCGCTTAGCCTAGGGTCATGTATTCCTCATGTACTTTTTTAACAGTCCTAACACATGCTATGCCAAACCCTCTGTTCCTGAAGTGGTTTGGAGGCAGCCTCTGGGGGTACATGTTTACCGCGTCATTCTTTACATGTACTCATCTGTCTAATCTTCTGATACGGTTTACTTACTGATCTCCGCCGTCACACGGCTGTAACCGTGTTAAGATCCTTTCGATCCTTATGTCAGTCGTGTTAGTTTCGCAGCCACCTCACTCAGGAGACTCAGCAGAGTGGGGGGGGGGGGGGGGGGTTGGGGCTCTTTTGTTTCCAGTGACGCTTTTTGAAGTCTGCCTGTCAGTGTCCAAGCCACAGTATGACACTGATTCCCATTCTATTGTCTGCGGACCACACAAAAGCTACCCAGGCAACCTTTGCTGGTGGGGTCATCCACGAGGAAACTGCACTTGTGTTTGGAAGCTCCACGCTTGCGATAGTAACATTAGTTTGCTGTTTTTTATAAGGCTCTTGATAATACAAAATATACAACAAAGTAAAAAATATTTTAAAAAGTAGTATCTTAGGCATGCAAAAAATAAAATATGCATTTGTGGGAAAAAAAACAAATGACAAATAATTTTTTTAATCTACGTAAGTAACACACACTTAATATACCAAAAAAATGTAGTGGGGGCAGTAACATCCGTTTGGGTGGGGTGGAGGCACAGATGACCACAGTGATTCGCTCTACCTGTCCCTTCCTCCAAAGCATTTACTGTGTATTGTTGGTTTCTGGTTTGTTTTGCCCCTGGACAAAAGCTTTTGGCTCCTGTGTGGTGAAACACTCAAGAGAATGACATGCTTGTGTTTGTGGTTCCCCCTACCATCACCCACGAGTGGTTTGTCCCCTAACGGCTTGCATTTGCTCCATTGTGGCCCTTTTCCCGCCAAACCCTAACCTCACCTCCCCATGTCATGTGACTCCATTTGCAGGGCTGCCATTCTCCCAGCAAGCACCCAGACACCTTTGTTGTATTAAAATCTTTGAAATCCCTGCGATGATATTACAAATACAATTCTTGGTATTTATTTAAGGTTTAAATTGAATAAAGGCTATGAAAATTGTACAAAGACAATGAAGCCTGCTCTGGCAGATCCAGTTCTATGATTGGCTGGCAGTCCTCGACAGCAAATTTAGTTAAACAAAAGAATCTAATTAGTATAATTTATAACTGCCTTTCTGGACTGTCCCATCAGTGATGATTGAGAAACAAAGAGAGCTCCCACTTAGCCGTCTGGCTGGCTGTGTGTTTCTGATGAATGCTTGCATACGATCTTTGAAATAGGATTCGGGTTAATGTCCTGAGCATGAGGTGAAAGATGGCTTGCTAATTTCCAAAATGAACTCCGAGCCAAAGACAAACTGTTGACAGGCCTTATTCATTGCATCCTCAGATCCCCTCGATTAAATTAAGCCTTATACAGAGCTGCACTGTGCATATTTCATAAATTACATATCTCTGAAATGCATAAAAAATGCATGAGTAGCACCAAAAAATTAAAAAACTCAATGTATTAGTGCCACAGATTTGTTTCATTGATTGAGCGTTGTGCCCTGTGATGGATTGGTATCCTATCTAGTGTGTTCTGCTTGTGCTCTGCAATTCCTGGGCTGGGCCCCAGGCTCACCCTGGATCTGCACTGCATAAGCAGCTATGGAAGATGGATGGATGGAACTCATGGCAGTTTTACTTACACAAAAATATTCTGAGGGCAAAAGGAAAAATGATTGGTTCAAAGAGATAACCAATCAGATTATATCGGAGCTAGGTCCAAGAAACTACAGGAGATGGGACCAACTAATCAGATGTCTTGGTCCCGCCTCCTCTAGTTGCTAGGACCCACCTCGTGTACATTCTGATTAGCTATCTCTCTGAACCAATTATTTTTCCTTCTACCCTCAGAACATTCTTGGTCCCGCCTCCTCTGCAATTCAATTGGTTATCTGTCGGAACCAATCATTTTTCCCTCTGCCCTCAGAACATTTTTATGTGAGTAAAACTCCCACGAGCTGGATGAATGGATGGATGGATGGATGAGCACTTCTGTATTTGTCTGTGAGAAGTGGTTACACCTTGAATCTGATAAGTAGAGTTAAGGAAAATGGATTAACAACAGAAAAAGTCAGTGGAAAGATAAAGGTGCAGTAAAGTCTGTCCCAGAGAAAGAGGTCTGGGAGTCAAATAGCTGAGCAAGAAGCGAGCAGGCAAGCTCTGCAGCTGCTTTTAAGCTGTGACTGATGTGTGATAGCTGAGGAGTTGCTGCAGGGTCTCCCACAAGACAGAACCTGCAGGAATCTCACAGCAGCCTCTTCAGTTTTTCCAGCTTGATCCCCACATTTAGCTAAATATTTATACTTTGTAGGCAAATGTCAAGTTTACCGACCTTCAGTTTTAACCTGGGGCCAAATGACACGACAGATATGAGCCATTTTTCACTAGCTAAGGCTGCATGAATGCTAAGGAGCTTATTTTTCTCAATTAGTTATATCTCTGCGACCCGATTATCTTTTATACCAAAATTCTACAAAATGCATGTTTGCATTTTATATCTGCAGTAAAACATAAGTGCAAGAAGGCTTCGCCACACAAGACAGGACATAAAACGGTGACGTTAAAAACATGGGCCAGCTGCTATCACTACCCTACATCTGAGATGAAGCTGGGCTCTTCAGCCAGAACAGTCCTGTTGTGCAAACAGTACAAACAGGCAGAAAAGACTGTACTATGTTATATGTTTTTATATCTCACTTATATACTTACATAAGCACTTCATATAGCAGGACTTATGTTGAAATACCTAAGACAGCTTACTGTAATACACTTTTTTATTTATTAATATAGATGGAGGTTTGCAGTGATAATTCATGTTTAGCACTTGCTTAGGGGAATTGCAGTTGATAGTGATGTGAGGTTTGGATCCAGCACCTTTTTCTCATATTGAATTCTGAGGGTTTTTTTTTTCCCTGTCCGCTGCTGGATCTTGATTTACCGAAAGCGAACGCCATTAAACCAGTTTCTCCTCTTTCTGTCTCCATTTTTGTGACCCTATTAATCGATAGGTTTTTTTGCAATAGTAACTTTTCCTCATTAAAATAGATATACTAGGCCACTGCTTTATAAAATGTCCCATAGAAATTCATCAGAATTTTATGAGTGACATGATGAAAAAAAAAGAAATATCATTGACAATTATCTGATTAAAGTGGAGGCAGACAGCAGGAAAGAGCTGGCGGGGTAAAGAAATCCTCTGATCTGAGAGGGGGGGGAGAGAAGCAGGTAGCAGGTCCTGCGTGAGACTGCCCTGTAGTGTATACATACTGCTAATTAATGCTGGCAGCTGGGGCCAAGAAATTACTATTGTCTTGCGACATTTATTTTTTATAATTAAATTTGAGGTCACATGCATACAAGTCCATGAATATGAGAATTGTAACTGTATAGTTTTTGATATTTTTAAAAGGTTAAAGAAGTCAGTTGGGTTACTTTCTTTTGTGACATTTTTCAGATGGTTTTACTAACTAAAGATAGACGGGCTGCCTCCCCCCCTCCTCCGACCCACCCCATACTGTTTAATCTTTTTATGTTTGCTATGACTAAACTGTTAAACCTCTGAAAGCAAGTCAAAAATTGGCCTTAAACTAAAAAAAAAAAAAAACGCTGGCTGCATCAGTATAGCATCTAGCCCTCGTTTTGCTTTCATGCCACGTCGACCTTCACGTCAGATTAATTCTCCGTGCAAAAGTCAAAAACCACTTAAGATAGGAAGCCATGTTTAAGATGCCCACGCTCACGCCAGAACAGCGGGCAGAATCCGGTGTGGGTGACCTCTGTTAGCTGTTATCTTGTCAGGCATCAGTGCATATCGGCGCAGTCAGTCCAGGCGAAGGAACCCAGTGATGCCAGTTTCAAAGGTGCAGCTGGCATGTCTGAAGCGGCTGGCCCAGCTCATATCACAGCAATCCTGAGAGAACGCTGGCCTGCGCTAGGATGCTGAATGTCCTACCAACAGGGCACACAATTGCTTTTTATTAATTTGCTCATTCTCAATACAATTATTACTAAATTATTAGCGGTATCATATTTTGCATATATTTGCATATAATTTTAATTATATGTGTACATTCATACATGCTATATATAGTTTTAAAGACGTTACTGATATTCAATTTGTCGTTTATCAATGAATGTTCCTATTTTTGTGTTTTATTTTATCTCTTTTTAAATTTCTTGTACATTATACAGGTCATGTTAGCTTAATTACAATTTCGTTTTCAATCTGTCTTCCTGGTCACGTAACGTAAACTCGTCTATAGCATACGCAAAACCGAAATAATATAATTAATCGTGTCAATTTAGTATAATTATATTGCGAAATATTATTAATATTTTAATTTTAATACGAACGACGCAAACGTAATCCGTGCGCATCCACCAGTTGATCTTGCAGCCCACGCACAGCACAGCAGATATCGCGCCGCGCAACTGTATACTGCGCATATATTATTTTATTTAAGTATAATTTCTAAGTTATACATTTGGGGGAAAGTTCAAAGCATTTAGTATGTTGTACGTGATTAATTAAAAGCAGTCAACATGCCATTCTGAGTAATATGGACGCTAATGCAGCCCAACAATCCGTCAATTGCCTATAATACTACATCCTTTTTATTGCAACTGGTCCCTGCTAGCGAACGTAAACCTATTTTTATTGTACGTCTGATGTTTAACTAAAAACACATTTCCTAATCAGTTGGCATAGCACTACGGAATTCATTCAGGGAAGAAGTGTTTTTCTTTACTGATCAAATATCTTAAATTGCTCACCACCGTCTACCTCCTAAAACCATTCTAGCATGTATATAGTGTTCCTTTTATCTCTTACTCAGTAAGAGTGAGTAGACTTCACTATCCCGGGTCATTCTTATGGCTAGTGTCTTAAGATGGGTATCACGGAAAACATGTTCCCAGTTAATTCTCTACAGGAAGCGGAGATAGAGAATGCCGTTTCTCATGCAAATACCAGCAGGAAATATAATATAAACAGTAATTACCTTTCTGTAAGGGGAAAAAATACCATGCCGAACATGCCCATCCATTTATCCAGTAGATACAGAAAGCTGATATGCGTCTTAAAGCAATACAATATAAACCCCGTGTACTTAAAGGAAATTCATTGTATTCCCAGCGATGTCCAACTTATTTTAAAGCGTGGATCGTGTAGTCTGCGTCATTCTTAGATATAGTCTACCTTTTAAAAAAAAGAGTGGTGTCAGCAAGTGAGCATTTTTCTCTTTTCCAAAACTTTGTACTCGATTCCAGCCATTAAAAACTTTAGCACGGGAAACTCGGGAGTCAGTGCCGTTCTGTTTGCAGTTTTTGCACTGGAATGTGTGAATGTTTGCTTTTTAAAATAAATGACACGTGATATATAAATTTTAATATTTACATTTTAAAAATATGGTACAACACACAAAAAGTAAGAATTACAACTAATATGTGAAATGCAACGAAAATATCTCCTACCTCCAGGGGGGGCCATAATACGGGACGTTGTAAACTGGCTTCGTAGTTAAGTTGTACGTGAGAAATGATGTCGATTTTTTCCCAATGTCGATGCGCAAAATCTTTTACTATTTACTTACACGGTATAGGCGTAAAAATATGTTGACGTGACTAACAAAACATGAAAGCATGTTAGTTGTACTGTTAATAAGTTTCCTTATCTAAAATAAATAAATAATATAATGTTCTATCTTAATCCTAGGAGCAAATGTAAGTAATGAATTTATGCCACGGTAAAGGAAATGGTTGTCAGAGAGAGAGGGAGAGCAAGAGGGTAGATGTGTGTTCTGGTTCAGTCTCAAGCATGTTGTTATCTGGAGGGAAATAAATGACATCCACTCAGCTCCCATTAAATAAACCCTTCCAGGTCCTTGACTTCAGCCACTAACCAGCTACAGATTTGGTTTCAGCTGCAGTAAATTTTGTCATCATTGGTGTAATCACTAGCAGCTCGCCAGGGGACTTCGTCTTTAAAAACTCAAAAAACACTGAGCTTCGGTTATCTATTTGTGCAAAATTATTTAATATGTTTAAATAGTAATAATGTTGTATTTTTCTTCAATAATACCACACATTCCAACCGTAGATGATTCCATGGAAAACCATTTTTTCCCCCTTGGGATACAGAGACAGTTCTCTTCACTGTGAAAATAAACGCAGGACAGATTACATTTACAGAGCCGCAGAGATTCAGCAAATGGGAATAGCAATGGAGAAGGTGATGTATATTTTCATCTAGAAGCTGTCTGTGTGCAGCTTTTCCTTGTTCAGGTCTTTACCTTGTAATTGCTTACTGCATGCAGCTGATTTGAAACTAGACACATCTAAAGGTCTGTTTCTTTTTGATTTTTGCGCTAACTTTGAAAGATGGCCGTTCCATCCAGGTCCTGCTCGTTGTCAGGTTCTAACGCAGTGTTCCATCCCACACTGCCTGGAAGGCATCTTGTGAAAGGGCAGGGCTGGGGGTCAGCGAAGTCGAGCGCTCTCTGATGAATGGGGCAGCACATCTGCCACAGCGATGGGGACGCTGGTTTTTATCATCCCCCGAGCAAGGCACCTGAAGCCCCCCCATCCAAGCTGGTGAGGAGCTGAGTGACAGAGAAATTCAAACCTTTGACCTTTTTTCAACAAAGAGCGTCTGTCCCGCCTTCTCAAGAACCCCAAGTTCTGCGGGACACTGACCATATAACTGGCAATGAGTTTCCCTTAAAGAAAATGTAATGAGATACATAATGCATAATTTCCAGAGTTTTCTGGAAATACTCTACACAGTGATTGAAGGTTATTTCTCTGGATATCATAATGGCATTGTTGAAATGCAATTCACTTATTTACTGCTTATTAAAAAAGTAAAAATTCTGGAACTATGATGTGTTGTGCTAATTGCAATTATTATCCTTTGAGAATGCTGGATTCCCAGTGCGTACTTTGGTTGTTGTTAAAATTTAACAGGTTAGTGAGTGCTGCCATCTTTCTTTGTTACTGTATTATGTAACGTATTTGTCCTTGTCATAATAAAAAGCTGGGGTGTTTAAGCCAGACGGTCACACGGTGGAATGTGTAAAATTCAAAGTTTCAATATGTCAGGTGACTAATAAAAAGTGATTATTATTCACCTTAGGGTTCCTTTAACTAATACATTCAATTTTTATTGAGATTTTCTTGTTCATGACATACATATAACTGGAACATTTGTTTAAATGCTCACTCTAATAGGATTTCCAAATTACATTATTGAGTGTTCATATATCACACAAAATCACTCAGAAATCTCTCCGCTCTATGTAATTGTTCTCATAGTAATAAAAATGCAATTTTACTATAGTGTAACATTTTTTTCCTTTCTGAAATTGTGTAGTATTGCACACAAAGTCTCTGTGTTAAATTAAATTAGAAGCAAGTGCATGAACAAATGAAATGAAAAGGTTGTACAAAGGTAACTATTGGCCAGATTTTACTTGCCATTCCCTGATTAGGTACAACTGAAATAGTAATTTTAATTTGTTACTTCATGTGGAGGTTTAATTTAAATACCCTCATAATGTTGAGAGTGTGCGACATGAGGAGGAGTTAGTTAATGAGGCAGGATAGTGCAGGAGACCTGACGAATGAGGAAGTGATCGCCAACGGTACTTTTTGAGAGGACCTGAGCAACCCCAGCCCCCCTTAATTAAACAGAAGAATTACCAAGCCTATCCGAGGTGCATTTGTGCATGTCTGAAAGGTTTCCATTAGTCACCGCGAGCATTTATAATCCCTTAAATTAGTTTCTCCCTAAGCCCCTGAACATAGGTTAAGGCGGTTATCTAACACAGAGAGCTTTCTGCCATTATTCAAATATGACTCAATGACAATCAGTGTATCCTTCTATGACTGAGGCATGTTACTATATGCCTACTTTTTTCATTACACAAATGTAAACATTCACCACATGGATAATTATGACTCCGATTGCTTTGCAGGCAGGATTTGTTTTGTCCGAGGACTCACATTGGCCCTGCCGTCCCCCACAGAACAGAATCTCTGACCATAGGCTTCCTGGTCAGAATCCTGGTAATGCATGCACGCCGTCCGTACTTTTACGTTTCAGTTTCCCTGCTTTGTACTTCGAAACTGTCCAGCTGCTGGCAATTAACTGCCCTTTAAATCATTAAATCGTTATAATGGTGACATATTCGATGCTGATCTCATTCGTTTCTTCTCGCCAGCTTATTGTGTCCTGGAGGGAGCATCACAACCGACAAGAGTAATTGGTCAGTTCAGTCTAACAGTTTCTCCAGGCTGCTGTAATTGTGAAGAGGGATGAACATCATGAACAAAAACAAAATCTAAAGCAAATGGCGAGAGAAACGTTTCACTTCACACAAGCTGACTTAAACCGCTGTTATATGCCTTTGCTCCCTGGCTTTTCTGACCTGCCAGTCCAGCATCCCAGAAACAAGACAGATGAGGCTTCCCACCTGTACTGAGGGGATGAAGACGGCTCAGCTTTGCTTGATTTGTTATTTAGTTCCATTTTGTAGGCTTCTGTCTGCCTTTGACCCTCTGCCTGCAACACTACCAAGGCCCTGGCTTTACGGGATCTCCGCAGGATGACGGCTAATTCTAACCAGCACCACAGTAGAGCTCTTATTTGCTGCCCAAGTTATTGTTGTCATTGGCGATAGCGGTAAACACAGGCAAACTCTGGTTCAGATCCACGATGTATAGATTTTAATTCTGAGATGACGATGGGCACAACCAGTGTAAGGACTGTGTAGGCCATCTGAAGAAGTTGAGGTTTCTTCTGGATTTTCAGCGTGTGAAGGTCTATGTTTCTGCTTAGTCACAGCAGCATCTTAAACACGTAAGATCGATGGATTTTATATGAAAGATTAGTGTTGAAAACTTGTCTGTTTCCCAGAACCAGAACATAAGCCCTGTTAAGCACAGGCATTTGTGAAACTCCTCGTATAATTTCCTAGGAACAAACCTAAATCAAAATGTATTTTATCTTTATCTTTAAAAGAAGGCTGTCCAAGTTCACCTGCAAAAAAGCAGAATGATCTGTACACACATCTCACCTTTTATTTTAAAATAAGGCCTCTCTGATCAGATGGTGTGTTAAGCTCCGCAAATATTTGCCAAGTTCAACATACTTTGGCTTGCACTGTGTTGCAAACCATTCACCTAAACCCCGACCAGCACAAATGTATAGTGGCTGGCAAACCATCCCATACTTCCCCTTAGATAAATACACCTTGGCCAAGAGTTGTGCAAATCATCTACACCTGCACTACTAACCACTTAAAGTACAGTGTACATTCCTGACCTCTTAGGAAATCAGATTGTTTACTGGGCCAAGTGCTAAAATGGCAGAAATTGACCTTATGGGTTGGCCTTAAGTTTCTGTCACTTTATGGTTCTAAACCTCTTAATATGGAATTCTGAATAACTAATAGCTATTTGTTTTCAGTTCTTCATTGTACTGGTGGACCTTTAGAATCTAGAGTGACTACCAGCGTTGCGGGAAATCATTATGAAAATATGTATTTCCTTTCCGGAAAGGAGCCTTTCGCATACACTTGACATTCATTTGAAGCATGTTCAATGAGATGTTAACAACTGGATTTTACTCCATTGTCTCTTCTCTGTAAGTGTCATGCTAACAAAAAATAATTCATTCAGTTAAAGGGACTCAATCTCTGGCCCTTCAAACGAGGCCAAATCATAGCTGAGCATCGGAACAACGTTCTTGGAAAAGTCCAATGAAATAACTGAACGTATGAGATGCCGCCTTGGATGGCTGAATTGTTTGGAAGTCGAAGGGTTTCTCTATGTTGAGGTTGTGCTTTTTGTGTGGCTCGGAAGGCTGGTGAGGCTGCTGCATACTGCTAACCGTGCAAACTCAATATCCAAGGACAATTAGACAGGTCTTTATTGCCGCTCAGGGACGTGAGCCAGAATGCTGAGTGAGTCCCACAGAACACATTGCAAAGTAATGGCTGCTCAGAGCGCAGCACACTATCAAAGTTGTTCTGAGTAAACGATCCTCCTTCAAACAGCCATGCAACATATTTTAGCTTTATGTTTATTTGGGGAACCACCGGTCGGAAAAAAAAGGGATCATTAATCTCACCATTTGCAGTTCCGCTTTTTCTTTTGGGCGCCTTCAGTTGACAAATGGCTTTGTTTGTTCGGCGCCATCATTAGGGCGGATTTGCCCTCAGGTAGGC
The DNA here is from genome assembly GCA_019775895.2 of Stomatorhinus ivindoensis. Taxonomy (NCBI): domain Eukaryota; kingdom Metazoa; phylum Chordata; class Actinopteri; order Osteoglossiformes; family Mormyridae; genus Stomatorhinus; species Stomatorhinus ivindoensis. The sequence goes on from JABFEB020000040.1 coordinate 27,011,880, forward strand.
TGCAGCGGGCTCACGTTACACACCTGAAGGATGTGTGACAGCTGTTTTTGAAGAGCGCTTCATCGATGCTGGCATCGGCGGTTTTCCGGCTGTAGTACGCTGCCAAACGCTGGTCAGTCATGGGCGCAGGCGAGGTGCCATGGAATGCGGCCCGCTGGGGCCTGCGCCGCTCAACCTGCAAGCTCGCCACAGCCAAATGCGGCCTTTTGCTTGGCGGTGAGGATGTTATCACTGGAATGTAGATTTGGGCTCGTGTGTGGGGAGTAATCCCCCCCAAAGAGCCTCACACCGGGGGATGTTAATCACGGTGAGTGTGTCACTGACACTTAAAGTACCCCCCTCACTTTTGGGCCTTTTGCTTCGGTCTCCACATGCCCACATCACTCTGTGATTGCACATCACTTTGTGGTTGCACATCGCTTTGTGATTCCACATCACTATTTCCCTGTCTTTATGTGCAGATTAGTATAGTGGTGCTTCTTAAATCCCCATAGAGAAATGCTCTCTATGCCCAGCCCATCCTGCTCTCTGTGAGATACACAGATACATGTACGGCTGAGGGCAAACTTGGGTCAGTAGGGTCAACCAGTATGCAATGCACCTGAGGCAATGGGTGGGGGGGGGGGGTTACATCACCCTGCTGAAGGGTGCAACAGCAGCGTCCGCATGCCAATTACGAGATCACTGGCACACGACAGTTCTTACCCACGTGTGCATATGCTAGTAGAAACACCTAGCATTTTGGGAATTAGGCTTTAAAATTTATTAGAAGAATATTGATGGTAAAACAATCAAAGAATGTTACATATATCATATATTGGATGATTAAATAAGTAACTGGAGCAACAATTGAATGAAGTTCTGCAATCATGAAAAATTGGATGTTTTTCCACAATTTTGGCCACTAGTGTATAGTCAAGGTTTCCATATGTGTCTCCAAGGACGATAATTTACTATATGTGCCCAAAATTTAAATTGTATCCAGGAGTTAGTTTTAGAGTGGGACTGGATCCGTGAACTGTTTCTAAGTTTGGTCTGGGCGTTTACTGCGATTACGTTTATCCTCTTGATTCATGGATGTTCCCCACACACAGCCGAGAGGAACATGTGCAAAAAAAACAGCAAAATCCTAGAGCTTAAGGCCTGAAAAATAATTACGTGCAGAGAGGGTACCTTTATCCAGGATGGCACATCATTCCTCACCCAACACCTTCTGTGACTCATTAGCCCGACGAGCGGCCGCTGCCGGATTGGCGCAGCTGCATATCTTATCACAGGGCAGCGCTGGAAAGCCACGCGTGGGACTCGCACCAGCCACCCCGGCTCAGGATACGCGCGTGTGTAATCGCTTACACAGCCAGGGCGGGGTGCGCACGGAGCTCCTCATCCTGCCGCTCTCTGCAGCGTGCCGCTGCCTGTCGGACGCCGCTCTCCAGCTGATGCGCCCAGTCAGGTTCGCATGAGCGCACCGGAGACGGACATGAAATTCGGGTGGGTGGATTTAACTCGAGGATTGGATTCCGGCTTCCTGCGGAGATCAAGTTTGCACAGATTAATAAAAGAGCCGGGAATGAGGCCTAGATACCCATGATACTCTTCATTAATATGCTTTGCCCAGCAAAGCATTTCATGCAGGATATGCGTGTTCCTTGCATACAGTAGCACCATGTAACGGGAATCTAAATAGAAGCTGATTGAAATGAGGGGCAGCAGAGCGGCTCAGCGGGCACAACACTGAGGCTTCACATACACACCCGCTGCTGGTTTAACCCCCGGCTCTTTGCCTGTGCCTGCTCATCCCGTCCTTCAGTGCGTTTCCTCCCCAAAGTCCTGAACCATGCAGTTAGCTGACGTGCTGTCTCTGAATTGGCCTCAGTCTGTGATGGTGAGCATGGGTGAGCGTGACTTTGTCCAAGGTGCCCTCAACCTCCTGCCCCAAGCTTCCTGAGATAGGTTCCAGGCTCAGCACAGCACTGTAGTGCAAAAGCTGTGAATGTATGGCAGATGGGTGGATGGATGGATGTATGGACGGAGGGATGATTAAATCCGTAAGTCAGACATAAGATGACAGAAGACGACATGCAGTTATACTGTATGCAATTTAGACTCTGTTAACAGTGCACATGGTCTCAACTATTATTGGGTAAATAGTGATGCCCCTTCATTACAAACCATCCTCAGTAGGCATAAGCAGACCATTAACACAGGGCACTAAGGCAAATAGTTAATTATACGATGCATATTTTTCATTAGTCAAAATACTGGCAAAACTATTTGCCCCTACAAAAAACAGGAAGTTGCTTTTCTAAACATCTTTAAATGCATAAATAATATTCTCAAATCCTTGACCAAACGTGCTCCCTCCCTCGGTTTTTAATACACCAGTGCGTCTCAGTCCCTCCCATTACAAACGCAAAGTGCTTTTATCATATTGTTATTGATTTAGCCTATAACTCTGTGGAACCCCCCACCTCGGGGGACATTCAAGAGCCCCTTCACTGCAGCATGTGCAACACGACTCCACCGCATCAGAGACTGCTTATCCGCCGTGGTAACTGTGACCCTGTTGTATGCTTTCGCATCTGACTGGATTTCAAGGAATTCCTGTATCAGAATGAAGTCGGCGTCTGTCAAGCAGAGTGACGCACTGGAAGCACAAGAGTGCTGATGGGAAGGTTTTTATGTAATGCACTCCAGGGCTTTTTAGGAGTACCGTATTTGCATAACTGCATTTTGTGTTGCATTGTCATTTTGTGTGTGTGTGTGTCTGTGTGTAGGCAAAGAACAATACAGAAGAAAGATTTTTTTTATCAATGTAAGGACTATGACAAAGGTGCAATGAGATGGTAAATGCTTAAGACTAGAACCAAAGACCATTAATTTTCATCAGAAAAAAACTTTGAATCATAATGTGAAATATATTACACACTCAGTGGCCAGATTATTAGGCATAGCGGCTTCTTAATGCAAACAGCGATTCAACTTGATACAGCACACAGTCCGGTCAAAAGGTTCAGTTACTGTTTGACTGAGCATTAGGCAGGATAAGATGTGTGATCTCAGTGAATTCCAGTATGGTGTCAGACACAGTGGTTTCAGAATTACAATGCAGTGTGGAATTTGTAGAGAATGGCACGATGCCCCCAAAGCCAGCTGAAGTCATGCTGGGGAGATCCTCTTGTTAACGAGGAAGGTCAGAGGAGAACGGTCCGACTCGTCAAAGCTAAAAGGAAGGCAAAAATACCAGCTCGGTGCAGTAGTGGTGTGCAGAAAGGATCCCCTGAAAGTACTCTGAAACCCTAAGTCTGCCAATGAAGTTGTTCTGGTGGGTCCAAACCCAGGACAAACATGGTGTACAGAGGGTGGAGCCAATCTCAGGCAGTGTATCGCACAAGTCACATGCATAAAACAACCCTGTTTCCAGAAAAGCTGGAACGCTGTGAAAAATGTAAATAAAAATAGAATGCAATGATTTGCAATTCATATAAACCCATATATAATTGAAAATAGAACAAGGACAACATATTAAATGATGAAACTGTGCAATTCTATTGTTTTATGAGAAATATATGCTCAATTTAAATTTGATGCCAGCAACACGTTTCAAAAGAGTTGGGACAGGGGCGTGTTTTGCATCACCTCTTCTTTTAACAACAATCTGTAAACGTTTGGGATTTGAGGAGAGCGGTTGCTGGAGTTTTGAAAGTGAAACGTTGTCGCAATCTTTCCTGATATAGGATTTCAAATGATCCACATTTCGGGGTCTTAGTCGTATTTTTTGTTTCATTATGTGCCAAATGTTTTCAGCGGGTGGCCGGTCTGGACTGCAGGCAGGTCAGTCTAGCACCCGGACTCTTCTACTGCAGAGCCATGCTGTTGTAATACACTCAGAATGCGGTTTGGCATCGTCTTGCTGAAATATACAAGGCCTTCTCTGAAAAAGACATTGTCTGGATGGCACCATATGTTGCTCCAAACCCTGTATATTTTGTTCAGCTTGAATGTTTCCTTCCCAGGTGTGCAAGCTA
>JABFEB020000040.1:27029026-27046724 GCA_019775895.2 Stomatorhinus ivindoensis
CTGTCATTACCCCCCCCCCCCCCGCCCCCCCACTGAAGGTAGCCAGATTACTTTTAACATCAGTGAATAAATAATCTATTCGTAAATGACACTGGGGGACACAAAATGCCCATGAAATGCAAATATCACCTACGTTTGCTACATTTTGAAGCCAATGGCATTATTATAAAATCATTATTAAAAACTGTTTGGCCTCTCTCAGCGGGCACTGCTCTAATTAAACAGGGACACTTTGCTTTTGACACAACCGGATTACAAATGAGTTAGGGCTACAAAACCAGGCGAAATTTTGATGCAAATAAAGGCACCAACATCCGTGATCCAGTCAAGCAAATGAGCACGAACCTGCTCCTGTATTCCTGTGGAATTCCTCCATGTCACTGCAATAACCCTGGCCGCAGAACCTTCAGATTTAGAGTGTTTCACTGAGCCCATCTCTGTTTATTGTCGGAGAGGCTTAAAATGCTCTTCGCTTGTTGTTATGAGTGAACTATGAGCCAAGTAAACTCAACTGCAGCCTGGCTCAACAAAGAAAGATGCAAAGCGTTGTGTATTTGTTTTTTTTCCAAGTTCATAATAAAGCTTTTAAACAGCCCCATTTACATGCTGATAAATGACAAAAAGTTTCTTCTCTGCCTTTGTACGTCAGCGGAACGTGCCGTCTTGAATAAATTTGCCTGTGTTTGTCAGCATTTGCGGCACTAAAAGGGATATTTTTGATCTATCTATAATTAAACATTTCTTTCCTCCCATTTTGAGGAAAACCGCTCAGACAGACAAAAGTGGAAATGTTCAAAGCGCTCACATTTGTTGTTCGCTGAAAAGAAAATCTGTTTTTAATTCTTAGCAGACAAAAAAAAATATGCATTTGAACCAGATATCATTCTTAATGTTAAAAATGTGGCTCGTAATTAAAAACTAAGATGCAGCTCAATTCAATTTGTTGCTGTTTGATGTTGCAAAAACCTTCATACTCTTGCCTGACTCTAAGCTTTATCCATTTTCTGTCCCTTTTGCCTTGAGTCTTTAAAATTCTGTTTTTATGTTTAATTTCTCATTAAGTTACAGAACTGTACACATGTTATGAAAACACAGGGATTTTTATTGAAATTAAGTGGAATTAGGGTCAGAGAGATTCGTTTTTCAAATTGACTGCCACATGTTACATTTACATAAAGCATTTTTGGTTGAACTTGTTTTGAATGATTTCCCACATACATGAGAAATATACAGTGCATTAAGCATGTTTAAGTGTGCTTATTAAGTGTACTTGTTATGTGTGCTTATTAAGTGTGTTCGTTAAGTGTGCTTATTAAGTGTGCTTATTAAGTGTACTTGTTAAGTGTGCTTATTAAGTGTACTTGTTATGTATGCTTGTTAAGTGTGCTTATTAAGTGTACTTAATTAAGTGTACTTGTTATGTGTGCTTATTAAGTGTGCTTGTTAAGTGTGCTTATTAAGTGTGCTTGTTAAGTGTGCTTATTAAGTGTGCTTGTTAAGTGTGCTTATTAAGTGTACATGTTAAGTGTGCTTATTAAGTGTACTTGTTATGTGTGCTTGTTAAGTGTGCTTATTCTGCTTATTACTAGCCATCCTGGGACCTCTGGTTCCAGCAGAGGTATGGCCTTATTCAAGGGCATCATTGTATTTTCAATATTTGTGTGTGTGGGGAGGCATAAAGCATAAAGATCAATTAAGCAACTGAGTCAAATCCATCCTCTCATATTATGTTGCATGCCATCGTGTGTGTACCTATGTATTGGCTACCTGTCCATTTCAATACTGTCTGTATACATTCAGTTGTGTATATGCAGCTGAAATTGTTGGCAAATTTTTTTCCCCTGAATCAGTAGGTTACATGAGACTGGGCTTGACATTGGGACTTTGGTCCCGCCATCTTTGTGACTGAATGGAGGCCGGCACACCATCCCCCATCCTCCTTGTCCTGTCACTCCTGTAAGGTGGCTGCCTGCTGACAGGGTGTAAGGATGTGAGGTAATAACCCTTCGGACCCTTACCATCCCCGTGGCGACCTCGCACCTGCCGCCCGCTGCCTCGCGGGTGCATGTCAAAGACATTTCACGTCGCATTGTTCCTCTGACTGTCACTCAGTGCATGCTGGGAATGCAAGTTTTGTGTCTTTGGTTCTCCTGACAAGATCACCCCTCTCATTTACTTGGAAATCAAACAACCCTGGAAAGAGAGACTGGAGTACAGGAGACAGGAAGGACCTCATTTTTAAGGTGGCCACATAACTGCCAGTCAGCTCGCAGAGCTGCAGCTCAGACAGAGCCCTCCCGGGACTGTGGAGCATTCTGGCAGCACCTGCATGCAAAGGCCGCAGCTAGGCCTGCGATCTGTCTCCTTTCCCCGCCTTGGCATGCTGCTGGCACCACCTGGCCCAAGGTCAGGCTTCCAAGGCCTTCCGGAACCATGGGTTCAAACATGACTCGCATCCTCTTCTCTGCAAATCATCTTTGTAAAGGAATGTGAAACACAGGCGACGGCATGGTACGTCACGCTGGGATGCATGTGTCAGGAGTTTGGTGACCTTGAGAAGACCAGTCGGGCCAGGAAAGACATGGTAATTTCAGACAAGAGGTTTGCAATGCTGTACTGGGCTACTGGAAGCTTAGCGATCCAGGATCTCACATCCGGAGTCCAGGAACATCAACCCATCTGCCCATGTTCCATAACTGCCCCCCAGTGCAGTGTCATGGTGAAGCTGGAGACTCAGGCCACAAAACAGGTAGCACTTCTAATAGGATGCCAGTCTAAGCTACAACGATAGCATTGCATAATTCAAAATATACATATAATATATGACATATATGTATTTCTGACGTGCTGGATAAAGGTCTTGGTCATCCTAGCATATTATCAACTTTGGCTTTCTACCTAGTGGCAATGGAATTTACTAGATTGGCAGCAGTTTTTACTATGTAGTGTTGATGCAGTGTTGATACATCACTATGGAAACAGTCTTGTAGTTTTGGACTTGACGATTAGCCTTTAATTCAAAGACATTCAGCGAGTGTTTTTGCAAACAGACTGGTCGTGTCTGCTCTCAGCTATTTGGTCTGGAGGAGCCTTTAGTAATGACACTCAAGGCCTCGCTGCAAGAAGCATACAACACAAAAATATTATCAAGCTGTGTTTATGACTTAGAAGTCCAATCATGCTTGTAATTTGGCCTTACGCAGAGATGGGGTTTAGACCAGAAACCAAATATGCAATGTAAGTGGAGTGTCCAGGTGATCTAAGCAGTCCTTTTTACAAATGACACATTTTTAATGAATTAAATATGAATCGTGTAAATTATTTATTAGATTCAGCACCAACTCTGTACCGTAAATAATTCAGAAGGATCTCATGGTAAAGGTCACCCCAACATCACCTATTATTTACTGCTTGTATTTGCCCAGAATCCCGCAGCCTTGCCGGCTGGTTCCTTTCCCCCTCTCACACCAGATCTGACTTCTGCTGGACAGAAAAGGAGCTGTAGGTTGGTCATGGTTATTGCAGCAGGGTGCATGAAGCATTCACCTTTCACATCCCTTGTACATTTTTTGGTTTTGGTGTCAATATTCCTCTTCACGACTCCAAGTCTGGCCTTGAGGCTGCACGTCTGTCCTTCCCTCCCCTGCACTGACTGTATCTGAAGGCCTCTGCACCAGTGCAACCCCCCCGCTCCCCTTCTCCTCCACGGGCTCTCGCAATATCCACCCCACCCAAGAAGAACAGAATGTCTCTCTCATTATCCACCCCCACCCTTCCACACTCTCACGCACACTTGCACTTCTTTTTGCTATAGAGCTTATCCCTCACGTGCTGCAGCAAAACCCCACCAGCCGCGATCAAAGCCCCGGGCCCCTGTTTGGACACGGAGCGTGTGGGGATCTCGCATGGGGCCGAGCGATCCGCTGCTTCGCCATGCATCTCGCCCCGTGTGATCTGAATGCGAAATGACCGCACCCCCCCAGGCCCCAACCAACCAAAAGAGAAGCATAATAAAGACAAGGAACTGTAATTAATCATTAATGATACTCAGCCAGTAGAAAGGGAATTCATGCTTTCCTCACAGTATACATAACTTTGCCATATATACTTGATCTGTATCTTCTTTAATTAAGATTCATTGCAAGTAATTTTAAGAAACGCAAACATATTTTCTAACGTGCAGCGAAAGGTTAATATTTACCATTAAAATTCTGTTCATCCATTTACATTTTTAGCAGGCACTTTAATTCAAAGTGACGTACAATTTTTTGAGAAAGCAGGGTGGGTCCCTGAAACAACTGGGGTTAATGGCTTTGCTCAGGGGCCCAACAGCAGAATCACTCTACCAACCAAGGGTTTGAACCAACAACCTTCTGATCACAGACACAGCATCCGACCCCCCCCCCCATCCATGTTCCATAACCACAGGCACTGAGTTTTGGTGAACTGGAAGGAGACACTAAGCTTAGGTGGTGTCTAAATTTTCTAATATTTTTCCACCCCCACTCGATTCTCCACCCTGTCTCACTGTGAATATTTCAAAACACCACGGTAAACCCAAAATACCACGGTAATACCATATTACAAGCCTAGAGGACACAAGGGATGGGGTGCCAGGCCTTTGTAGGGTACACATACAATTCAAAGATTCCGAATCACTTGACAACATAGATCTAGAATGCCAGAATTGAGATGGAAAGTGTAGCACCCAGAGGAAACTCGAGCAAGAATAGAGACAGCCAGGGAATCCAGGCCACGAGGCCGAGAGCGAGAGGTCGCAGAACTACCCACTAAGCCAGAGAGCCACCATGATTTCTGTTTATGAAATACAACGATGCAAAATCAATATATACTCTACAGTAGATGGTGAATAGGAGATCGGGCATCAGCGTGTGTGTTTTTATATCATGGTTTAGGTTTTCAAAAGATTTACTGCCCTAATAGCTTATCCATTTATTAATATGTTTTTCATCGAGCAGTTCGAGTTAAATAACTCACCGCTTGTAATGCATATTTTGTGTCATAAGTAGTTACATATCTCCCAGAAGTGACCCTCTCCTAAGACGAGAGAAGGTATTTTGATGATCTAAGGGTCAGGTATCGATTAAGGCACTTCCAAAAACTTGATACAAATAGCCACATAATAATCATATCATTGCAGAGAGGTAATACTAAGAAGCTTCATGGTCACATTTCTTTAAGGAATTTGAGACTCTAGAGGAGTCCCATTCATCCCATCCATCATTTTTCAGTCACAATTTATCCCATTAATACCAAAGTCTGTGCTGCATTCTTATCTGGAAATGCTAAATAAACAGCCTTGCACATGGATAACTAGTAACGCTGTGTGTATTGTCAGAAGTGGAGCTGATCTGGGTGTGAGCATCAGCTAATGGGCATTGCCGTGTGTAGAGTATGGAGGCAGCTAGCGGTTTTAGGCTACTGGAAAACCACAGGTCTTTTTTTCAGAGCGTAATATGGGGTCGTGCTGAAGGTGCTTATTTCAGCACATCGGGTATCAGGAACTTTTGGATCTGACTATTGGATATGACAGGACCTCTGTACTCAACCTCTTTCCTTGCCAGCTTCAACACCTGCCCATTTTTTTTGGGGTGGCCAAAAGTAAGAGCTTGCATGGGTTGAGGAAAGAGCAGAGACGTGAGCACCCCAGGTACAGGGGAGATGTTTGTGTCCGCTCCTGCTTCACCACCTAAAGCACTATCCACGTGGAATCAAATTCTGAACCCTTTCTTTTAATTGTTTGAAAGAAAACTTATTTAAACAGCAAAATGTAATTTACTGGATTCGCTTTGCCTGTCAAAATCATTTTTGGTTTCTTTTGAGAATTTTCGACACAATTAAGCAATTCAAAGATTGTTTTTGTGCAAGGCAGGTAATTATGTAATGGGTCTCCAACATGCCAGAGTCAACCCTGTTCCAGAACAACAGTCTTTTTGCACTCAATTAAGTAATCAATTCTAAATTTAGAATGGCTGCAATTAGCTAATTGCACAAACGACGCAATTTCTTTGGCAATAAACAGACGATTGTGATAAAAGAAAAAAGTCAATGAATCTGCAACCTAGCAGGCTTCTCTTTTCAATTGTTATGTTAGCCAAAAATTTGTACATTTATCATTTTTTATTGTGCTAACCAGCAAAAAAAGCATTTTAAGTTTATTATATTTTGATGAGTACTTGAGTGTTATCATTTGGCATCATAATGTGACTCGGTGAGATGGGACGTTGTGAAATCTAGGTGGTTAAATCAAATATGATTCCTATTTTTTACTTGGCACATTTTGTTTTAACAGCAGGTGTCTGACAGGTAATTTAAAATACACATGGGTTGAGTAAGGTTGGAGGTCATGCCAGGACATGCTGTAGATTGCTTTGACAATTGAGAGGGAAAAAAGACACCGTTAGCAAAACCTTCAGTAGATCAAAGTTGCCCAGAAAAGCCCTGCAGCTTACTGGCGCACAGTAGAAATGCCCCTAGAAAAGGCAGAGGTGTTTTTTCACTAGCTTGTGTGAACTGTTTCGACCATAGAGTACCAAACAAAAGCAACCAGGACTCAGTCACATCAATTTTTTTTTTTTATTAAAGTGAACCCGCTGAGCTTGGAGGGGTCATGGAGAGTATAATGATTTCAAAATAAATAGGCAAGGCAAGTTATCACATGAGCATAACAAAAATACAGATCTGTCTAAAATCACAATTTAAGCAATAGAGCAAAAGACAATTTAAAGAGAAATGAGATACTTTCAAGACTAAACAGCAGCGTAAATAAATCGGAGGAAATAAAATAAATAACTGAAAGTAGAAAACAGTAATAATCTAATCAAAGGTACAAGAGGGAAGTTCAGCTTTTAGTTTGGCTTAAAATTGTTACAGATGTGTTACATATCAGATCTTTGCGGAGCAGAGCGGCTAAACACTGTCTCACCATGTTTGGATTTAACATTAGGTACTACTAGCTAGCCTTCCCAAGTGAGCGAAACGGCCTGCCAGGTTTGTACTCTTTAAGCATGTCCGACATGTATTTTGGTCTTGAGCCTTTAAGTGATTTATAAACAAGAACCAGTACTTTAAAATCAACTCTCTAGTGGTCTGCTAACAAACATAATAAAGCATTGTCTCCGATATGGATAAATGCTTTTATTTCCTTTGATTCCCCTTGACTGAGTTAAGAGAGGGTTACACTCACCCTCCTCTGCTGCAACCGATCAGGAGCAGCCTGGCCAGCTTTTTAACCAATCACAGCACAGGTGATGACAGTTCCAGGTCTCTGACATGTCCTTATAGCCTTCTACTTGCCTCATACCCCTGCTTGCTTCCCATTTTTTGCCCTGTCTTGATGGGCAGCATCTTCCCTTTGCAGGTCTCACAGCTCCGTTTCTGATCGGTCCAGAATCCAGCTGTTCCTTGGACATACAAGCAGACTATCGTGCCTCATTCTCTGTTTAGCTCCGTCCCACAGACTCCTAGCACTTACCATGTGCTCTACCGATGGCAGAAAATATTCAGGCATTAAATCACTTTAAAGCCAAAGAGCCTGTCAAACTGAGACGTAGAGGATAAATTTGGGACTGGGGGAATATGGATCGAGAGCTATTATTTGTTGAATGGTCAGGCACAGCCCATTGTGGGCGACATACAGTACCTTCAGTTACCGGTACATGCCAGGCTGACTTTACCCTGTTTATAGAGGACTGTCAATGACGTTATAGGGTAACGGCAGCCAGGCATCCAGGGAGTGGCTACAGACCTCAGACCTAAATATCAGAGCCACAACCACATTACAGTACATTCTGCACTCCAAGATGGAGGTTATTTCAGAGACGGGCTGCAAAGACTGAAAAAGTTTTCTTTTTGGATTTTTTCCCTCTTTATTCTGTTATCTCTTCACACTCAGAGTGCAGTGAAAAATACAAATGCTAAAACAAAGTATCCTATCGAAAACTGACACATTGCATTCTCTGAGTTTTGCATTAAATATAAAGATTAACATTTATTTTAAAATGATTTTTCAGTTCTTTAATGAAAATAGATGTCAGCCGTAACAAATATTGCGCAGCGGTCTTAATAAAAAATAAATTTAGTTCTTAAAGTGGAAAGCTAAAATAATACATATGGTAATGCTAAGGAAATAATGAGTTCAGTCAGCTGTGGACACAAATTACCTGGATATTACTGCAATCCTGCGACCTTTGCTTCTGCTAAGATGCTGCAGTCATGGCATGTAAAGGAAGCCTTCTGTCTGTCAGACATGTGAGTGCGTGATAGCCGGGCTGCGTGCCGAGAGTGACAGGATGTTTATGATGTCATTCGAGTCGGTGCAACTGCCGGGGATAGACAAAAAAAAAAAAGGTGAAATCATGCCTTAGAAGCAGACGCTCCCACGCTAAAGGTCTCAGCAGGTCCAGCGAGTGTCTGAGCCCGACGGCCCCCAGCGGGACCCCAGACCCAGAATGTGCACACAGCTCGGAGGGCGCTCCGGAGTCACGTTTCCAAAACATCAGGGTGTGCATATCCTTCTGCCTGTTAGCCTTTAATGAAAGTATAGAGGGAAGAAAATGTTGATCAAAATAGCATCTGTAACATTTCACGCTGCCATTGAAGTCTGATTCACACCATTTCGCTACAAGATAATGGTTTTCGTACTCTCAGCTTTATCCAAATGAATGTTAGTGTTTAGGCATTGTTTGCAGAGGATATTTTAGTGTGAATATTTTAACGTGCTGTTGAATAGTAGGATCCTGGGCGACAGAACACATCAGCATAAAACTCTATTTAAAGGTCACCTTCCTCTTTATCCAGGCTGGGAACCTCATTCTAGAGGAACAACTGCAGTCTTGAACCTGCAGTGTCTTGGTCACAGGACCAAAACATCTCATGATTTCCCTAGATTGGCAGATATGAAGCTGCAGCATTGTCTAAAGGGGATGGAATTGAGGGATCTTCCAGTTCTTGTCCTGTTTTGTCGCCCATGCTGAGGGTCACATGTAAAATGGACAATGCACAGGGGGCTTGAGATTGCATTTATAAATCTCCCGGCCAATTAACTCTGCTGGCAGGATGGTAATTATCTCATAATTCTAATTAATGCAATACAAAACACTAACACAGTGGGGCACGAAAAATGGGCTTTTATCTTTGAGGCACTCTTCCCTGGAACTGATTGGTTCTGACCCTAGCTGGACAACCAGCAAGAACAGAATCGTCCAACTGCGACACATTAGAAAAGCATTTCAGGAGAAGTGAGTCCCACACCGTACAGTTACAATGCTCTTACGAGAAGAGCCCTGCATGCGGATCTACTTCGAAATCCTAGAACATTTGTTACTGATGTAAAATACAGTGATGGAAGGGTATGAGAGGCTAATTCAAACCAGCACATTTTGACAAAAATTTCATATGGTTTGGTTACTGTGTTGAACAAATATTTATTTCTTAAAAAGAATTTCTGATATATTTTTTGGCATTGTTACACTGTGATTTCATGTCCTGATTGCACGGCTCCAAACATCTATGGTTAATAACAGTCTTATTTGCAGTCTATTTCAAATTTTTATTTTTCGTCCAGTTCAATTTTTCCAATTATGTAAATCAATTATAATTAAGCCCTCATGGTATGTCTCCCCCTATCTGATTCGTTGGGAGAAAGACCAGGAGAAGAACACAAAAGATTTCTAACTGACCTGAGCGCTGAGACTGCGACTCATCTCTAGATGGGCAGACACAAAAAAGCAAAGCAAATAAATAAAAGGATGAATCACAGAGACTATTTGAGGCTGAAAAATTCCAATAACAACATTCACTATACCTCACATCTGGACTGAGTTTTGCATTGTTCCATTAACTCTACATGGATCTATCTCATAATTTCATCATTTTTGCAGCAGTAAATATGAAAACAACTACCCTGGGGTGAAACAGATGTGCAAGATATGTTTTTATACGATTCCCCTTACAAAATACTGCAAACACACCCAGTTCAACGGTCACTTCCAAAACTAAATCACACATTCCTCTTTAGAGCTGGACTTTGAATTACTGATCCATATATATACACTGGATAAGGCAAACAGGAGTACATTCTGAATATAAAATATTTTTTATTATCGCAGCATAATTCAGTAAACGTGCATAGCATGTATATGCAAGTGCATGCGCGCATTATCAATGCAAGGCTTCCAAAACACATTCATTTTACTTCTTTGTTTCGAGAGTCATATATTCTTATTGAAAACCTATGCCGGAGCAGAGGAACAGAGTGCTTTCCAAGATTAATAATGGCTGTTATTTGTTGCTAGGTAACCCCTCATCATGGCTGTATTCCGTACCCGAAAGCCGCACTCGAGACTAATCAAGTAACTGCGCTCTGGTTGGTCGGTGCTGAAGCACTTGCACTTACAGCCAGATTGGATGTGAGTGATATTTCTGTTGCCAAAATAATACTAATTTTAAAAAGACCCTTTAAAACTTGTACAAATGCAGTTTCACTGTTCTGCATTCTGGAAGCCCTTCGAATTTGTCTTGAATTAATTACATTAATTTAGGACTCCATAAATCCAGGGCATGCCATGAATATGCACTCTGTGTACATCTTTCTGTTTGACGTGGCCCTGACCTTCAGGAACACAACGCTACAACTCAACGTGATTTTTTTTCAGTATATTACAGTTGGTCGACTGTTCTTGCTTCGGACCTGTCATTATATTCCTACTTTTGACCTGTCGAACGTGGCATGCTGCATTACAGCTGATGTAAAGCGGGTTTCTTGTATCCAGTCAGTTAATATGTCAAAACGCCAAGGAACTGGACGGGGCAAATTGTATTTGTGGAAAGCAGGCCTGGCATATGGCTGAAGAGACCTTTGTATGTATGTAACATTTGATTAAGCCGCAAATGAAACATAGCAGAGGTTGTTATGGGCGCCTAATCTGTTCCCTGCGAAGCTCCAGTCCAGGTTCCTGGGTTCCTGTGACATGTGACATTACCGCCTCGCTGAAACACCGTCAGCACATTACTTGCGAGGTACTTTCGAAAAACACCAGCCGACAGAGTGGAACCATTGTTGTTTTGGTTCTCATCTCAAATTTGTGCGCCTTGTCTGAGCAAGAAACAACATCAGAAACAGCTGATCCATCACTCCAAGTTTCTCGGCAATGTATTTCTGTAAATATACACACTAACGCAAAGGCACAATGGGACAAAAAGATGAATAAAAACTTAAACACACGAACACACAGCTTCAACTGTGACCAGGCCATCTGCGAGTCAGGAAAGAGTTATATTCATTAAATGTCATTCATACAGTGAGCAACTTACCCAGATTATAGTTTTATACTTTTTACACTTATTTGCAAGCAAATGTTTCTGGTGAACAAATTTAGAAGAGCGTGTTTTCTTGTTTAGCTGTGCTTTGGAAATTACATCTGTGTTTCCCAGTCCATTTTACAAGGGACCGAAACCCACTGAAAGCAACCCTAACTTTTACCTTAAAACTCTAGGGTGTTCATTACGAGTTCATGTGTCGTGATCCACCTGTATGTAAGGCAGATGCTAATGCGAGGGAACCATTTACGATAAATGTCATGACCTTCTGCACTCCACTGGGCCAACAAACTGGATAAACCGCCGCTTTTTACCAAAACCCATTATACCGGGTGAAAACTCGTGAAATTCTCTCAAGGTCAGCACATCTTTTAAGCGCTGACGTGCTTCAGGATAGTCAGAAATAGTGACTGCTGTCCTAAACAAACAAAGAAAAATAAAATCTGGCAATGTACTGCCATGCACTACAGACAGGAGACAGAAAGCCACCAGGAATGCAGAGCCACCCATATACATCATGACAAAGGAGGCATTACAGTAAATCACCCTGGAAGCCAGCATTCCTTGGATAATGGAAAAAAATTAGAAAAAACATATTTGGAATTCATGACGGCCATTTTCCACTTACTGCCAGCGCATCAATGCTGTTTACACGGCACGTTAATATGGTCTATACAACAGGGCTACACGGCAGCAACGTCTGTGCTCGCTGAATGCGGCTGAGCGCAAGGACCCCAGCTTTTCTGTGTTAAGAAGCAAGTCTTAATTCCTTTTCACATTTCATCATTCAGTACAGTTCCAGGCTTCTGTTCCAGTAATGCTGGGGATGTGGGTGCGCTCACAGTCATGGGTGGAGCAGTGGTCCAGTGGTCAAGACCAATGGGGAGCCACACTTATTATTTTTGGCTTTTTAGATAACATAAATGGCCCAGTACCAGAAAAAACAACACATACTACAATGGCTCAGCTGTATTAACTTAATGTATAACAATGTTTAAAAATACAAGGACAGGATATGGCATTATTCTGAAACAAGATTATGCATATAACGAGCATGTCTTTCAGAGATATCTATCCCCATATAGCACAAAATTGGTTAAGCAGGCAGAAGACCAAGGACATGACACCAACCTGGAAATTAATTATTAAAATAAATCAATTTAGTAACACTGTATTTCCTGCGCGAAGTTCAAAATGCTTTTAAATCGGAGGGGAGATGGTTATTGGGAGGTCGCAAACCTCACTGATGCCCGCGGTTTATAAGGGCGACCACCAGCTGCGATCGGGCGTGATCCCGGAGGCGAAAGCGCCGCCCTCCGCTAAACTCGGCTTATTTCAGAAAACGGGGTTGGAGAAGGACAGGGGGGGGCGCGCGGATTCAGCGAGATTGAAATGAGCGCCGGCAACATTCACGCAAATCAGTAAAACTGCTTGAATAAACACAAGTCTAAAAAAAAAAGGACAGCTGGCAATAACAAAAGAGGAGCGTTGTGATAAACATCCTGGACTGATGAGTCAGATGAGCAGGTGCACTGTGGCCTGGCAAAGCCTGCAGAGATATGAATGCATGGCCTGCTGATGTGTATTTAACTGGAACGTGTCCATTTTTTACATATATGATCGACATACACACATGTACAGGAGAAAAAAATGAAACAGCAATAGTCTGGGTTGCAAACTGTACACGTAATTATGATGATGACAATTTGCATTTTATCACAGATTAATCACCTTCTTCAAAGACCAGGGCAAATCGTTTCAGACTCTTTAAAAGCATTTGTGGTTAAACTGTGAAGTCTGCTGGTGAAATGAAACCAGAGGTTTTGTACCCCATACTAGATTTTGCTGCAGTACTGATTAACTAACTGAGCTGGAGATCTGTACAGAGCATTACGATTCCCTCCAGGTTAGTGGTTAACATGCTCATTCTGTCAAATTAGGAAACACATAAATCATGTTTCCGCCCAAAGCGTGGTCAATCCGTGCTGAGTTTCGCATGGATTACCTCTTCTGGGAAATTTTTGTTTAATATCCCTCAGATCTTTTTAGAAAAAAACTTAGGTTAGTGCCCTGGCCTCAAGTTTCACATCTCTGGCCCGGTACTGGACTTATTCAGGGAGACCCACATACGCACCCGGAACGATCCTCTGCTCTCCTACCTCTTTTCCTTCAGTTTGGGGAAGTTTGAGCTGCCTACATCACACCCAAAACCGGAGCCTTAATTAGGAATCTGTGGCTGGAGACAATTAAAGTGCCGTTTTTACAGTGGGTGATCAAAACTACTGGCAATTATCCGGGGGGCTAAAAGAACACAGGAGCCCATTTTAATTGCCACTTCAAAGTTGTCTGTGGAATCAAACCATTTTGTGTAACTTTTCGGAACTGCAAATTTTGCAAATGATTTTTCTTCAGGTGATTATTGACCATAAAAAGCACATATGCTAATCCATAACAGGACGAATACAACATGGGGCACCAGTCACCAGCAAGTTCCCCATCTTAACGAAATGGGCATTTTCCATCTCATTTAATAATGCGCACAGCTGGCAGGAGCGCAAGACGCTAAAATGCTTCAGGCAGAGAATCGCTATAGAGCCACATGCAGTGGTCAAGACTGTGACATCATCCAGGGCCGACAAAACAGAACGCATCACTAAATATATCAATCACATGGAGGCAAATGTTTCCTTTACATTAAACAGGAATTAAGCTTGTCTTGCAGATGTACCTTTCAGCCACTTAATGAACCCTGGTGCAGCATCTAACATTTCATCCACCCCTATACCTGTTCAGTTACTTGTACTACCCAAACACATATTTCAGCCATGTGCTCATAACAAGCTCTTCCCCTTTCCAAACAGTGCTTTTTTTTAAAGATATATTATTATTCATAGTACAGAGGAGGTACAAAGCAAGCAATAAACTCCACCTGCATTACATTATGTTGTGCTGTGCGCCTGCATAAACAGGCTCCCTCTTTGTGCACACACGGGTTAAGCAATGCATTTCAGTAATAAGTGTAGTGCTATTTTTAATAAGTATTGATGGCCTGGCATCTGATCCAGCGTGTGCCCTGCCTCGTGCCCTGTGCTTCCTGTGATAGGCTCCCGGCTCCCCACAGCTCTGCGCCCTGCAAGTGCTTACGGAGAATGGTTAGATGCCTGGATTATTGACTGCAGCGATATTGGTCATATACAGACTTATTAGAAGTCTGTGCAGTAGATGGATGGGTTTTGCTTTTGATGTAAATAAGGTGGGATCTGTTTCCCTGCTCTTTGGTTGGCATGACACAATCACGTCAGCTACCAGGCCCAGGGAGGACACCTCCCAAAAATAAATGCTTAACGATTTACTTCCTGTTACTTGAAGATTAATGTAAAACTGCCAAAATAAATGCTTAACGATTTACTTCCTGTTACTTCCTCTTAGATTAATGTAAAACTGTTTCGTTGGCTGCTTTTGACTTAATTTCCTCCTAATAAGGATGTTTCTCTTTAGTAATTGTCAACACTATCGGCTCAATAAAACTGATTATCTTTTTGGCCTGGAATTTATTTATAATTACAAAAGCTCATAATTTGTGCTGTATTGAATCGAACACTGAAATGAAGCTTTATTTGTCATTTTTACAAGTATGGCACAGGTACATTGGAATGTGTTTTTTTCCCATCTTGCTCTCCTTCTTATAGAAAATGTAGAGGTGTGGGCAAGGCTTGGGGTCTGAGTGGAGGTCAGCCGTCTGGATGGGCGTTCTGGGTCAATAGCAAGGATGCAAAGATCGTACTCGTGGTCTTGGTAAGAGTGGTCTTGCTAACCTGCCTCCCAAGAATGAACCTCGGACACAACGAATCATGGGACTGTTCTCCTTCTGTGATGCATTGCTGATATTTGCGGCGGGACAAAAATGACATCTGGTGGTTTTTACCATCCTTTGTACATGTGCTCTTAGTATTGGAACTGGTCTTCGGCAGTAGAAGATGATGTAAAACAGGTCCACGAGAACACAAGTACGGTCAAGGGCACATGTTGAGAAACAACCTCTGTCTGGGCTGCGTCCCGAGTTTCCTGGAATGAACTCCAGATTCACTATGACCCTATATTGGGTAAGCGGCTGTAAGATAGCTGTCTGTGTAAACCTAGTACATGCAAGCAAGGGTGTTTCTCCGCGGGAAGGAAAACTGAACCAATTTGACATGAGTGTTCACACGGTAACGCTTTGTTTTTATTTCGCTCTGCGTTTGGAGATGAGGGAGGAGGCGCTGAACCGACGAGACGCTGAACAAACAGATGTGCTGAGGAATACATCTCAGTATCTGCAGCGATTACACCCAAGCTGTCATTAGTGCTCACTATTAACAGTCTGATGAGGTATTCCCCATGATGCCTATAGCTAGCTATAAACTTTCCTGTGTCTGATTAAAAAAAATGTTTTACATTACCCTGGAGGATTCAAGGAAACAAGACGTCCACATGTGGATCGTGGCAAACAGAACAGATTGAGTTCTAGGTTTATATAGTTTCTGGACCCAGTAGTTCGCTGTTCTAAACCTTACCAAAATACTTAATCTTAATCGTTCCGATGACTATCCGTATAAACAAATAAAAATTGTGGGCTGTGCGAGTCACTTTGAATTAACATCTGATGGTCAGAGAAACATTGAGCCAAAAGCCCCAGATTAACAGATTAAGAAATGATGGCCTGTTCCAGCATAACTATAAACACACTAATTAAATGTAGAGAGCACCAAAGTACGGGAGTATACATGGTTTCTTAGGAGGAAAAGCAGCAATGCCGACCTCCACGTAGTGTGAACGTACAGAGGCTGTCGCCGTCCGTGTGGGAGTTGCACAGCGCGCCTCTGCAGAAGGTGCAGGATCCCCACCATTAGCATCTGGCCCGTCAACAAAAGTCAAATTTGTCCTGCTGGAATTCAAACAATTTGCCGTGAAGGGGTGAGCCACAGGGCAGATGTTAACAGGAGGGAATAAACAAAACGGCAGAAAACCACACACCCAAGACACTGCTGGCACCGTGAAACCTTTTATGAAATGCAAAAAACAATCCAAAGTTTTCTCATTTTTTTTAACTGATGCACTACTAAAACTCTACTAGCAAAAAGAGTAAAAATTGTAATTGTGGATAAAATAAAAACCTCAGTGGCCTAAACTGTAAGTAATGCAGCGTTTCAAGATTTAACCACGACTCATATTTTTATGTAGCGTGTTCAGAGTTTTTGCATATCACAAATTCCAGTCTTCTTCATCCAAGATCTACATGGAGTTTGGGAACAAAAGGTAAGACAATACATGTGGTATTGTCCTCCTACCTCCATATATCACTCCCAAGTAGGCCTGTGTACGGGACCAAAATACACACCCGTGACCTTTGACCTTCATGCTGCCAAGAAAGCTGCATATTCATAAATTCTTCCCTTTTCTTTTTTAATGATGTTTTGACAGGACCAGTATTTAGGTTTAATATAGATTTAATACATAATATATCTCTTCATGCATATGGTGGATTTATATGAGTAATATGTTTTTCCATGGCCCCGAGGAGACCGTAACGGCATCTCGTTTCTTAGAATAGGTGTGGATTTATAATTATGTGACATATAACTGTGATTTGTGTACAAGTGTACATCACATAACTAGGTGTTTTATTTTTCCCCATTTTTTCATGTCTGCAGTAAGGGAATGTTAGGGGGCTGTGATGTGTTTCCATACGCTGTTTTCCCATAAACGGAAGCCGGCAGAAAGCCGCTGTTGGGTCAGGCAGAGTGCGGCCCCTTGACCAGGAGTTGGCGAGGTCTGGTTCTTCTCCTGTGCTGGACCAGACAGGTCTCTGCTGTGAACTTTCTGGAAGCCATTTGTGGTCTAATGGCAAGCCGACAGTGTGACGGGCCTTAACGGGTCTGGAACCTGACGTGTCAAACCCGACTGCTGGCCGAATGGGGTGTGCAGCCACGGTATGTGTTAGCGCTAAGGAGAAGAGAGGGATTCTGGGAAGTCGGGTGAGACCTTTCACTGCTGCTGCCTCAGTTCCTTCCTTATTGTGTCGCTTTGAATTCCCTCCACTGCAGGGCTAATGTGAAGAGCAGTCTACTCCGATCTTGCCAGGTAGCAGCGTTAGGTCAAAAAGACTTTGTTTCATTTTTTTTCTTATCCTTCTTCTCCAGGGGTGCTTACCCTGGACGATTTCCAGTTCATCTGTAAGGTTTGATACAGTCTCCCAGCATTTTGAACAGTACAGCGGGTCATTGTCCTCCCAGATTATTTACACCTGGGTTTCTCAGCATCAGCTTAAAGAAACAATAGTAAAAAATTGTCAGCCACCCCCCCCCCCCCCCCCCCCCCC
>JABFEB020000040.1:27077492-27088256 GCA_019775895.2 Stomatorhinus ivindoensis
GTTACCAGGCGGACAATACTCCTCGTGGTCACTGCTCCTCTGTATTTCAGAGCCACTTCACGGTGACAAAGAGGACCACTGCAGGTAAAGGCAACAGTCATCTAGACTGTCCCATGGTGAATTAGACCAGGGCTTTTTGAACTTTCTTAACCCAGGGACCCCCAAATGAAAATAGACAGGGGTGGGGGGCCTCCTTCCACTATTGCATCATCAGGTAAGTGAGAAATTGGGCCGGAGGGTCACATTTGAATATTTTTTGTTCTAGACAGTGTGAGCAACCCCGGAATATTTTGTCAGTTTATAAAATGTCTTTGCCGGCCCCCTGCACCTACCCAATGGCTACCCAGGGGTTTGTGGACCTCAGGTGAACTCTCCACCCCCCCTCCCACAACATTTCAATTTAGGGAGCGAAACATTTAGGTTATGTGGGCTTCAGCAACAGTGACTGCAAAGGTGCAGAATGCGTGTAAAATGGCCAGTGCAGCCATGTCTACTCCTGGGAAGCTAATGCCGCCTTTGCCAGCCCTTCATGAACCCCCCTCCCTGCACCTGCCGTATCGCCGAAACAGAGTGACCATACCCTGGCGAGAGCAGTTGGGGGGTCCTATTGCAGTGTCCGGGGCTCACTGTTCCGGCCGGGAGGGCTCACCCTGCCTCTGCCAGACGCCGGCATTTTTCACCCGCAGTCAGGTACACACACTGGCTGCAAACTTCATCTTTCTCTTTTATTATATCCTCTCCTCCATCTTTATCCAGTCCTGCTAGCAAAGCGAAGCTCTTTATCGCGTTATATTACACACTGTACTAATGGAAAGAAATGCCTTTAAAGATGGTGCTTAATAAAATACCTTACCAGTGCAACTGTCAGGGGATCATAAGGCACTATTATGATGCCTGTTTTAGGAGTACATGTAAATTATGTGTGTGTGCATGTCTAAATACACACACACGCACGCAAACATATGTATGTGTGT
The DNA here is from genome assembly GCA_019775895.2 of Stomatorhinus ivindoensis. Lineage (NCBI taxonomy): Eukaryota > Metazoa > Chordata > Actinopteri > Osteoglossiformes > Mormyridae > Stomatorhinus > Stomatorhinus ivindoensis. The sequence continues at coordinate 27,078,467 of JABFEB020000040.1, forward strand.
GTTTTATGAGGCTGTTTGTTTGTATATGTATATAGTACAAGTATTTCGTATTAGCTGCTAGTGTTTTTCAAAGTGACTTGCATTATGCGTCTTCCAATATAATGTTATTATCTAAAACAATCACCTAGCTTACGGTAAGTCTGTTGCTTTGGTTGGTTTCCTCTGCAGTTCATACTGCATTTCTACATTATGCTACAGGGTCACAGACGCGTCGGGGCAGACGGCAGGTCAGCCGTGTAAGCACGGATAACGCGCGACAGCTGGGAACTATACACAGACAGTGTCACACGTGGGCAGGAGGATTCACGCATAAATCGTCCCTCATTGCACCAACTGGGAGCGTGAAATCGGCGAGGCAGCCTTCCGGCACGTTCCCCCACCCACATCAAAGACGAGCCCGGCTGTTAACGCCGTGAGTTTTCGTTAGGCCCTTAATGGCCGGGGCTTTCTGCCACCGCTCTCGGGAGCTGTGATTGACCACATCCTCCCGTCCTAGTCACGTATGCTCATCATTTATCTGCTTAACAGGTGCCCCCCTACCCCGTTAATGGGCAACGCTATCTGACTCACAGTTCCGAAAGCCACGCCCTCAGAGCATCTGAACGCTTTAATATCCATGCAGTGTCACTGGGAAGACAGGAATGTCCCTCGGTAGAAACGTTCACGGACCCCGAAATGCAGTTTGAGTGCCATGAATCCCTCCCCAACCCCCGGCACGCCACACAAATGCCGCCTTTACGAAAAGCCACCTTTTGACAGACAATATCCCCTAAACAAAGAGGAATCAGCACTCAGTGGGATATAACAGAGCAGGATGCTGAAAGAACATTAGCTGGAACAGGCTAACTGCGCATTCCGTACACAGGTTTTGTTGTATATATGTCTAAGGGGGGACGTGCAGTGAGAGCTACAGTGCGCAGTGGCTGTGTGAGACACCCTGTTGCGTTGCGGGTAGCACAAAGTGCGCCACGTTAATGAGACACGCAGACACACCGGCATTTCTGCGGCGATCGCGCTGGCGCCCTGACCTCCAGTTTGACGGCACGTCAGGTGGGACTCGGCCGCGTGCAAACGGACTGCCACCATCGCCAGCCTCCCATCTGCGTGGATGTGAATTCCTGTCACGGACCGTATGCTCCAGCACACGTCAATGTCCTCCTGGAAGACTGTCCCGCCTTTGGGAATTGCGAGTGTGTGTGTGTGACTGTGTGTGTGCGTGCTAATGCAGTTATTACATGGTGGGAACCAAATGTCCCCATAATGTGACAAAAACCTATTATTTTGACCTTGTGGGGAAATTTTTTCGGTGTCATAGTTGGGATTAGGGTTATACCCACAGAAATTAATGGAAAGTTCGAAAGATATAGATACCAAATGTCTGTGTGTGTTATGTGGGTCATGTATCAAATGTAAAAATCAGTTATTTTGATATTGTGGCGACCATTTTTTCAGTCCCCACAAAGGGAAATTCAATTTTATAAAATTCTGTGACTGCAATCAAAAAACATAAAATGCCAAATATTTTTTGGTTATTTATGATTAAGGTTAGGGCTGGGTAAGGGGTTAAGGTTTTCATTGTTGGATTAGAGTTATTCCTCTACAAATTAATTGATGGTCCCCACAAAGATATGAATACAAATGTGTGTGTATGTGTGTGTGTGTGTGTGTGTTGCTTCTGGGATGGCGATCTGAGTTTGAATCCTTGACTCGCTTTGTATGCTTCACAAAGGCAACAGCAGGTAACGTCTCGGAATCCTGTGGTTCCCAGGAGGGGCCGAAGCAGTTGTGGCCCCCCAGCAAGGTGTTCGATCTGGATGTCGGGCTGTGCCAGAGGAGCAGAGGCACAAGGCGCACGAAGCCGTTTTGCATGAAAACACTGTGCACTGTGATAAATCACCGCGGCTGCTTCTGGAGGGCTGCGTGGAAGGTTCCGGAGCACGTACCTTGACGATTCCCGAAACGTTTTTACATAACAAAGGACAGCCAGAGAAATGAATGAACGGCAGTACCTAAAAAGCACTGCTCTCAGCTGGAAAAAGCAACTCTGTCCACGTGGAAAATACAGTTAAGTAATTTGTATACATTTTTGAAATCGTAATATAAAGTCAGATATGCACAGCCCTTGCAGTCTGAGCTTTCTCACACAACATTTCCCGAGAGCCGAACTGGTTCGCTTGAAAAACAATCATGTGTTCATTTCAAAGAGGTGAGATCACCACTGGCTTCATTATCCGCCTTGACGCGACTCCAGATCGGAAGGTGTTACAGGTTTTACTTCAGCCCTCGGGGCAGAAAGGCCGACTCATTTGTTCTCCTTCCGCGACTCATGACCAAAAAAGGGGGGAGGAGGATTATTAACCAGTTTTATAGATATGCCCTGAATAAATTAAGTGGGTGGCCCGGGAGATCGGTCGCAGAGCACCTGCAGCTCCTCTCTGCTCATTATAGACGCCTCCCGTGGACGGCCTGCAGGTGCCCTATCGATTTACTCCAGACCACACGAGCCACGGCTGGCTCCATACTGACCCCGGCAAGCTGCATCAGGAGCCGCGGACGTGGGAAACAAAAAAAACATCCCCCGTGACCACCCCGGGGGCTGCCTTCTATGATGCTATGAGACAACAACGTGTGATTACCAGGCCGGAAAAAACACGATAAAAAAAAAAAATCACAAAACTACCGGTGTGGTCTCATAATGCCTTTCTGCTTTAGAGTACGGCAGGTGAGAAAGGCGGGAGGGGACTAGTTTTTCAACAAACAATACATCTGTGCATAAGTCGTTCTCTGCACAATTTTGATACCTTGCGTAGAGGTTTACCCATAAGGCCACGGTGGCACACCTGTCACCATCAGAGGAGTGTCTCGCAGCCCAGGCCCATGGCCCAGGGTCTGGACGCTGCCACAGTAGGGGGAGGCTACATTCCTGACGCTAGCCCCTGTTTTCCGGGCCACACCAGCTGCCACGGTAATGGGCTCCACAGCCTCCTGCGTGCTGTCTGCCAGATGCCTGCTTCCTGCCACGGACTCCTGGCTGGTCCTCCTCACCTCAGACGTGACTATGAGTTTGCATAGGGCATAGTTCTGTTTATACTGTGCCGGTTCTGGTGCTCTGCACCTCAGCCCTTCCGCGCTGTACCGCATTAAAGAGGAAGCCGATGTTGTTTTCCCCCAACTCCTGCAATTTGATGGCTGTAACAATGATTTGTTTATGCAGTTTTGCCTGAACGGGTCCTAAACTGATTCTGCTTGCTTATATGATATAGGCCAAGGCAAACATTCACGGCGAAGCTGACACGACCACTGTGCAGGGGAACGCTGGGCGTTTTCCAAGAGGCCATTGAGGGCTTTGATGCTCGTTAGGGGAAACCATGGCGATAGGAACGGACAAGGGAGCAGAGACTTGAGTGTCTGAATGCTGAGCAGGATTCTGCTGTTTTCCTGGGAAGGATTCTTCCAGATTAACTCTCATCTTTCAGACTGATGAGGAAACGAGAGGCCACACCCACTCTACTCCTGCCAATTAAGTTTCACGATTCCAAGCCTGTGACCTGTCCTTGGTGTCGCTTCGCTCTGGTCTGCAACTAAACCGAAGCGGCCATCTTTCGAGCACCCTGCAGCCTGACCATCACTTTGCCAGTGTTCCGGAAGGTTCTGTTCCAAGAGCGAAACGGTGGACATACAGCACTTCCAGTCGTGCGTTGCGAATAACGAGGCGATTACCGGAGGCGTAAACTCCAGAAACGAATACACATTTCTATTCTGACAGAGCTTGGTTTATTAACCCGTAACAGGGCAGTTGGGAGTGTGGCGGTTAAGGAGGCCGACTCATGAAGGTTGCCAGTTCAAGTCCCCAGAGAGGCCCTTCTGCAGTACTCACTAGGACAGCACTTAACCTGAATTCCTCCGGCAAAATACTCGCCTGTATAAATGGATTGGGGCGAAAGCGCTGGCTAAGCACCTAGACACAAATTATCTAAAATTATAAATTCTACATGAGAGCATGTTGTTGTGCATAACAACCATGAGCAAAAAGCTGTATTCCGAGGCCCAGAAGCATTTTTACGGCTGCAAAACTGCGGTTACCAGGACCTCGTCCACACCCTGCACCCGGGCACGCATATGTCACAAACCGACAAAACAAACATGTGCGGCGAGACGCCACAGCTTGAAGGTTAAATAGGTGGGGTAGTTTTTAGTTTTTCAACGTCACAGAAACTCTCCCCCCCCCACCCCCCATACCAATCAAGGTCTGATTTGTGCAACAGAAACTAAGCAGACTCCCAAAGCCCGCAGGAAATGCAGGGGAGGGCCATTTGTGAAACTTTCCCCATTGACTATATGTAACATTGTCACGTCTCAAATGCATCGTTGGGATTAAGCGTAGAAGTGGGTCGAGCCCGAGAACCGGTTCGGCGACCTGGGCCCGAGCTCCGCAAACCAGCGGCTGCGACTATAAGTCATACAAAGCAGGCATCTCATTTGCATATGCATGGGAAGGAGTAGAGAAAGATTGGGGTACAGGCTCCCACCACAGAGAGCCAATTAAGCGTTATATTCATGTGCATGTGTCATATGATGAAGGTTGGCAGGGGGACATATTTTGTTTTGCTTCTATTTAGATGCTATATTGGGAATTTGTTAAGGAAAGTGCTTTTTTATAGTAATGATTTAAGAGTGAGGTTGACAGGTGACCCAATGAGAATAACAGCTCATACAAGTCTCTGCAAGTGTTTGTAATAAGCAGGCGAGTTGTTTGTTTCTGTGTAAAACAGAGGATAAGTAGATTTCATGCTAGAACAGTGTCTCCTCTGTGTCGCCCAGCACAGCGCAAATGCATGCCCGTGAAAATGGAGGAGCATTCCCGTGTATACTAACAAGGGGTCTTCTCTAGCTCCCCCTGGAGGAAGCGCTCTGGTGTCACGGATAATTGCACAATGGCAATTACACATACGTGGCCGGGAAAAAAAGATGACAACCTACACAGTGCCATGCATAAATAAAAAAACACTTAAAGTATCATATATCCATTTCATAGTTAGAAATGTGCGTGTGAAATGTTAACCACCCTGGGGTGGCAGTTAAGAAAGTTAATATGGTAATGTAATAAGTTTTGATGATTTAATATGGCACTGAGCTGTGAATTGCAGCCCTTAAGTAGCTACAGAAAATTAAATCCCCCTGAGCGATGGACAGACTGCAGGCCAGATGAGTAAGCGACAACAATCAAATGTGAAAATATTGTTCTTCCCACGTTCAGTATAGAATCATCGTATGAATAAGAGGTGAGGGCCGATCACCGTGGGAAACGGGGTGAGCGGGAGGCACCTGGTAACCCCACCAAACTGGGCTTTCCTTGCACTTCCAGTGCCTGTGCTGGTGACAGTTTTCTGAGAGGGATCCAATAGTCTCCAAGCCAGACAGTCTGTGGGCTAATTGGCCTGCGACCTGAAACCTGGAGTTGTCTCGCTAAGGAATTTTACCATGCCCCTCAGTGCAACTGTTTTTTGGGGGGGGCGTGGGTTGGTGAACACAAACACTTTGTGCCTGCTGCCCCGAGACCATTCCCATTGTTTCCAACATGCCCCTGCTTGCACCGGATGCAGCATCTGCTAGCACTCAGTTCTTTGTAACATTAGCTCCTATCCCAGCCTGTATCAGGGTTCCCATGTAACTTCCTGCATTAGTATAAAAGATACTTGTGTACACTGATCTTTATTAACTTCTCTACATCCGAAAAGCTAGACACTAAAACTGGTCAGACAGGTTAAATGCATCCGTGACTAAACCTGAGAGTTTGCTGCAGTTCCAGGTAACAGTGCAACGAAGCAAGATTTAGAAACAAGAAATGAATAAAAAATATCCCCTGCACATTCACTCAGTGCAGCAGGTATCATTATACAGAAAAGTCACATTAAGGATCTGTCGCCATCCTGTGCTAGATGTCTACCTGGGGACGGAATCCCATGATCCTCTAGCATCAAACACAATGGCCAGACTCAGGGCCTTGTCTGGACAACACAGCGGCTGCCTGCAACTCTCAGTAGAAGGAAGGGTTCCAGGAGAACTGGACCTCCATAAAATACTCTGCATGCACTACTGAAGGAGAAACAGCTGTACCCTCGTCGAATCCCCGTGAAAGGAGAGGTGTGTGGCACAGCGGGCTATTTACACAGCCTCCTAGATTGCGTAGCCCAACTCTTGGGTGGAATGACTCGGAAGCTCGATTTCACATCTGACATATAAGCAGGCATAATGAAGCGAGCTCGGATCGGCTCGGCAAACGTCCCAGCTGGCCACCCCAAATATGTCACCCATGCTATTTTTTTAACCTTACCCAAGCGACTCAGTTGGCTGACCATCTAAATTGGTTTCCCATGGAACCGAATGTTCACCATCTGCAAGCCGCACTCGCGAATCCCAGTCAAATCTCAGGGAATAGACTGCCCCCCCTGCGCTCACTTAGAGTAACAGGGCATGCCCTTTTCTGTTATTGTAAGCCCAGCGTTGTCTTCTGTTTTGATTATTTGGACTTCTAATGCGTTAATATTTCTTAATAACCAGACAATCAGTCCTGCTTAAAGAAAAGAGGCAGATAGGGTTACTATTGACAGGCAGGCAGATAACTACGATCAGTCTCTTCTCTGTACCTTGACTAGAGTTCAGAGGTAGGGCATGCAGAAGGCTTCCAGATACAGTAATGGAGAAAAATGCCTTTAATAATTAAATTTAGAATAAGATTAAAGTTATGACGGGCTATATGAATAATTCAAGCTGCATTTATTTTCCAGGAAGTCGACTGTAAAACATTCTTCCCATTGCCTACCCCCCCCCCCCCCCCCACTCCCCACACATTCGGTACACTGTACATTTAATCCGAGCAATATTGATGGATAGCATTATAAAATAAACTAATTAAATCTGAAAAGGAAAATGAATTGCAACCATATTTCATGCCCTCAATCATTATAGAACAGAGTCGAACAAGTTTTTCCCTTTGAAATATTAAGTGCATAAATCAGAACTCAAATTAAAAATTCTGTAGGAAGTAACAGTTTCAACAGATTGACAAAATCATTAGAATGAAATTTATAACCTGGGGTCTGGGAGCTTTATATGATCTGCTGGCATGTAATATCTGTGACATGCTCTTGTGTCTCCTCTGCTTGATGGCGTGTAGGTGGAACTGATCCAATTTCTGTCGTTTGATTAAACGGTGGGGCTTTCCGCGACATGCGGGGGGTGTCCTTCCCGCTCACAATACAGCCTAATGGTGGATTGTGAGGCTCGTTCTCCAATCATTGAATTTCGGGACGGTGGCATTGTAGGTGGGGGTGATTGGGCTTGCATGAGAGTTATTTGGATGGCTCTATATTTTACAGCCAAATGCAGCATTTAGGTGAGGGGGGTGAAAGGCTGACTCCGTTTCCGAGTCATGGTTCCGACAATCGGGAGCGGAAGCCTTGATCGAGGGTTTACCACCTTACCTGGTATTCAAAACTAGTTAATATAGCAGATGATATTTTTACCACTTTCTGCCAAAAACCAGTACCCAAAAGTTGGTATACTCTCAGTGAGCTCTCTGACAACCTGTACAGAACAGAATAAACACCAGGCACATAAAATATTTTGCGTAACAGCTTTCTTTTCTGGTTTAGAAGACTGGACCCACTTTAAAAAAAGCAGAAGATGAAGCCCGAGAAAGCCGTCTTACAATAGTATATTCAATCTTCTGAGGGCCCACATCGCTGATTTGAAATCATCCTCTGGTCAAATTAATTAAAATATGCATAAAAGAATTAACTGTGATAGAATTAAGAGAGAATTAAGAGTGATTAATAGAATTATCAGTGCAAAATGTACCTTCCCAAAAGAATTGCCGTTGCCTAGGGAGAGTTCAGAGGAAGGAGCGTACAGGAGACATGCCGACACGTCTGTCGAGGCAGCACCGCGTCCCCTTAGATAGCGAGTGAGACAGATGTGTAGCATGGCGGAGGGACTGCCTGCAGCTGACTGGAACAGCCAAGGCGGACAAAACAGCTAAAGAGACCCTGGGGATCTTTTGGTTGGCTGCTACCAGGTAAGACACACCCTCTGGGCATGGGGGGGGGGGGGTGCCCTACTATGATGTATGAGACCATAGTGACCAAAATGGGTAGTATTAGGTGACATCGATTACAGCCAAACTTCCATCCCCGGGGCCGGACCTAAGCCAGATGTTCTTGGTTCACTTTGGTTGCTAAAATAGAAAGCTGTTGCAGGGACGCCTTGTCTCAGTGGGCCCTGGATCATTCTGGAAACAGCTGTCGGGTGCCTGCAGTAAGATGCTTCACAAACGGCGAGGTTCAGATGGTGCCCCCCGCTTGCACAGACCTTGAGCACCGCAGACAAAGACTACAAAGACTCCGCCCACGTATGCGCCAAGCCTATTTCTTGTTTCACATCTTTCCACCAGGCGCACAGCCACATAGTAAAATTGCGGGTTTCAGCTCCCTCCCCCTGAAATTTGTTTACTCCCAACCAGGCATGTAGACAGGAAATAAAATTACGGACTTGATCCCCCCCTGAAATTTGCTCCTCTCCCCACTGCTCCGCCTCCAACCACCAGTCTGCAGTATCTGCCAAAATCCCCAGGACCCCCAAAATCATTTCTGGTTACGAGCCTACTTTACACACATTATTTTACGGCTGGGAAACATCTTAAGTTTGCCTCTGATTAATTTTGGGAAAATATATCTAGAGTCCATCCATTCATTTTCCATAACCATGTACCCAGTGTGCAGTCATGGTCAGCCTGGAGCGAATTGCAGAAAGCAAAGGTCAAGAGGCAAGGGACACCCTAAATGGATGCCTTGCATATGTCTAGTATATATTTATAAAGAGCTCTTAGAAATATATTGTATGTTTATGTATGTGACTGTGAGTATATATTTTCCCAAGATGTTTGTATTGGGGGAAAGCTCGTGGTGGACAGGACAGCGCATGCTTTGACATTATCATTTATCATTATCTCCACTGCGAAGTTTATAAGGGCTGCTCGCCAGGTGCAGGGAAGGTACGGAGAGTCTATATTTCAGGCATTTCTTTAAGGAAGAAAACCTCGCGCTGCCCATGGTGTCTCCACCAGCTAAAAAGGGGCTTTAGTCTGAAAGGCGCCAATTAAAATCCAGCAAGAGAGCAGCAAACACAATTTGTCCGAATAATTGAGAACACATCTTTGGTTGACATTAATTAAGAATTCGTTTTTAAATCAAAATTTGAATTCTTAGGTCTGCTTTCGGAATAAAAAAAAGTTATTAAAAAAATTACAAAAATGGCAGTAAGGATTACCCTCGGCTAATTAATCTAAAAGGAGAGCAAAATGTTTATCACTCGCTCGTTAAACCGCCTCTTGAAAATTAGATAAATTAATACATGCTTATCATTAAAACCTTCTGCAATACATCAAACGCGGCTTCCTATTTTAACTGTTTTTTTTCCAAAGCTTGTTAACATACAGAGTGAAGCTTTTTCATAAAGGTATCAACAGTTGCCACGCAATATTAGACATTGGAAATTGGTGACAGTGACAGGACGCCCCCGCCCCTCACCACACCCTCGCCCAGAGCGGATTACACTAAATAAATACCTCGGCCTTCGGTGAATGCGCGCCGTCGTTACACAGCACTGTCTGCGTTTTCGTTTGTCTACGCTAACGTTCCACAAGTGCATTTTAAACAACAGTGTTTGTTGTTCCTGTTTTGCAGGCCTGCACATTATATTAGAAGCTTTCATTGGGACAATTTCACATGTC
>JABFEB020000040.1:27175112-27187835 GCA_019775895.2 Stomatorhinus ivindoensis
ATATACACACATGTATATATTTTGTATAAAAATTCATGCTGCCAGAAATAAACTAACATTTGTAATTTACAACTTGGTAGCTGATACTACATTGTTAAAACTACATTAAACAAGTTTTAAAAATATGTAGCTAGTTAAGGGTCCAAATGCATATATTATTATGCACAAAATAATACATTTAATCTTGGATTCAGTAATTCTAGCAGAAACGTCTGGTTTCTAACAAATAACTATCTCTGAATTAGTGACTAGAATATCAGAACGTCTTGACTGTACGGCGGCCAATCAACAAGCTCCCCAAGAAACAATGGCAGACATCGCTGTCTTTATATTTCCATTAAAAGGAAAAAATATGTCCTGGATTTCTGATATATTTCTGCCAAATCAGATGGATGTGATAGGATAAAACAACTCTTCCATCTATTAATAAAATTCCTATATGTGGGTACCAAGTATCACCATAAAAATTACATACAAACTTAAATGGATAAAACTGCACTGAACATTTCGAGGTCTTGTGGTATAATTTGTCTAGGTGTCGAAATTCACAGAAAAATAAAACAAAATTATTAGATCTTCTTATTTTTTTCGAACAATAGGCAAAAAGATCAAATACAACCAAACCATAACTAGTAACTTGAAATGAATTTTGTAATTGCCTTGAAATTTCATAAAAATTTAAGGCATCTGAAGATTTCGTAAAGACAAAGTTTGTTAACTTTTTCCCCTGACAAAAATTAATATGCGCTCCGCAGAAGTACGTCTCGCGTTAAGCGGAGTTTTCCTGCTACGCAGCTTTAGAAATATGTATATATTTACGGATCTAACCAAAAGCGATAAATACATTTTTCGTACATATAAAAATAGTCTATTAAAATAATATACACGTCTATGGTCCCCAGAGCATAACAGAGAAAACGTGGTGTCTCCCTTCCCGACGGCGTTCATTCATTATTGCAACTCCAATGTTGCGCGGGAGGAGAAAAAAAAAATAAATTTAAATATAAAATCATTCAATGCAAACCTTTGATCTGTTTCAGTTTAATTTTTAGGTTAGGCTACACGATGCTATTAGTAAAAAAATGCAGTGGTAGCGTGAATTTGCAGCCTGGACGCCTACTGTACGGTCTTTTGGGGGATTGATCACCAGGCGGGTGTTAACGAAGATGCAAACTGCGAAGGAATAAAACATTTGCCTCTTATGTTAAAACAAGCGGTATATTTCTGTGCTATTTTCACAGTGTGACCTTTTGTTTTATATTTATTATTTTCCGTCAAATTGCGCACTACAGCCTTCGTACTGGACGCAGTTTATAAGTCATATTTACCCATCTCCTATCTTTGTACTTGTACGCGCATTATATACAATATATAGGAATATTTCGTTATATATTTCACGCTTCTCAAGCGCATTGAATAATAGGCTACGTCGCGACGTAAATAAAACTGACTTTTTAAAAAAGGCTTTGCACTAAGCGGCAAACATAAAACAAGTCTCCTGATTTCACATGCCATTTTTAATCTAGCCATGGGACGAGGTACAGTAAAGTATATTGCACTGTTCACGGTGGAAGCTTAAGTTAGTGACCCGTACCGATCCAAGGCCCCTCTGTCCGGTTAAAATGTGTCGTCTTACCTGGGGTTGGTGCGGTTCCAGTAGACGGCATAGCGATCGGCCACCACCTTGGAGCCCGGCTCTTGGCTAAAAACACACATCCAAAGGACTAGAAAAACGAAAGCGATCATCTCCACATGCAGCATCTCTACTACTGTCCGATACGTAATCCTCTTCAGCGTAAAACTGGGATCGGGGCACGATCGGCGTGGGGCAACTTCGCTTAGATGTGGCCAGATCTCATTCACATTGGTAGGCCTTCTGTCTTATCTGTTTTAAAATGGCATGTGTCACTTTGGTCTTGATATCTTCAAACGTATCCCAGGTGCCTGACCCCTTCGAGCATAACCTGCAGCCGGTGGCGACGTCTGATTTGTCACTTGAAAGAGTCACACTTCGCTGATAAAAAACTGATTGCAGCGTATGGGGGATTAAAGAGGAGCGATTGCCACTGTATTAAGTCCGCTGGAAACAATATGTTGCTTCTAGATGAGGATCCCCCTGCTTGATCATATATTCATGCCCGACGAGCGCATCAGTTTTGATTGCTCCAGAAAGCCCGCAGCTATTGGGATGCCAAAATACACCAGAGCAAAACCCCCCCAAGAAGATCCAGTTACAGCCGCTACGCAAAGCGAAATGTTATCATCCGGATGCGATTTTTTTTCAAAAGAACTTAGATCTGAGAAACGTGCACGCGAAGAGCTTTGCTGGGATGTAAGTAAAAGCTCGTCGTGCGCAGAAAAATATCAACAGCGCGTCTGATAGTCCAACAATTTGAGAAGAAAATGAAAATGTGCGTCGCAGATCCGTACCTCACAACAAACGGCAGCCTTCTCCAAAACCTTGCTCATAACTTTCGCACGCCTTTAACTGCAACTCCATTAAGTCGTTTTATTTTTAATTTTGTCCTTAAGCTCTGTTGTCTTTCGCTGTCTCACTGCCGCTTCCCTCCGGTCTGCCTGACGATCCGGTATCTTCTCCCCGGTGGCGATCTTCACTGTGCCACGGATGAAGGAGGCTTAAGTCCTGCGCGGAGAGGAGGACGGGCAGGCTGTCTCACACGCCGCAGGACGGCAGAGCCGAAAGTAAATCCAGGATCCAAATGCGTGCATTCCACTCCTACATCCTAGTATATAGGAAACGGGAGAAAAACCAAAGGCAGATCGTCGCGTTAATTCACGATTTTAGTTGAACAGAAAGCGGGGAGGTGAGCGCGAAGGCAGGTTCTCGCCTGACTGCGTGGAGAGTGGGTTAGGTTTCAGCACCGCGCTGCATGAAGCGATTGGCCTGAAATTTCAATGGGCGTTGAGCGAACAAAAGCGAAACCCCTCCTCCAAACCTTAACTAATTCAATTACAAAAAGGGAAGCTGAGAGCGTCGGTCCCAGCACAAGAGATCGGCGGCCAGGATAGGGACCGGTTGTTGTATTAGCTGATATGTGATAAACTTGCATCGGCAACTACCGGAGGATTATGGTAGTTTATTTAGAGAATAAATGCTGGCAACGAACAGCAGGATTATTAATATTATTAATCTCGATCGTTTCTTTACCATGGGAATTGCTATGTTATCATGAAATCACCACCACATTTAATGTAGGATCATCTCTAACAAATGAGTTTATCTGTTTATTTGTCTCATGCCTTAATTATGGACTTGAAACGTTGCTTTTAATCTGACCGTTCTAAAGTTCCTAAGTATGCGTAGTGCTTATAAATAAAAACGAAGCTGTTGTCGGCACCGTAAAAAAGTTAAATATTGTTTTAGATTTTTGATCGTCAGCTAATGGACGCAGGTGTTTTCCCCTGTTACATAACGGTAAGTTTAATTAATTGTTTGTGTATTTACCATTTTTGTGATTTTTTTAAAAAATTGAATATATATAGTTCTATAATAGACTATATAGGCCTAATTTCCCATATTCCATACAACTACAGAGATCCTTATAGGTGCTTATATACCTATACTTATTGTAAACCAACCATTAAGACTGCATGAATTCCTGATCGCTTCCAACGTTTTCGCCCACACAGAGATACACGGAAAAAAATCTCTTCCATAATATGCTCCTCAACTTGATTTGCATGCATTTAGTCCTAGTGATCTTTGAAAATAGATATAAGTACCTTTGCATGTAAATGCGATGTGATGTTTTAATTTACTGCCATCTTTTTATATAAGGATTGTTTTACGTCTTTCCACTCGATTTGTGAGAACAAACACCTGTTGAATTTCGGCAAATTTACGTTTAAAATTATTCCAGCAAAGATCCATGGAGATCGTCTCCGAAGTGCTTACTCTGTAACGCGCTTCACTGTGAGTCAGGAAATATTGCCCGTATTCACAATCATAGACATAACTGCCGTATAACCAAACCCCAGAAAAGGCTAAATCTCAGTTTTTCGTTTTTTTTCCCTATTATAATAAGATATTGCATTATATATTTCCAAGAAATGAGGGCTGACTCTTCCTTCGTTTTCTTTTACACGGGTACTTGTTGCGGCTTCGTGCTGAACATTGGCGCTCGTGTAACCTGTTACAGTTTTGAAAGCGCCCAGACGCCCCGTAGTGGAAGAAATGTAAAGTGCCCCGTGTACAGACCGAGGCCAGGCACCACCTAATGTAGCGTCAGTCATCCTGTAACCAGCATTTTTGAAGTTAAACAGAATTTCTTTTACTGAGGGGGAAAAATGCAATAAGTTCAGTAAAGTTTAAGTCCAGAAAATCAGGTTGACCAAGGAACTGGAACTCAATGATATTACACATAGATATAAAAATACTGCATATATAAAATGATATTTTATAAACGTTTTAAACATATCTCAGATCTTTGATTCTGGCTATGTTAATGTCGTACATCAGCTCATCTGTTTTATGACATTCCAGCCCCTGTCACTCAGGTTTTAGTTTCTTATTAACGGACATGAGAGCTAAGCTCCGATGACGAGGAAGTCGGCGTGACGCTGACAACTAGGGAAGTTTAGAACCCTGCAGCATCTCACATACATCTCTCCTCACAGGTCCTTGCAGATCCCTCACATCCCTCTGCGCTGGGGGGTCTCTCCCGGAGACTCTACAGCACAGTGAGCCCCCAGTGCATTGAATGCGAGGGGTTTCGGTCACTGGTCCAATATCATTCAGTCCAAAATCAGTTTTTTAAGGGGGGTCCGATAAGATCAGGTAGTGTTCTGAATAACAGGTCATAATACATGTTTGGGGGCACTCTCGCTCGCTGCTCAGCTAGGGTGACCCCCCCACCCACACACACACACACACACACACACACACACACACACACACACACCAAGGGGGGCCCAGTGGGCTTATATCCAACAATCCACATGTCATAGTGGTATCACCCTGCCCATCGCATGAGAGGGGGGATCCGATAGTGATCAGCAAGCCATCTCCCGCATAACATCTCCATTAATAGGTCCGATCTCACACCGGACCTGTTTTGGATGTGTTTTGCATTGGGAGTTTTACGGATTGTGGTCTCTGGATGGGGGGGGGGGACTATGGCTATCTAGTGACAAACACATTCTGAACAGAACACCCACAGCTATCTCCTTTTACATCATCTATTTGCATAGCATATTTCTTCTGGACTCCTGTAGCAGCTTGGAATTCTGTTGTGCTTGTTCATGTGTTACATTTTTGTGCTTTTAGTTTGCTATGTGCTTCCCCTAATCAATGACCATATATGTGGGTGCACAGCACACACCCTCCACACCGGAGCAGCGGTAACTTATGGTAGGTGTGGGCGGGTGCAGGCACATACTTAAAGAGACAGTGTCTCCCCTATATTTCTGTCCATGTTGTAACGCTTTATACTTGCAGTGATAACATGTTTTTCCACACACCTATAGTCCGAAGTCGGCTGTGTTCACTGACCCAGTTTGTCCGCTGCTGAGGACAGTTTTTAACGCAGGCTCCTGCAAGCTCACTCGGGATGGGACTTGTAGTGTCGGGGGGCTTTTAGCTTTCCAGGAACACACATGCAAGTGCAGCGGACTGCGCATCATTGGCGTGGACCAGGAAGAGGTGAAAAGACACAATGAAACAGCCGGTCTCTATTTTCCTCCTCAGATACCTCAGCTGTTATGAATACTGACAGTCCCCAGAACCTGGTCCTGTAGAAGCACAGTGGTCTCAGTGCAATTGGCTTGTCAGACTCTGGTTTAATACCCTGATCTCATATCATTCACATACAATGAGCACACCCTTGTGGTGCCTTTGCTATGGCATGTAGAAGGATTATTGTTATAATTATTATAATAATCCGGGTTTGGAGTGAACACACAACACAGCAGTATCTCTGTTTTACAACCCATGTAAGGACATCTAGCCAACTGAGACAACAGAATATAGGGCCAATAAAAATGATTTACCAGCCATACCCAGTAGGAGAAATTATTATCTCGAATTTCACTCTGACAACCTTTCAAAGGAAGTATTTCAACAGTATGGCTCTTTATTACAGGAGTGTGAGTCTATGCAGTTTCTTGTCGGATGTCAATGTATGAATTTTGTTAGAGGATGTCAATTCACAGTTTGCTACAAGATGTCACCCTACACAGTTTGTTACAGGATGTTACTCTACAGAGTTTGTTACAGGATGTTACTCTACACGGTTTGTTACAGGATGTCACCCTACACAGTTTTTTACAGGATGTCGGCCTACATGATTTTTCACAGGATATTGTCCTATTCGATTTGGTACAGGATGTTACTCTACACAGTTTCTTACAGGATGTCGGCCTACATGATTTTTCACAGGATATTGTCCTATTCGATTTGTTACAGTATGTTACTCTATACAGTTTGTTACGGGATGTTACTCTACACAGTTTGTTACAGGATGTCACCCTACACATTTTCTTACAGGATGTCGGCCAACATGATTTTTCACAGGATATCGTCCTATTTGATTTGTTACAGGATGTTACTCTATACAGATTCTTACAGGATGTCGGCCTACATGATTTTTCACAGGACAGTATACAGTTTGTTACACGGTGCCATCCTAAACAGTTTGTTATGTTATTTCAGCTTATACATGATATCATCCTAGACATTTCATTACAAGATGTCAACATACACAATTTGCTACAGGATGTCAACCTACACAGTTCATTACAGGATACCTTCCCACACAGTAACATAAATGAAGGAAGAATCAATCTGTCTCAGTAAGGACCGTATGTAAAACCGGGGGCTCTCTTTGATGTATCTACTCCAGAACACACTTTACCAAATTTAAATTATGATTTAAATTATGACTTTAGTTTATCATATAGGTGGCGGTCTGACTGAGTGAATCCCATCCTGATATTTCACAGTAGTCAGCAGACCTCGACCCATCGGTACGTAGCACTCCGTCAAAGGATTACTCCTGTATGTCATATCAGAGCCGTTATCATTTCATGCCATTAGGGTGAAAATATAGCCAAGCCACACTGTAAAAAGCCAACTGACGCCATTCCTCTGACGGTGTGTTCTGATAGCCTTCTAGCACAGGTACCCAAAAAATGCTCACTAAAGAGATCATGTAGCCATTCCATAACATCCTTATAGGTTGTGTTTTGTATCAAAACTCATTCTGTGAAATTTGTATATCAGATGTTTCAGCCAAACGAAGGATACTTCTGCCTGCATTGATTTGCTTTTGTTCTGATGCTTTCCACATCAGAGTTAACGGTGAGACAAGCTTGTTCAAAATCAGTTCTGCTATGTCCCACAATAAATTATTTCAATCCCAGCACCATAAATCTCTACCACTTTCACCACAAAGCATGCAGTCGTTTAAATCTGTCCACTGTTGCAGGGCTGGGCTTCTTCATTTTAACATGGTAAGATTGTACTTTGGTCTAGATAAATATATAGTGGCATTCTGGCTGCTCTAGTCACTTGATTACACAATTTGTTTACTCTGTCCAGCAAGCCCCATGTCAACCACAAATAAACCCTCACTTCATTAGTCAAGGAACTCCCTTAATTTGGTTTCCCGGTTTGCGCTATGGAAATCCCAGCATATCTAATAGCCTTCATAATAATCAAAAAGTATTCCCGCGGCCAGCATCCTTACCGCACACTTCCACGGCTGTGGCTTTCAGTTTGGCCCCAGATGTGTGTGCAGCTGGATCCAGTCCAAGGATGTGGCTGTGCACCCACCGGCAGTCGAGGTGAAATGCTCACCATCTGTGTCATCTGTGACTGCATCTCGCCTCCCGCCCCATGTCTGCGAAATAGGGCCCAAGTCACAATAACTCTGTTCAGAAGTGGTTATCAATAAAAGATAGATTTTGGTTTTTAAACTGGATGGTATTGATTTTTTTTTTATTTAAGATGCTTTGTTTTGAAAATTAAAATTATGCACTGGGACATGATGGCCTTCAGGGACATAATCCATACTATTGAGCTCATTATCAGAGAAGCTGCAAATTAGTCTATTTTTATTCTTTCGGTGATGAACCATAGACATATTCCCCATCTGTTGATACGCTTAAGGCAGCGTGTATAGCAGGGAAATGGATTTTTGCTAAATATAAAGGCATTGTTTTTGTTTTTTTTTTGGGGGGGGGGGGTATCCATTACGCTGGAGTGGTTTCATAGCTGTCAGGAAGCCACGATTTTTGAAACGCTTGTGTTTAATTGGGCTGACAGGTCAGCGAGGACAATTCTTCTCACCAACTCCTCCCGAGCAGCTGGATACCGGCTTTGACGTCTCCCACGCGATTGGGCAGCTCAGTCGCAGTCAGAGGCCAGTATGCTGGGACGACCTCCCCCAGGGCCGCGCGGCAGCTCCGGACTCGGATCACCGTGGGAGGGGCGAGTCAGTGGACAGGAGAGAGTCGCTGGGGTGCCCCTGAGCCGGACACGACGAGCCCCTCGCTGTCAGTCGCCCACTGATGACATGCATCCTTGCATCCGCTCGGGACATCCTGCGATGAGCAATTTGCATGGTCACGTGTTTCTGGGGGCCCGACGTGGGACACGCTACCACAGCGTGCACGGCACTCTATGCCACCCCCCCCCACAGTGCATATCTCAGACTCCGCGCACTGATTTCCTCCTAGGCAGATTTCCCGAGTTTCAGCCTGCCGAGTGTGACACTGTGGCAGGGATTCAGGGGAAGTTGGGGGCCGGTCCCCTCTCTCAATGCCTCCTTAATCAGAAGCTGACCCAGTTCTGCTACACCCTGACAGCACCTCAGTTTGGCCATGAACAGTGCTGGGGGGGGGGGGGGGGGTGCACCGGTGCCCCTGCGCTTTATGTCTGCGGTTGTGGGCTTTTAGCTAAGGCCACTGCTACACTGTAAAACCCTATCACGCTTTTCCAGGTCACACTTTGCTGTATTTTTTGTTTTTTCTTCACACGTCCACACATTAAATAATTCAATATGTTTCAAGGAGTAAAACAAAGGCTAATTTCCAATGGCTGAATAAAATTCCAGAGTGAACAAGAAAAAAAAACATTAATTTTTAACCTATTATCATACCAGTTGGAGTATTTTTACTCTGTCTACTTTATTCTGATATTAAATTTGCAGTATTATATTCATGCATAATGTACTACAATGCCTTTGCAAAGTAAATTTCTCAAAAGCTTTTTTTTTTTTGCCGTCCATGATAAGACACCTTGAGTTGACAAAGTCATGAACACAGACACAGATCGATGGATGGTGCTAATTGGATACATTTTCTCAGCCTCCCCTGCTTCTGAATGTTGATTATGGAGACACGCTTTCGATCAAGCGCAGATATTAAACACTCTCTGTGCGTCACGGAGCTGGGAAGGAAAAAACAGCACTGTCTGGCCAATAAGGAGTAATAAAGTGCCTTTCCAAAACCGAGCCAGCTATAAAGCCAAAGCCAATTTATCTTCCGTGCATTTTTTTCCCTTACTGGGACAGGCTATTCCGGCCAGCATTTGGCAAAAGTCTGCTCCGGCCTCCCACCCCTCTGTGCCAGAGCCCAGCTCGTGCCCCTGGGCTCTGCACCCCCCCCCCCTCCCCACATGCCACTTGCAACCATTTTGGGATAAACATCCAGTTTTCATATCGTGATGAACAGACCGCGGGCAAGCTCATTTAAACTCACGACTGCGCCAGAATCATCCCAGGGTGGATCTCCGCAAACCTCTCATGTCTGGAATGCGCTTCATTCATCTTCATTTTTGAGATAATTATTTAACTGCGCACATGCCTCGTTCCCTCATCTTGGAGAGATTGACCAGGTCAGGCTGAGCGAAAACGACAAAAGCATCTCTTTTTTCAGGTCGTGGCCGTCTGACATCCACGTCGCGCGTCACCTCTGAGCAGGCCGGATCCAGTCATCCTCGTTTCCATGCGTCTTTGCTTACAGGCCGATTCCCTGGATGCAGTGAGTCCCTGGTATCCCTTTCATTTTCTTTGCAGCCCGTGGAACTTCCCCTAGCATAAATGTTTATTTCACCGGCAATAAAATTGTTTATTTCTTTATGTCTGTGTGTAATATGTTTGCAGGAATTATTGCGTAACCTGGCTTTATCCAGCTGGCTGCCGGTGCTCGCCCGAGCGCAGCCGCCCCCGCCAGGGGATCGAGCTGAGGACAGGGCCCCATTAGAGGCCCCCCAGGCAGCATGCGGCCCCCGCAATGCAGGGGAAACGTTGAATCAACGTACAGAACTACTGCTTATCTCCCAGGCCTGGGAGGCTACAGGCTGTTGGCCAGTGTATCCTCCCCGAAAGTGCAATGCGACACAGTAATCAGTTGCTCTGATTGCGGCAATCAGTATTCATGTTTTGGGAGATTCATATTTTGGGAGATGTTTTCCAAGTTACTCCTGGAAAAGTTTTTCGGGCTCATTTAAACCCATTAATTTAAATTTTATCATTGGTGGTGGATGGGAGGCCGTGGAATTTACCTGTAAAAAGCCACTGCGGCTTCCACGTGATGAGAGTGTCCTGCCTTACCCTCTCTTAATCCCCAGGCCCAAAACTTGCCTGTTAGTTGAGACGGTTTTTAAAAGTTACGGTCACATTAGCAGAAACTGCCAAGTGTGTAAATTATAGAACTGGGGTAGCGGCCATAAATCACCAAACAGATGGTCCAGTCCCACCACCCATGGACATGGGTTTAAATGGGTATCAGACCGGACCCACCCAATACTATTACATATACTACTTAACACTCTCCCAGTATTCCCCAAACTCCACTAAATCAAGTCCAGTTAAACTGATCCAAGGCTTTTTGCGTCTCTCAACCACACTGATGGCTTTGGCATGATAGCCTGGACTTTTAGCTAAAGCCTCTCTCTGCTGGCCTTAATGTAATTCACCCCTGCCGTTTAAGGGCACTCCGATGGATTCTGGGACATTCCATCAGGCAGGAATTGTGGTCTATACGCTCTCCAGAAAACTGACTGCTGCTCACACTCGTACACACAGATGCTGAAGGCGACTTTTAGGATATGGCACTTTGCCTCGATGTCCCCCGGTGTAAAATTAACTACCGTCCCCAAGTTCTTCCTGTCATCTCCAGACAAGATGGTGCTGGTGAGGAAGATTCAGAGCCGAAAAATTATGAATGAGGAGCGGAGGGTCAGATTACAGAAGTGCACGGCTTGATAATAATACATTCTCTGCCTGCAGTGATTCTCCTGCAAAATAAAATCATGTTTATCCTCGTTGACTGTGTGGGTGTCAGACATCACCATGCCGGCACTTATCAGAAAACACGTCTATTAGAATATCCTCTTCTTTGGCACGATACAGCACGAACAAGCCTCCTGACATCGATAAAAAACCACCCCCACAGACCCAAAGCTCAGTCTGAATCAGACTCTGGAAGAGTTAAGAGCCCCCCCCGCCAACAGAACAAACAGAGTGGGTCTGCCAGAATCCGCACCCTCGGTGATATACCTCACCCACCACAAGCAGAAACATTAGGTCGAAATATCCGCCGGTGCCGCGTTCCACGCTTATTGGAATCAGGAAGTTCCAGCAGTTATTGAAGCTGAACAGGTTCTGTTGCTATTGGAAAGGCAAAGAATTTATACTGGGATGAAACTGGTCTTCATGGAATTAATAAAAGCATAACCAGTACTGTTTAAGAGCCTGGGTAAAGAAAGCTCAAACCATTTGGTTTTATGCTATAGACACCTCCAACACGTAAGTAAATGAAGGAATTAATACACATACAACGAAATACCCAGCTTTAAGTGGCTTAACACAGAGATGGGCTGGAGCGAATCGGCCCTGAGAGCCTGGGCTTAGACACTCGCAGAGGAATTCCGCACATTTGGAAAACAGCAGAGCATATAAGTAAAAATCATTCCGCCAGTGTCTGTGTTACACATTAAGCCATCCCGCTTAACGTGGCAGTGAAGCTCCTGGAGTGCGGGAGCCACTTTCGACACCCCAGCCTTAATCACTTCAGCTGCCTGAAATTGGTTTGGGGTCAGTGCCCCAAACAGGACAAAGTGGTTCCAATGAGAGCGGGTGCGTGCCGTCGGTAAGAGGGGGACCTAATCATCCGTGGCGTTCCGGCACGAGCCCGGTTTCATTTCCTCGCATTGATGCGTAACACCCGACATTTTGGTGAAGTGTAATTAAATGTAATGAGCGAGGAAGCCAGGCTGCAGCTGATTGAAGGCAGCTTGTAGGGCTGAACCGTCCCAGGGATGTTAGACATGGGAAGGCACCCTGGGACCCCCCCACTTTTTACTGTGGACTCATCGAGATGGATGATAGATAGCCCTGCTTAACAGAGATGACACCCCGACAATCCTTCAGCAATACAATTTGAGCAGTAATAGGCCATTATAGAGAAGTAGAGTCTCATTAAATTACACGCTGCATCGTTACGTTGAGGTTTCACCGCATTCCTATCTCTGTTGCTTCTTTGAAAAATCTTTTGCAGACGGTGCTTTAATTTCGGCATGAATACTCGCCCCCTAGTATAACGTACTGTAACAACAAAGGCTTGAAGGGTAGAAGAGAGAAATTGTGGTGGGTTATTTCATGTCCACTGCGCTTTCATCACGGAAATGAATGCAAATTCTTTAATTTTCAGCTAGCTACAATACATAAGTCATTCTATTATGCAGCAATCCTACCCCCC
>JABFEB020000040.1:27196204-27214749 GCA_019775895.2 Stomatorhinus ivindoensis
CCCCCCCCCCAGCCCTCTATTAGAGAAGTGGTTAGAGGCTGGATGGGCAAATGGACTGTAGATCACAGTGGAAGCTGCCAGTTTCATACAGTCCTCAGGAAGCATATTATTACTGAATAGGTTACTATTTACATTTTTACAGCACCAAGGGTTTCTCTAAAACGGGGAAACAAGGACAGGCCAAGCTTTGTTTAATAATGTAAATATAATAATATATAAATGTATTAGTCAGGGAAAGATCATCAAGAATGTATGCAATGGAATGACACTGACCTCAGAAAATATGGACAATGAGTAAACTACAAAAAAACTTACTTGCAATTTGACTCGGGGTCTCATTTTCCTCTCAATGTCAAGTTCTTTGTTAGGAGACATAATTCAATATCCTTTGGATTCAGGAATTACAGTGATTAACTGAATGAACCTAATACACTTCTGAACAGGAAATACATACGCTCGGTTAATGGAACACTAACCCAGTCCCTTATTTCCAAGCTGTTGATAAATCTACCTTGTTTGTATTGCAAACAATGGTATTTTCTGCTGAGACACTGGCACGTGCAGAAAGGGTAAATGCCGCAGATAATGGTAATTCTTCAGATTATGTAAACTGGGTCATTATTAATTTTTATCATTACACTACCAAAGCAGAAAAGTGAGAGTTATCATATTCAGCTCTAATTGTCTTGTATCATTGAGGCGTTTCAGCAGAAATTGATGACACACTTAGGTACATCGTCACTGCCAGCACCCCAGGGGGACACGTGACATTTCTGGTATTTCAACAATACAGCCTCACCTAGGCCACCCAAGCAGGACTGAGCAGATTCCAGCTTCCGTCCTGTGGCACGTGTGGCCCACTGATAGCCTCTCTTGATCCATCGCAAGGCTCTCTGTGATGACTTGCCGGCTGTGCAGGGCTGTGATGCCAAGGAACTCGAGGGCCCGGTGAGAGATCACCTGCAAAATACCTGCAGCCTACCTTGGGCAAACACTGTGCCTGTCACCCCTGGCTCCGGCACTCGCCTATCAGGTCCTTATATTTAGCCTTCTTCCACTCGTAAGCCTGCACCGCCTGGTGTTCCTAGGGAATAGACAGCTCCAACAGAACCACCTGTTCTGCCATTTTGGACATCAGCACTATGTCTGGCCTAAGTGTGGCTTCTGTAAAGGACTTGATTAGCTTCCCCAAGTCAACCTTCAGCCTCCTGGCTTGGGCGATGCTGAGGAGCCCCACCTGTCACTTTTGGCTGCAGCCGTCGCTTCTTCCCTGCCTTCTTCTCTGCATGGTGGTGCTTGCTCTCACCGGTCCCCTGGCAGATGCTGCCTATTGCCTCCAGCACCTGTATAGAGCGACAGTGATGGCATCCCTCTCTTACGACAGTGTTTTCCAATCCGGTCCTCAGGGACGCACAGTCAGTCCATATTTTTGCTCCCTCTGGGTTCCAGACCAGATGATCCATGGACTGTGGGCATGCTGGTGTTTCAGCCCTTATGAAAGATGTTAGCTGGGTGGAGGAGGATGTTGGAGACATACTGGATCAGAACCTGATGCCAAGTAACTCAGATTTCCCAAGTTCTGACAAAGGAACTTTCGGGCCATCCAACTTTGCTTTCCACATCTACTTCATGCACAGTGCTGTCACATCCCCACTCTGCTCCTCCTGGCCTAGTTGGTGCCTTATTTGCCTTGTGCTTCATCATAACTCTGGGTCTGCTATCAAGCTCAGGCCGCCTAGGCGCCTCTGATCCCACCAGCATCACGTACTGCAGTCACCACTCCGCCTGGTTGACTGCGTCCTGCACCCCCACCCCCCCCGCCCCCACTTTCCCTGGGCCAGTAAGAGAGTCTTTGATGTCATAATAGTCTCTGTAGCAACTGTCTTGCATGGGTTCCCCTGAACTCCTCAGGCTGACTGCTGAGGGGAGCCATAGCATGTCATTCCCATTTAAAGCAATGCTGTTCAGGTTTTGTGTTAAGCCCAGCCACCAGTGAAAGAAGCAGATGGTCTTCCTCTCAAAGTGGAGTCTCTTAGACTAGCAAGGGCCAAAGGACTGGTAGGTGTGCTGGTAGGATCAGGCTTGGCCTGATTTATCCTCCACCCTCAGCCATGACTCCAGGTCCCTGCTGGTTGCCTGGAGTGCTGCCACGTCTTTCAAGGTGCTATCAAAGAACTTGCCAAGGCTCTTGACTTGATTCTCAATGACACCCCTCCTACGGAGAAGTAGAAACTATCGGTCACCTTTGACCTCTTTAAAACCAAGGGCCTTTGCCGGCTTAATGCACATACCAGCCCAGTTTGATGAGCCCGTCTAGCCCTTGGCGGACAAAGCAGCATCCAGGCACTGCTGATGTCATCTCTTTTAGACCATCCATGATGCAGGGGGGACACCAGACTCAGTCAGAGCCCCCCTATACTCCATTTCTGCTGCCCTGACCAGCATATTCATGACTTAGGCAAAAAGGATAACTGAAATTGTACATCCAACCATGATCCCCTTCACTGAAATGGTGCATCCAGCAAAGATCCCCTTCACTGAAATGGTGCATCCAGCAAAGATCCCCTTCACTGAAATGGCACAGCTAGCCATGATCCCCTTCACTGAAATGGTGCATCCAGTAATGATCCTTTTTGCTGAAATGGCGCATCCAGCAATGAGCCCCTCCACTGAAATGGTGCATCCAGCAATGAGCCCCTTCACTGAAATGGCACATCCAGCAATGAACCCTTTCACTGAAATGGTACATCCAACCATGATCCACTTCACTGAAATTGTGCATCCAGCAATGGTCCCTTTCACTGAAATGGTGCATCCAACAATGTTCCCCTTCACTGAAATGGCACAACAAGCTATAGATCCACTTCCCTGAAATGGCGCATCCAGCAATGATCCTCTTCTCTGAAATGGTGCATCCAGCAATGATCCCCTTCACTTAAATGGTGCATCCAGCAATGATCCCCTTCACTGAAATGGTACATCCAACCATGATCCACTTCACTGAAATGGTGCATCCAGCAATGATCCCCTTCACTGAAATGGCACATCTAGCCATGATCCCCTTCACTGAAAAGGCACATCAGGTCTTGATCCCCTTCACTGAAATGGTAGATTTTCCAGGCCACTGTCATGATCCAAAAGAACCTCCCTGGTTTTGCCTGTATGGTGCTATCCAGTATTATAAAACTACCACCTAAAAGTGAAAGAACTGAAGCGAAAAGGGTCTTTTTAAGGGAAAGGAGAAACTATTTTAGCTCACATTCAAGCGAAATAGGCGAAAATCCCAGGGTCCAAGATAATAAATAAAAAAAAAAACAGACTAAAAGTACCGAACTACTGGGTATGTGTTTTCCAATGTCCTCCGTAAGCCCTCCATCAGGTACTGTATATGCAATATGTTTCAGCTATACAAATTGGAAAAGGTAGAATGCTTAATTTACATATTTAATCTTTGTAAATCAGCCACAAAACAGGAGAAAGAGGCAAATTCAGGCAGCCCAGAATCTATTAGAGTGCATCATTGCCTCGCGTCTTTGTAATTATTCCCCTCAGTGGTATCATTGGAGCAGGGAGACACAAATCCCCACTTTGCAAATCGCCTCGTTTTTGTGGAGCTGCCCATCTTGGAGGGTTTAGGGAGGAGTATCACACACAGACTTGCAGAGAAATGCCACATTAACCCCCAGTTGCACAAGCCCACAAATCTCTAATGCAAACAGCGCCCCCCCCCCCGCCCCGAATGCATTCCCTGAATCGCCGATGTGGGTGCCTCTGTGTCAGAGTGCTTACCACACAGCATCTTAGCTGGAAGAGGATTATTAAATTTAACAAGACATGGCACGCCGCATCGCCGGGCGCCCTCCGACTGCGCCGCTTGTTACGGCGACACCCATCTGACACGTCAGTCGCTCATATCGCCCTTACGGGACCAACTTGGGGAACTTGTTCTCGTAAAAGTCTTGGCTGAGCTGTGTGGCTCTACGCCTCAGATGCGGCTGCGTGTCACTATCCATTACGTTTATGACCAGCCTCGCTTTACAGAACATAAAACCTTTAAGACCTTTACTTCAATTAGCCTTATGGATGTCACTGCTGACCTCTCCGGCCAGTTCACGCATAACAGGATGCACAAAGGTGCTGGCAAACCAGAAGCCAAGTACATCAAGGGGAGTGAAGAGGAATGTGAAGATTTTATACACTAGAAAGTGTGAGTCCACTATCTTGTTTTTATTTCCAGTTGATTTTAAAAAAATACTTTATTTATTCACCCCAGAAAAAGGAAGGGGAGGGAAGGGTGGAACAAGACAGCATTTCACCCAGACTACAGGGGGCCATCTGGTATGCCAGACCTGTGTCAGCTAAGCACAGCCCCCATACCTCATAGCATGAAGATCGCATCAGGCGCTTTGGAATCCCATAGCCGTGCCGCTAGCTCAGAGCCCAGTCACATGTCTGTAAACAGCGATTTTCAGGGAACCACCCAGGAATTCCCAAGAAGGCCACTAGCTCTGGCTGTTCCCAAGTCCTGTGACATGTGTACCGAGATGGGACATAGAGGTCAGGGTGTAAAGAGGCAGCCCAATTGTGGTGGGGGGTGGAGGGTGGGGGGGTCATGAAATGGTGGCAAAATCTGGTGTCATCGTGAATACACAGGGAGCCAAGTAATCCTGGATTAGTGTGGCTCTGTAGGCTGGGGAGTGCGGCACTCCACGCGGTCCTGCACCTCCTCTCCCATGACAGGAAGGGGGGGGCATATTACAATGCTATGCACCGTAGGCCCCAAGCCATTAATTACGTCTTGGAGAGTGTGACCGCACTGTGCCGCGCCTGCAGAGTGCTGACCTCGCGACGCGCCCACTGCTTCCAGGAGACACAGGGAAGGAGGTGAATTAGCCTGATATGATTCTGTGTGTATATTCAGCGCTAATTAAGGCAATGGTTTGTATTCACTGTGAAGTCTTGGGTAGATAATGCTGATCTAATTTCAACCATTTATGCGAAAATAGCACTTTGATCATGGATATGTCTTGCTTTGGCCGCCAAGTGTGAGATGTCATTAACTTTTTGTCTTCAGACTTCCGCTTTTTATTTCGCCAGCCGTTATCACCCTGGTAACTGTGAAGACAGGTTGTCCTAATTACGACAGGGCAAGATGGCTGAGGCTTCTAATGCCTTCAGATGACAAGGAACCTCCCGGGCAGCGGCTGCCCGCCCCCCGAACGAAGAGAGCAAAGGGCAGCCTGTCGCACACGGCGCTAACAAGCGGCTGGATCTAACGGTCATTATGGGCCTATTAGTCAGCACACAGCAGATCCCTCAAAATGTATATGAAAAAACATGCATCTCGTTAGAAGCCAAATGAAGCTTCCAGGTTCATAAATTGAATGTAGTGGCACTTTAATCTGAAAATGTAATCAGAAATCAAGGTTTCTTTAAATCACCAAATATTTTACATAAAACATGAATATTTTAGCATAATTAAAATGAAATGTATGTATAAATGTTCCCAGTTCCCTGAAATGTTGAACTTAAAGCTTTATTCGACATTGACATTATGGTGAATAGCCTTATTAAAATAATGACATCACTGTACTTTTTAATATACACAACAGTTATTATAACAGTGCATTCTTTCCGATTCAATATTACTAATAGTATTTTAATATAATTCATCTATCTTCAATTACTGTGTGCAGCATTTACATTTTTCCATTATTTTTTCTTTTTTATATAGCTCTGGATATTTTTTTCCCGCAGTGATGCGACGCAGGTGAACGGCCGCTGTCCTGCTCCCAGCATGCTCCCTAGACTGTGTACATGCACAGCTCTTTCATTAAGGCCGCAGACCCTGCAGCTCGCTGACATGGCTCTACGCTACTCAGGTGACAGGAAAGGCCAAGGCTGCGTCTGTGGTCCCCTATCGCGGGTCCCCGGGGACCCGGCACTGCGAGCTGGCACTCTGCCTGTGGCACAGCTTGTCCCCACTAGCCGGTGACAACAGGCTTGTCGTGGAAGGCTGGGGTCACATGGCCGCCGTTACCACACCGGATGGTTCTGCTGACTGCTTCAGTATCATGGGACTTTTGTTCCGGCCTGGAGGTATTGAACAGAGGAGAAAGGCACCGGTTGCTATTAAAGGGGCTATTGATGCTGCGAGCAGAATCCGGCGGGTGGCACCAAACTTTAAAAGCACAAAATGAACTCTAATTGAAGATAAATTAACAAAATATCCATAATTCTAAAAATATTCACACAACAACCAGCAAATAAAGCGGCAGCAGCAGATATCTGCTCCAATAAACTGCAGATGAAATCAATTTCATGCCACTCGCAGTAAATATATCTTAGTTGTCCATTAATTGGAGAAGCACAATAAATGCTTCTTAAACTGAACAAATGCATTTAAGCTCTCCAAGAGAAGAGCCTCACTATGCATTCAGCGCAGCACCACTAAGAAAGATGTTTCAATGTAGGTGGCGCTCTGTGAAATGGAGTGTGCTAGATCCTGACTGTTGTCGTAAATAGTGTACAATCATTTGGATGTGGATGATTCTGGAAGGTGGATAGAGTGTGAATTTCGACTCCCAGGGGACACATGCAGGACGCAGCAGAATGACACGCCTGTAAAGCCTGTGACTGAGACCATTTTTAAAAGCCAGCGGTACAAGAAGGTGTTTCCTTACAGCCTCAGGCCCTCATACAGCTTCAGATGAGTATTCACAAAGGCATTATATGAAATATGACACAATAGAACCATGTTTACATATGTACATATATGGCTAGTTCCACGGTAATGGAAGTCCAACGGAATCTGGCTACAGTGTGAAAACACCTGGCTTTCTTTGCTTGAAATACCATCAGTTCTGTGCTGTTACATCCCAGCCATCAAATTGTACTGCACTTGTCACCAAATGCATGACATTTTGGCAATGGAATCACCTGTGTTGTAGAATTGCACACATTCACATTTATATTCATGTTTTTGTGGCGACCATCCATTCATTTCTATGGGCAAAACCCAAATCTCAACAATGACAAGCTTAACCTCTACCCAGCCCTAACCTTAACCATTAGTAACCAAACCAAACTGAAAAGTAACAAATTTTACAACATTGTGGGGACATTTGGTCCCTGCTTTGTGGTAAATACAAACCCACACATACACACAGATAGATATTTCACGAACGCACACTTATAGTTATGTTTTGTTATATTTCTAGCATACTATTGCTTCAGCACATCTATACTGACATGAGCGGCACTCAGAGACGTCAGTCATTCACACACCTGCTGCGTTGCAAATTGGGCTGGGGGCTCGTTGTAGGAGCTCAAAGAGCAGCTCGTTACCGTGGGTCACCACTGTAAGGTCATAGGTGGAGGATCAGAGAGAAAAAGGGTGAAGAGCTAATGACTCTGGGCACCTGAGCGGACGTCGGGTACAAAGACACGTGACAGACACTTAGGAACGGCAGCTCGCAGGCAGCCAACATAAATCCATAAGTCCATAAGTCACCGGGGACGTCGTTTACGAGACTTTCCCAAAAAAATAAAGAAGGTTTGAGTGAGACCCCAATTCCTGGAAGGATGGTGAGGGTCTGTGGGGAGAAACATGCCCCACGCTGAGCGGAAACCTGTGAGTCAGAGGGATTTCAAGGCAGACGGGGCTGAGCTGGGTGGTTCGTTAATTAAATCCAGCATTCCATTTAATTAAGTTGGAGTGGAATCTTTCCTTCTGCTAATGGCATTTCAAAAATAACCCAGTGATGAGCAGGCGCGGTTCAGAATCCGCCTTCGTTCGATGCTTCCCCTTTTCATCCTCGATCTTTTCAGACATCACTCACCCGCAAAAGCTGAGCTTAAGATCATTTACCTTCGAAGAGTCGATTTATTTGCCTTTTAAGGCATGAATGTACAGGCAAACACAGGCCCGCCTACTGAACAGCATGATTTCGTTACCTATGGAAAGATATTACCAAGCAGGTATAACTCGCTCTGTTGTTTCATGCATGTGAGCTGTTACACGTAAATACTGGACTTTTCTAACAAAAAAAAAAAAGTCAATAATGTTGAGGAAAGTCTGAGTTTTATATGCAAGTCAAGTGGATCAGGCTGTTTCAGGGGCCCATGAAATGTATACTGTAATAGCTTGCCTAGTTAAAGGCCTCACCATAAACCGCGGCTCGGAGCTAATGGCCATCGGCTTCCTCACATATTCACATCACGTTGGCTGAGTTACTTCAATGCAATTAGGGGGTCAGATTTTCTCCTCGCCTGCTTCTTCATGAGATTTTCCATCCATCTCCCAGCCGCATATCTGGAATAGGGTTGGGGGACCTGCGACCTATCCATGGCAGCAAAGTGTGTAAGGTAGGACACACACGCCCTAACATGTTATGGGGAAATTCTGACATGCTGATTAGCCAAACTGCATGTCTTTGAGCTGCAGGGAGAAATCTTCATGAGATTTTGAGTAATCAAAAGATGTATCTGCTTCCAAATATAAAGGTTAACTGACCAGCTTGGCTGCTGCATATTATCACCGCGGCATCTTGAGTAAATCACAACTCGCTGAAAAGATCATTTAAATGTGTAACTCAAGATACCTTCTCGCAGTCCTCAGTGGTTACATCTCATGGGGCTTCCAAACGATTAGGAACTGCCCCACCACGTCAAATCATAGACTCGCAGTGTTCAATTTATCAGAGCCGATGAACATCATTTTTCACAGTTCAAGCAACCCTTTTTGTTTACATGGATTTTTTCATCTGGGAGCGGCCGGTGAGCCCAAAGAACGCGATAAATCTCATCACATGCTCATCCTTAGTGGATTAGCAGTCATTCCTCAGGGTTCTCGCTTTGCTCACAAGAGCAAGAAAATTCAATCAATGCTTAAAGGACAGGAGCTGAGAAATGAAACGATGGTTTGACTCCGCTCTCTTGTTAACCAATGTAATCTGACACGTGGAGAGTGAGAATTTCCTCAGCCTAAACTGTTTCACCCCCTCCGTGGCCGACATGTCCGGCATCTATGCTTTAGGCTGTGGACGCTGAGACTGGTGAATGTGTTAAATGAACAGGCCGACACAATTACAAGCACAACGACAGCCAGAAGAATTCGTCGTGGTTACAATTGGTGCAATCAGTGCTGTCATTAAAAGGTCTGTGTTCATTATGGCTATTTTTGTAAGGCATTATAAGACACGATAAGATGTAAAGACCTTTAAAGTACTAAATCCACTTGTTAGGATGCCCTGTTAGGTCATAATGTAATATATTTATGGTTGAATGGAGCTTTATATATTATTTTAATGACGCATTATGTAGGTTGTTCTAATACCTCATTAGAATGAGCAGCTATGAATTACAACCTGGATCTCCTGATCTTAAAGTTCAGCTCGTTTACAAGTGTTTCGAATCATCTAAAGGACTTGGAAAGGATAAAACATTCGACTTGGATGGAGCACTGAGCTTTGGGGTGCAGTTAAATGAGTCGTACCTATAGGAATCCAGCCCTGGGAACACTGGAGAAACTGGGAGGGGGCAGTATGCCAAACTGCTTCAACCAGCCGAAGTCATTCAGGTAATTTGCTGTGATTCTTGTTATCAAAGCTTGAGTGTGAGGGACCTGGATGACATATGGCCATGGGGCTGTACTAAGTGCTTGCTATATATATATATATAAAAATCAAACAGTCATAATGACGGCGCTTTCTTCACAAATCCTCTGACTTGGCAAAGGTAAGGAGATTGATGTGTTGGTGCACCATGAAAATGTTAAGTAGAGTTAAGTATAGTGCATGCGTTTGACATGTGCGCTTGCTCCGATGATTAGCAGGAATTAGTTAACATTTCCTCCCCGCAAATTAATAATCCTGAGTAACGTGGCCTCCCTGGCGCCCAGCAATCAAAAGCTGTAAGATGTTTGGCAGGACATGAAAGGTGGAACGTCACTCACTCAACGTGCGGCTCTCGGGCTGAAGAGCAGAGAGAAGCTGGTGGGCGTGACGAGAAGCATCTACACCTCTGACGGGTTGCAGAATGGAGGTGCGGAGACACCGTGCTGCATTCACCAGCTGCGGAACAGAAGATGTCTTTCCCTGAAGGACCAAGCGGCGATAGTATTACTTGTGTGTTGAGAATGGATGTCGTCCTGCAGTGATATGTGAGGCATCGTTATGTGATCATGAGGCTTTTGACTGTGTGATCCTCATGTGTCCGGGTCCCCTGCCTAGTCACCCTGGCACAGAAACAGTGCTTGTTTCTCATTTCGAACCATCACGGGGGGAAAAAAAAAAAAAAAAACGGAATCACAGCAACTTGACAATGAAACATTTATGAACAAGGCTTGGCTTGCAGCTGGTACAGATAATATTTTGAGCGTGCTGACGACACCATCAGACTAACATTTCGGAGGAAGCCAAATGCTGACAGCAGCGAATTCTGACAACCAATAATCACGCCGTCCACAAGTACGGGAACAGGACTGCAATCTCACGCAACATTTCATACGAATCAAAAATGTATTCAGCCTTATAGCAGGAATGTAAATATTTACTTGACTCTGAAAGTAGAGTGACAGTAATGTAAAAAAAAGCCAGCTTTGTGAAGTCTGCACTGCATCCATCCATCCATTCTGTCTGCTTATCTTAGTTATGGGCTCCAAGCAGCACCAGGCACAAGGCAGTGGTACAAACTGGGTAGGGTGCCAGTCCCTTAGAGGGCACACACTCATTCACACACACGACCATACACTACGGGAAATGTAGTGACACATCTCTTCACGTAGAGTGCAGGTAGGATTCACACTCTGGGGGTGTGAGGTAACGGTGCTTCCCACAGAGCTGTCCTCACCAAGTGCATACGCTCGTTTTTGAACTTGTACTTGGGAAAAAGTACAGAAAGATAAACATTAATGAATAAATATGTGTTTTTGAATATGAGGGGGAAAAGAATGAAAGGATGTGTTCATGGTGCCAGCAACGCCTGATTGCACGTGAAGCTGGACATGCGTGCCGGCTAGATCGAAGGGGGGGGGGGGGTGACCGTCAGTTTTTTCTGCTCAGCTATTTTGGGTTGGGGGAAGGAATGTGCAACAGAGAGCAGAGCAGCATTGGAATAGTACCGAGTGAATGGGGAGACGACAAACGGGCAACAGGCACCCCGATTAGCCCAGGCCTTATTAAATGTGATGGGGGCATGGGGGAAGGGTGGGGACAAGCAGGAAGCCGGAGCGGGGTGGCTTTCCCTGCTCATTAACATCTATGCCGCCGTGGTGCTCCAGTGCTAATTGACCCCGGCACTCCGCAACGTGCTACTCGTCTGTGAAGTGCGAGGCCTGGCTATCGGCGCCGTGGGTCTCGACGGGACAACGTGGCGCGGGACGGGACGTCCATCACGGTCAGAGGTCTCTGTGCCGTCAGTGAGCCTCACAGCCCGTCACATACACACTTTCACCTCCTGCAGCGTGGCAGCGTCACAACGGATCCCACAGGACAGGTGCAAGTAGCGGGCGATCTGGGCGATTTCGGCATGTCCCCTGGGTCTTCATATCGGTGGAGTTAAGCGTAACGAGCTTCACGAAAGCATGATGGGTTAGAAGGCTGCTGTAAGATATTCAGGCGAAAGACCAGCTCAGCGCACTAAATGCAGCCTTGACAGCTTCCTGGTCTGTGCCACACATACCGCGGTTCTAGTGGTGTGACCGTGTGCGGAAGGCAGTCTTGTTCTACATAATGAGATATATAAAGCGAGTCCTTAATTTCAGTGAAAACAATAACATTCCAAACTATATTCAAAAGCTTACCCCAAAGATAGATGTGTGTGTGTGGATTAGGTTTATATAACTTTGTGTGGACCAAATATCCCCCACAATGTAATAACACTTGTTATTTTGACCATTTTTCAGGTCCCCATAAAGATCTGTGAATGCAATAACGAAAGTAAAAGTGCCAAAAATTTAGTTTAAAATTTAGTTAAATTTACAAACCTGTGTGTGTATCTGTGTGCGAAGTTAGCATGCTCTTCCTTGTTGTGTTTTAAGCCTTTGGGAGGAAATATCAGGAGTTTTGAATTATTCGTGCTATTTGGCAGTTTTCCTTTTGAGACACCTGCAAAGGGGCTTAATTAAGATTACAGATAGAGGATGGAGCAGGTTCCCCGTCCTGCGCTATTCATGCAGTGCACTGTCTTATCAAGACATACAAAATGATCCTAGTGGGAAACATCGAATTAAAAACCAGCAAGAGGAAAACAGTTTGCAGTAGCTGCAAGCATGGGGGGGGGGGGGCCCGGCTAGCAGAGTCACAGATGAGGCGAGCGGCTTAATTACAGCGGGGGTGCAGGGGACGTAGTGACGCCAGGAAGGCTGCACAGGTATTAAAGAGATTTGTCAAACTGCGTGGCAGAGGCAGGACGACTCTCACGGCCATGATGTCCACCGTTTACTGCCTGGATGCTGTAGTACATGAGCCACCGTTTCATTAATAAATCAATGACCTTTAATGCCCCATAACTGGCACATTTTTTGAAGCCACAGAACCGCTCCCGAAAGCTAACCAAAACTTGCGGAGTTGTACTGGCATGTTTCTGCACCATGGAAGACTCCCAATACCCCCCCCCCCCCCCAGGAATCCGGCCCTTGCGGTGTTCTGGCCCGGCGGCTGGGCCTCATCAGCCCCCCCCTGGCTGTCATCGCCGGCCTCCGCCCTCCAGCCCGCTACGCTGTGCAGACGCTGCGCCAAACCCAGAAGTGTTTACAAATTCTGGCCAGTGAGTTGTGGCTTAAGCCCAGAGGCGGGGTCGGGGGGGGCCAGCGGGAGTTCAGTGCACGCAGTCAGGGGTGACACACTCTCCGGCGATGCACTCCGGTAGGGCTCATTTACAAAGTGGATCCGTGGGAAGCCGACAGGCTCGGGAAGGTGCCGGAGAGAGCGGGGGGGCGGGGGACCCAGATTGTCAAAGGGAGGAGATACAGACTGTAATGAAACCATTGTGATCATACACACCAGGACAGCCTTGTGTTATTATTATATAATACACACTTCCAGCACCTATTCTTCTCATAGTACCGTTACACAAATACCCAGGTTATGTCACTCATTCTGCATTGTGAGTCAGTCTGTTTATTTCCTGGGCACGTCGATGAGAGGGGAGATCAAAGAGCAGGACGAGCAGGAGGAGGGAGAGCAGGACAAGCAGGAGGTGGACAGCGAGGAAGGCTGGGATATCACGTGGAGGACGGCCTCATGGGAAGTCAGGTGAAGGTTGTCGCCGCTCTTAAAGCCGTGCTCGCCGATATCGCTGCACATCCGGGCGAATCCAATTACCAGGGAGGGTTCTGTTGGCCCGGCCTCGTAAATCCCTCTCCACGTGCAGCGTTATCGATCCATGCGGCCCGTAAAGGGGGCTCCGGGAGGGTCCACCAGATTCCCCACGCATTACAGCGCCGGCCTCAGCTGCATCATAAAGCAGCCTTTATGATATTTTAATCATGCGGAAACGGCAACGGTGGGGAAAATAAAAACAAAGCAAGCCGTAAACATAGGGGGTGGGGCGTTCGCAGCAGGACGCATCGACCTCACACTCCAGTAACTTGTAAAACTATGTAGGGGGGGGGTCAGGATCCATCCGCAAATGCCAGCCGGCTTCCAAGGCAAAACTACAACTACAACAACAGAATTAACCTTCTATGCAGAGGCCGAAGGAAGTCTCTTCGCAAGAGCTTGTTCCCTTTGACAGCATTCAGCTAGGCATCCGGGGGGGGCGGTGGATAGGAATAGAAACAGCAGAAACCCCAGGTACCGGCAGGTTGCATTGGATGGTGGATCTTACAGGATTGTGATTCCACCCCCCCCCCCCCCCACGGGTACAAATGGAGCAGAGCGTTGAGGCTGTGCCAGTGCCCGTCTGTCTGTGCCGCCGCCAGCGGCATGCGAGAAGCCGTCGGTGGGTTAAAACCTCCCTGAGCCGTTGTCCTTACAGAGGGGCTGCAGAGAGATTATGCACAGTCAGGATCCAAACCAGAGCGGCCCGGGAGGGCAGGCCGCCACGGCCCTGGAGAATGTTCTGTTTGACTAGTATGCAGACGGTTCCCTGAATGTTTTCATTACATTTTCAGAAATAAATCTGCCCTGCTTGGGGTTCTTCCGGCAGGGGCCACAAAAATGCTGACCTCCCTCAGTATGGGGTGGGCGGTCCCCACACGTACAGGAACATTGGGCCCAAACGCAAGCCGCCTGAAGGCCGCTTGAAGGTCGTCTGAAGGCCGCCGGCTGCACCTAACACGGAGCCTGGCTGCATTGACTCCCAGCTGCAGTGTCTCCTGGGACCTGACCTCCTAATTAAACATAATTAATTCTTAAAGGAGATTATGGATGTGCCTCTGATACTGTTTGACGTGAGGTTACAGAGTCAGCTGACCCAACTGGCCTTCTCTCATTGGAACACGGTTTCCATGGTGCTGCTGCAGCATAGCAGTGGTGATCAGTGACCGTTGAACATGTGACCAGTCCACTGGAACCCTCCACACACAGCAGGTACCAAAAACAAGGTGCAAGGAACGCTGTACAGGAAAGAACATCAGACACCATTTCCAGAATACTGCATTAGTTACAAAAAGAATTATGGATGAGAGATGAAAAGCCATAGAGTATAGATTATAAAATGTTCTTATGTCTCTCCAGTCCATTGCAACTCTGGGCCGTGCACCACTGCACACTCACTGCACACTGCATCAACTGGACGGAGCTACAGTCGGACACTGAACAACACACTCACTGCACACTGCACCAACTGAACAGTGCTACAATTAGACATGGCAGCACCTGGACACTGCCGCACTTGCTTGTCTTGCATGTCCGCAGGCCTACAAGTGATTGCCGAAAGGCCGCATAATAATAAATAATAATGAACCACTTTGAGAAAGATTAAATGATAGTTTGTTCTCCAAAAACGCAAGCGTCACTTGCCACAGAGACTCTCGCATATGAATAATGAAACGAATCAATCTGTCTGATTCCGGTTCCACCAGATGACTATTCATCACATCATTATTCATTCATCACAGACTTGTCGTTCGTTTCATTGTGACGGGCATTTTCTTTTGCCGAACACATGATTTATTAAATACATTTAAGGCAGAAAGGGCAGCTGAAACATAATTCACAGCATGTAAATCCACTCACGGGCCATAATCTCCCGCTATGGACTGGTCCAGTTTAGGTAATAAGCAGCAAATGACACTTTGTGAGAAGTTTTAATGAGCAGCCTAATGCTGGACATACATAACACAGAGACACGGAGCACTTAAGGCTAAGCTCGCATCAGGAATGCACTCTGTATTTTATACTAGAGCTCAAGCTAAGCCACACACACACAGGCACACAGACACACACCTATATATCCACAGTGACTTGCACTGATAGTCTCCGGCGGATTGGGGGGGCTTGCGGTAAGAAGCACCAAGAGGGGCTCACATAGCGAAAGGCCAAAGGTCTCTGGGTCTCAGTCTCCATCTCTCCGTCTCTCCTGGGGGAATCGATTTCAGGGCATTGAACTGGAGGGAGTTTCCAATCAGTGAGTGTGACATCGCCAGCCCAGTGCTGGATCGTCAGAGCGGCCTCTCAGCATCGCTCTTGTGGTTGGCGATAGAGAGAGAGCGAGAGAGAGAGAGAGAGAGAGAGAGAGAGAGAGGTAGGCCGGGGCTGAAGAGAGACACTTCCCAGCGAGCGCGTACTTCATTATGCTCGCCTGTCCTGACAAAGCCCGCTGCCACACGGAGACGCACACAAGGCTGAGGGGCCCCGCAGCACGACGGCGTTTAGAATGAAGATATGGGGGCAGCACATGGTTTTCAAGGTGGGCCGACTGGAAAATGACAAACACAAATAACAGGCAGAAGCAGCAACGGAGCAGAGGAGCCCACCAGCCTGTGGCATCAGCAGCCGAAGGAAGCGTTTGCTGGTATGAAACGGCTGCTTTCGGATGTAGTCTCGTTCCCAGTGGGATGGTGGCCGTTAACCACGGTTGTGTAAGCAATTAATGAGCCTCGTTGTAACCAAATACTTTCCAATCCCTGCCTCAGGGGTTGCCTTTACAGCCACTACATTGGCTGGGATGGTAAAAAGCCCCCACCCAGCCTCTCAGTGGGGCAGTCTCCTCCCCATTATCATCCCATTAAAAGATATTGATTTTGTTTTGGTGGGGGCCGTACCTCGCTATGTGGAGATAATGGGCAATTGCAGTCCTGATGTCACGCTTTCACCTCTGGGTGGTGGGGAGCCGATGAGGTATAAGCGAGTCCCGATATCAGGCTTTCACCTCTGAGTGGCAGGGAGCCGATGAGGTATAAGCGAGTCCCGATGTCACGCTTTCACCTCTGGGTGGCAGGGAGCCGATGAGGTATAAGCGAGTCCCGATGTCACGCTTTCATCTCTGGGTGGCGGGGAGCCGATGAGGTATAAGCGAGTCCCGATGTCACGCTTTCATCTCTGGGTGGCGGGGAGCCGATGAGGTATAAGCGAGTCCCGATATCACGCTTTCATCTCTGGGTGGTGGGGAGCCGATGAGGTATAAGCGAGTCCCGATGTCACGATTTCATCTCTGGGTGGTGGGGAGCCGATGAGGTATAAGCGAGTCCCGATGTCACGCTTTCATCTCTGGGTGGTGGGGAGCCGATGAGGTATAAGCGAGTCCCGATATCACGATTTCATCTCTGGGTGGTGGGGTGCCGATGAGGTGTAAGCGAGTCCCGATGTCACGCTTTGTTTTCCGGCGGTGAACCTGGATATCATATACCCTCATAAGAAGCTCTGCATTCTTGACATCATCTAACAGTTTAAGAAAAAGCTAATT
Organism: Stomatorhinus ivindoensis; assembly: GCA_019775895.2. NCBI lineage: Eukaryota > Metazoa > Chordata > Actinopteri > Osteoglossiformes > Mormyridae > Stomatorhinus > Stomatorhinus ivindoensis. The sequence continues at coordinate 27,213,056 of JABFEB020000040.1, forward strand.
TCAACAGTAGGTATTTCTTGGCTGTCATCCACTTGCATCAAAAGATGAATAAAGAATATCTAGCAATTTGAGGACAGGAACTGAGCTGAAACGCAGCATTCTGGGTGACAGAGCTTTAATGGACTTGTTGAGAGTGATGATGTTAATTATCTTTTTTGTGATGATGCTACATTCCCCCTTCAGTATAGGGAATAAGAGATGCTTTTATGTATACACTGCTACTCCCCTTGGCTTGAGACTGAAAGCGATGCCTTTACCTTAAGGATCAAAGTCTTGGCAGGAATTTAGCTGCCGTCAGTAAGTCAGCTAAACAACTGGCACCTCTCCGGGACAATCAACAGCATTCGCTAAGCAAACACAGACGCTTGTGACTCGAGAGTCCTCTAAGGACAAGGATTAGCAATGTTTAAGATATGACCCCAAAAGACTGAAGTAAACAAGTGAAAAATAACAGTCATCTTTGGTCCATGCGCATAGGAGAGGGAATATGCAAAGCAAATGTTTGCTTGGCAGAATTGCAAAAGTAATATAGGTGACTAATAAAATACAGAAAATGAATGACACGCATTACCGTGTGGTGAAAGATTCAGTGGCACGTCCTTCAAAAACAGAATGAATAGTGATGAATTCAGCACCGAAAGCTGTGAGATTAATTTAGCACACGTAGAGGCTTGGTAATAATAAGCAGGCAGCCTTCCCAGTATTTCTTAGGCATAACTTGCATTAGCTCTGCACGCCTCAGGGGTCCCGCACCCCCAGGCAGGGCTGAACCCCATTCGGCTGTTCCTGTGCAGCCACTGGCCAGATGCAGCCGGGTCGATCTACCTGCAGTGTCGAACCAGGTGATCGTCTTTCCTCCCCTCTTTCATTCACTCAACCCTTTTCTACACTATGTGGACAAAAGTATTGGGACACCTGGCTATTACACCAACTGTACAGGAACGTTTACGACATCCCATTCTAAATCCATAGGCATTTGTATGGAGCTGGTCCCCCTTTGCAGTTATAACAGCTGCCGCTCTTCTGTGAAGGCTTTCCACAAGCTTATGGAGTGTGTCTGTGGGAATTTTTGCCCGTTCATCCACAATAGCATTTGTGAGGTCCCAGAGTCCCAGAGTCATCCATCAGACTGGCAGACAGAGAAATGTGATAAATCACTCTACTGAACATATTTCCAGTGCTCCAGAGTCCAGTGGTGGCATGGTTTGCGCCATTCCATCTGACGCTTGGCATTGCGCTTGGTGATGTGAGGCTTGCATGCAGCTACTGGGCCATGGAAGCCCATTCCATGAAGCTCCCGGCCCACAGTTTTTGTGCTGGGGTTAATGCCAGAGGAAGTTTGGGACTCTGCAGTTACTGGGTTGACAGAGCGTTGGTGACTTTTACACACTATGCAGCTGGTGACCCCGCTCTGTTACTTTATGTAGTCTGCCACCTCATGGCTAAATTTCTGTCCTTCCTAAACACTTCTACATTGCAATGATATCACTTACAGGTAACCATGGAATATCTAGCAGGGAAGAAATTTCACAAACTGATTTATTGCAACGGTGGCATCCTATGACAGCACCACAGATGAATTCCTTGAGCTCTTCAGAATGACCCATTCTTTCAAAGGTTTGTAAACCTGACTGCATGGCTGGGTGCTTGATTTTATACACCTGTGGCAATGGGTCTGAATGAAACATCTGAAT
>JABFEB020000040.1:27214849-27226733 GCA_019775895.2 Stomatorhinus ivindoensis
TCAAACTACACAGGTTCAGATTCAAACTTTATTTGAAATACAACTCCCTTTTCTAATTGAGCGAAACAAATGCAATTGCAAAATACAAATGGTGCAATTTCCCCACTGAGGAAGAAAGAAGAGCAATCAATTAAAAATAAAAGTCCAGCGTAAGTTTGAAGTTATGCTAATGCAGATTTAACATTCCTGTTAATATTCATTGGCATACACAAATTAGAATTTGTCTTACAATTACCGCATTTTGTTTTTAATAACCGCAGGATTCAGCCTAAACTATAGCACAAAACAACACTAAATCATACCCATTAATTGATAAGTCTCCCTCCATTTCATGTAGAAAAATTTTAAACCTCATTTTTCATGATGTGGACCCAATCCCATACCGGTCCCTACACACTCCGCCTTCATTTTGAGTCACACTCCCGCTGAATCGCCCTCACAACACGCCCTATGCACTTAAACTGAAGGAAATGCTCAGAAGAAAGATTTGAGACAGACTTGCCCTCGCAGCGCCTTTTTACGGTCTTCTTTACCGGAAAGAGGAAATGCATTACGTAGTGATTTGACAAAATGAAGAAGCTGTATTGTATTTTCTTTAATGACATGCCAGTTATTTTAAAAAAGCACAAAGTTTATCTAATGCGAGAAAACGACGGCTACGTCGTCTTATTGCACTGACTGAGCAATCTGAAGTATGTACACGTGTCATATTGACGATTGTACTATTTCTACCATAGCTAACTTAGTTTACACGCATAAAACATTACGCATTACTTCTGTACCAAATACCAGATCAGATCTGTAGAGGAAAAAACAGGCAAATATGAAACATAAATTGTTATTGCTGGTGTGATGTTGCTCGAGTTTGCGTACGAAAGTTTCTTTGCGTGGTTTCTAGTTTAAAAAGTACATGAAATCTCTCTTTAATCGGATCACGATAAAATCTCTGTACTGACCAGCTACAAATAGCTGCTTTCCTATTTTTTTCTGCAGCGATGAATTATAACATGTAACACAGAATTTCTATGTGTATTTCACAGTGCTGTTAGAATCCAATTATTACATTATCAAGAACATGACATTGTGTATTTTTTTTTCTTTTTTCGTGCTGTTCTGTTTGCCGTTATCCCACCGCTCTGTCCAATGATCTCAGTCACCTTCTGACACACAGACACTCCTCACCTGGATGACCTCCATCCCTTCCTAGTTCCCCTCAATCAGGCTCTCACCAGCTTAGGTGCCTGCTGACTTAAGCGACAGAGAAATAATGTGCTCATCTCTGCCATTGTCTCCCATCTGGAAACATCCAGCTGAGTTTTTTTTTTCTTCTGTGATAGATTGTTCTCCTGCTCTTATCCTAGACGCTCAATACGGCGCAGGTCCCAAACGAAACACTTCTGTCCATTTATTGAATCACACACAATGAGATACATAGGCAGATATTCTTTAAAGAGACCCAGGTACTTTGCGGATGTTCTGCTTGAAGTCTGTGCAATATGTACCCTGGCATTGGGTATGATGGCAGAGTGTGAGTATGTGGGCAATTCTTCACACATTGAGATGTTTTGTATGTGTTTCGAATCTTTCAGTGTGTCAGGCGTCAACGAGCAGGCAAATAAGCTTCAGTTATACTCGTTACTAGAACTCACATCCATCCATCCATTCCCACTTATCCAGGACAGTAGTGTTTCCCAATCTTGTCCTCTAGGATCTACAGACAGTCCACCATTTTTGCTCCCTTGCAGCTCCCAGTATGGAGCAAAAATGTGGATTTTACTGGCAGGGAGCTTGGAGGGAGCAAAAACATGGACTGTCTGAGGGTCCTTGACGACTGGGTTAGGAAACAGCACTACAGGATCACAGTGAGCCTGGATCCCACCTGGAAGCAAAGGGCACAAGGCTGGGGACATCATGAACTCATCATGAAGTGAATGAAATGAAATGGCAGACTACTGGTTAGACAACAGAAATACTGAAGCTGAGCTGTGGTTGGTTGGCCCTGGGTCACATGACAAGCTCCTTCCTGCACCTCCCTGCCTTTGTCTCTGTTTTATATTGTCGTCCTTTTGAGAGTCTTGAGGCATCTGTATACATCAACCAGGCTGGTTATCAGCTGCCCACAACCTAAATCCATATCAGGATGTGAGTGCAGCAGACTTCCACTTACCTTTTCATCATTTCCTGACTGTTATCTCTGTTCCCAGTACTGAACCTGCCGAAAACCCACCCCACCCAGTCCACCCAAAACCTCAGCCGGGACCCTGACGGGTTTCGGGGCCTCAGCATGTCACCAAAGCAGCATCCTGGTGACAGTACAGCTTGGCGCCCAGGACACTGGAAGCGTAATCTGTGACACCCGCTAAAAAGGCGTGTGATCCGGCCCAGCCGACGCTAACAAGCAGCACCGCGGTTTCTGGGTCGGCTTTACGAGCTCAGTGATGGGCTGTCAGCACCAGGGGCCTCAGGCATCAGGCCCCAAGAACTCCTTTTTCTCTCTCACTGTTTGCTGGGACATCTGCTTCTTTTAGGATATGATGCTCTTCTACGGTGGTGCAGTAATGAAATGGGTGAATTAGTCTAGCAGTGAGTCTCGCAGTTAAAAAGTATCATTTAATATTTCCATTGTTTTTCTCCTAAGGAGGTTGTTTGTGTACTTTTCTTTAAAAAAAGAAATTCGACTGATTCAGCTGCTTAGTTTTGCAGCTCGGTGGGTTTCAGTCTATAATGAGCTAGACCTCCTTCTCTTCTAGAACAGTCACACTGTTGAGAAAGAAACTTTTTTTCTGAGAATTTTTGAGAACTTCGGCACCTGATATTCCTGAGATTCACATTTTTTCCCAATTTTTCCTCGTGAGGTTTACTCTGCACATTGTGCCTCTCTCCCTGGCTCACAATCTCACTAAAAGACAGGCTGGCTATTGTGTCCACATCTTTGATTTGAGTCCAATGGCATTACAAAGGGTCTTAATTTGTGGCATCAGAAGGGGTTAGGGGGAAGGGTCTGCAGAACTTAGAAGAAGAATCCAGCAGAGTCCTGTAGTATGTCCCAAATGGAGAGAGAGAAGCAACCAATCCTAGGTTTACTGTCCCACTTTGCCTCCTCAGTCTTCTCCAGCATCTGTTTGAGCATCTGGCTGAAACGCTCCACCAGCCCCTGTCCAACTTCAGATGATAAACAGACACACGGAGAGCCTGGGGCCCCCACGGTCTGCAAGGTAAACACAGTCCCTTGGTCAATCCGAGGATCCTTGGGGGTGTCTACATGACTACGAAGCAGAAGGAGTCTTCTGGCTATTGCCTTTGCTGTCGTTATGCCTAGAGTCAGTGCGTGAGAAGTGGAATGAACTACCCACTCTTGGGTCTTTTAAATAATCAGTAAAAGCACCAATAGGCTGGTGATCTCCTATCCCGGACAATTAAACCAGCCCAAGATGTGGTCCCCGCACTTGACTTTCTGCATTTACGGCAAAAAGTTTCTGGGATTTGAAGCTTACGGGCCCAGTCCCCTAGTCAGAGCAGGCCTTCCCATTTCCCCCACTTCGCCCTCAATGAGTCCAAAACAGACTTATTTTAATCAGGTCTGGGAAACAGAAAATGTCAAGTCGAAGTAGGACAGGTGCTGCCAAACGGCCACTCCACTGGTCTCCTTCAAGGGTCCTCACACGACGGTGAAGGTCAGGTGTACCTCTTAAATACCTTTAAGTCCGAGAGCCTTTAAAGGTGCAGGGCTGGATGCCGAGACGAGATGAAGGGCCGTGCGGGCGTATACTATTAACCACTCGTGCTTCTACCTTGAATATTGCTGGTCCAGCTCCTCTCCATTACCCTTGAACAAGGGGCTTAACATGAAATAATAGAGCAAAATATTCAGCTATACATTGAAAGAACAGACAGTCCTTTGGATAAAAGCATGTCAGGTAGCTAAATGTAAACTACTCTTGTCATGTGACCTTCTGTCTATACTTGACTCCAATCATCACGGGTGTCAGTAGTGAGTAACTGTGCTATCAGACAGCACACACGGCCCATGTATATAAGCTGTATTTGCAGATCAGTCCCTGATATAACGTTAGTTTTGCCTAAGTGACCGATTTGCCCCCTGTCTCAGGAGCAGTGTTAAGCGATGTAGCCTCAGGGTTGATATTGATTTTCCATGCTAGCATACATTCTCACAGAAAGCACATGAGCGTCCGTGAGCAGCCAGCGGCGCGTGCGGTTTGTAAGCACATTCCCGACTGTCTATCTGCTACAGATTTCCATGGAACAGTGTGTGAGTGTTGGGCGAGCAGGCAAAGTGGGGTAACGTGTGTAAACTAACTACTTCTTCCTCCCCATTTCCATTTGAATATCTTGAATAATGTATTATGGAAAGAAGCGATGCATTTCTGCAAGACCTTTGTCAGTTTGCGTTATTCTGATCGGTCAGCCCTGGCATGTCAGCCCACTGGCGGTGGCTTTAAAGCTGGAAAAATGCAGTAAAAATCAGTGTTTCGCAGGAATGCGTAATTGAGGTAGGCAGGTGGGACAGCGTTTGTCTATTCATTTGAAGAAGAAAAAAAAAGGAAAACATGAGCTGTTGTTTGCTTAAGCGCTGAGCGTTTGGCCCTTAAATTAGCGCAGGAAGGAATTGCCATAAAATGATATCCTGGCTGTGTTTTACTACCTGCGGTTCCAATAAAAAACAGCAATAATATCAAATGTCTCACTGTCCCTTCGGAAAACGGTTCACGTGAAAATTGCACCTGCAATCTCAATGATCTCTTTGTGAAGCAGGAACTCAGGGCTGTTTCTTCAGAATATAAATATGTTTAGGGCTTAACACCAGCTGAGCATTCTTCTTAATCTTAAATTTAATTAGCACGTAAGCAATTATGCCATTGTCATGTTGTCAGGATTGATTAAATGTTCTACTCGCCATGGTAAAGTACACAAAGCACAGTGCAGGATAAACAGCGAACCGCAGGTGACGAGCCGCAGCTAGGCAGGAGGGATCTGGGAGGCAGCAAGCAGGCTGGGCTTCTGTGGTTGATGGCGGAGGCTGTAACAGTCTCTGGATCGAATGACAAACACCGGTGAATGTGACTGATGCAGGGCCTCAGGGAGAATCTACAACAGAAACAGGTCGGGTCATTGTCACTTACTTTCACAATTGTCAACTAAAAAGACACCTCTACTCAAGAGCTAATCATTAAGCAGACATTACTATACTAAATCTACTCATTAAGCAGACATTACTACTCAAAATCTACTCACTAAGAAGACACTTCTATTCAAAGTCTACCTACTAAGCAGGCACTACTACTCAAAGTTTACTCACTAAGCAGATACTTCTATACAAGGTCTACTCACTAAGCAGACATTACAACTCAAAATCTACTTACTAAGTAGACATTGCTACTCAAAGTCTACTCGCTAAACACACATTTCTACCCATAGTCTACTCACTAAGCAGACACTTCTACTCAAAGTGAAATGTTCCCATTTTCTGTTAGATCCTGGTGAGCTACAGAATTGGCATTTGCACCAGCATAAGTGAAAAACAATAGGGCAGATCTGTGCTGAGGATCTTTATCGGCGAGGCTGGAGACTCGGGAATTCTGGTCTGACTTGTTTTATCCAGTGCCAGTGCCGCCGGGAGCATTCCAGAATTTTTTTTTACAATCTACAGATATAAAAATGTTTATACTGGTCTCCTAGATGGTCAGACACGCAAAGGCAGACATAATGGCGGTAATGGAAAGGTGTTTATATAGTTATATATTCTAGTTTAAATCAGTGCTCGATGTCTGGGCTAGGTACTACACAGGATGATAAAAACACCATGAAATATTTGTATGTAAATCTATCTGACGGAATTCTTATCAAGGGCAGGTATTTCATTTTAAAATATCTGACCTGAGCAGGTTTTATAAGAAACTGAAAAAAGGTTGAAATGACAGGATGGCTGAATAGGTAATAAAAATATATAAATATATTATAATTACAAATTCAAACGAACACTGACATTCATGTTTTTAATTAAAACACCCCCTTATATTGTGACAGATAATGGGTGAATCCTTCTTTCAGATACATTCATAAAGAAATAAAATTACACTCTGTAGTCCATTAACTTCCTGCTTTTCGGATTCTCTTGGATCCCAGCCCGTCGCCAAATGATCTTAGGGCTTATTGCTCCATCCGATCTGCAGATGGACAGCAACTGCATTTCCGAAGAGCCGGCCTTTGGCAAGTCATGACTCAAGGAGCTGAACATTTACCAAACCTGAATGACATACCAACACACAAAGATGGACATGGAAGAATGTTGCCACGATACAATGCTGAACAGGATGCGTGAGGGAGACCGATCTTCATTCAACCTCAGACATCTCCCCGCTGAGGAACTGAATTAATGGCTGGGAAGAAGCCAAGGTGTAAGGTGGGATACATTTCTACAGGGCAAGCATTTTTATTTTCACAGAGCTGGAGCAGAAGACAAAGCAAAGGTCAATCAGCAGAGAGTCCTCAGATGGGTAAGACAAGATTGATAGCATATCAAGCTTCAGGAACACAATACACAGTCTGATCACACTTTGTTTTACAGAGTCTGTTTGTTCTGCCAGCACTGTGGCAAAGGACAACCCTCTGCATGTTTGACTGTGGGGGGTTGGGGGGTAAATTCACTAGAAGGACAAAAATCAAAGGCATCTCTAGCACTACATGAATTGGATGATCAAAATTTCTTTAAAACACTTTTGTATAACCTGTGCAGGGTGTACCCCCCCAACAAATGCACATTAATTAGTCTAAATTGCAAATTCATTTTTAAAATCAACAGCCCAGTAATGGTTTAGCCTTCCTATTTTATAAATCTATAGTATTGCTATTGCCCCCCCCCCCCAATGATTCTGACCAAAGTAAGTAGTTAGAAGATGGATGGATGAATGGATGGATGGCCATAGGTGCGCACGTGCTTGCCCTTGCTCATCTGTTACATCTCCGATACCCCACTGAACTCCTCTGTCACATCTCTGATACACCACTGTTGTCCTCTGTTACATCTCCGATACCCCACTGTACTCCTCTGTTACATCTCCGATACCCCACTGTACTCCTCTCTTACATCTCCGATATCCCACTGTACTCCTCTCTTACATCTCCGATACCCCACTGTTGTCCTCTGTCACATCTCCAATACAACACTGTACTCCTCTGTTACATCTCCGATACCCCACTGTACTCCTCTGTTACATCTCCGATACCCCACTGTACTCCTCTGTTACATCTCCGATACCCCAATATACTCCTCTGTTACATCTCCGATACCCCATTGTACTCCTCTGTTACATCTCCGATAACCCACTGTACTCCTCTGTTACATCTCCGATACCCCAATATACTCCTCTGTTACATTTCTGATACCCCACTGTACTCCTCTGTTACATCTCCGATACCCCACTATACTCCTCTGTTACATTTCCTATACCCCAATATACTCCTCTGTTACATCTCCGATACCCCACTGTACTCCTCTGTTACATCTCGAATACCCCACTGTACTCCTCTGTTACATCTCCGACACCCCACTGTACTCCTCTGTTACATCTCCAATACCCCACTGTACTCCTCTGCTACATCTCCGACACCCCACTGTACTCCTCTGTTACATCTCCGATACCCCACTGTACTCCTCTGTTGCATCTCCGATACCCCAATATACTCCTCTGTTACATCTCCGATACCCCACTGTACTCCTCTGTTACATCTCCGATACCCCACTGTACTCCTCTCTTACATCTCCGATACCCCACTGTACTCCTCTGTTACATCTCTTGGCCTTTGCTCAGCCAAACACGAAACCACAAGGAATCCAGCAAAGATGAGCAGAGCAGTAAAATGCAGGCCCCTCATTGGTTAAACATGCAGCTTTGTCAGAGTCAAAGAGCAAAACCCCAAGGACCTTCCGGGGTCCTCCTGGCTTCCTGCCAGGACCTTTCGCCCCGAGCCTGAGTGCACATCCCCTCCCGAGTCACCAGCCGGCGGCATCCTGCTGCCCCCCCTCCCCCCCCGAACATACCCCGAGAAGCCAGAATCGCCAGATTATTAACCTGAGGGAGAAACCGCATCAATTATGCATATGTACATCATGAATGGATAGGGGATGAGTAACACGACTACGGTCGGAACACATTTAGGGTGAACATCAATCGAAAATGTGCAGCGGCACAGAAAATGTTGAGTTCCACATTCTACATCATATCTGCGGTGTTATACTGCGGTTCCATCATATATATCTCTTACTACGTCCTGCAGCACCCAGAAAGCATTTCCCAAAGCACGCGTGGATTAGCCACGGTTTACAGGAGCTCCGTGAAGCTATGCGTCAGTTTGCTTTCCCCGTGTAGAAGCCGGACGTCCAGGCTGGGCGGTCTCTGCTCTGCCCAACCCCGCTGGTCTCCTCAGGGCGCTATCTCCGCTCAGCAGCCATTCGCACACCTTCACAGTTATCACTGATAATCAGCTGCAGCCCTGAAACACCATCACTGATTTTTTTTTCCCGTTGGCTAGATATATCTGGACTTTCATTGAATTTGGTACCTGCCCACGTCTCCTCACTGGCTGGCCCTGCTGGATCTGCAGTGAATTTTTCTGTTTTTAAATGTCATTCACTTGACTTCATGAATATAAGGACTGGCATCCCATTAAGGGGGTGTTCCTGCCATGTGTGCCCAGTCCTGTCTGGGAAGGGCTCCAGGCCCCCTGACCTTGTCCAGGGTAAGTGGATTGATGGATGGATGGTTGGATGGATGGATGGATGGATGGATGGAAGGATGGAAGGATGGACAATAGTATAATGTCTGAGACTACTGACACCAAAATCTGAAACTTAATGCAATTTAAAGTGTTGTTCCATTTCCTAACAGCACAGCACTGACTTGAACATTTTCCTCCAGTGAAAATATCACCTTTGCAACTAACTGGAAAAGTCTAATGAATGCAGATGCATTAGATTCACGTTTCCTTAAAATAACGGATTTGCCTCATGTGGTGGGAGGAAACAGGAGAGCCCTTCAAGGCAGCGGTAAGAGCTGTGGGCATCCTGAGGGAGTCAAAGGTGCGATGTTTCTCGCCGTCCCCGAGCATGGCACTCCACACGTCCACTGAAGCACCCTAAATCAAGCTGTGAGGAACGAGATGACTTATCGTGAGAGCGACTGACACTTTCATATCCACACAGGAAACGCTCCAGTGCACCAGCCAGAGGCTGCAGCTGGGCTCGGCCGCTTGCTGGGGACTCCAGCCAAAAAACCCAACGGGTCCCTTCATCACAGCCATGTGTGAGATCCTCAGGCTCCCTGCACCCAGGGCGGCAGTCCGCAGCAGAGATCTTCAGGCTGAATTAATCATCCATCTACAATAATTGTTTATTAGGAGCACAAAGGAGCCAGTAGCCTGCCCTAAACAGCTACGGCAGGTGCACACCCCGGACAGGATGCCAGTCGTACAAGGGTCAATTAGAGATGCTAATCATTCTGAGTGCATCTCTTTGGTCCATGGGAGGAAATTGAAGTACCAAGAGGAAACATGTAAACTCTACAAACACACACACACACACACACACACAGGAAGTGGGATTCAACCCCCGAACACAGGAGTGAGACAGCAGTATTAACCATCACTGTACCTCCCGTTAGTTTATTATTATTACATTATTTATATCACTGCAACTCTCTACTGGACAAGCAGTCATGGAAGATGGATGAATGGGTCACTTACTTAATTATGCAAATATATTGTAATTACATTTGAAACTGCATTATTTTAAGGACCGGTACATTACCATAAACACTGAATTCACTGTGATACATTTGGTGCTGCTTAACATCAAAGTCTGGCACATTTTATAGTTTAAACCTCCATGAAACGTCCTCTAAAAGATTAGCAGATGCAAGTACAGTGTAGACATATAACAAAACAGCAGATTAATCCAAAAACACTGGCTATGATCTGTATATATGTAGGAATGAGGACAGTCCAGACAAGTGGAGAGAAGTGAGCGAGGATCTGAGGGGTGTAATTATTCTACGGTTGCCTGTTGAATAGGACAACAGCTCTGGGAAAGATGACATTCGAATGCCAATTGGATCTGGTTTTGATGGAACTTTAGCATTTTTCTGGAGTGAGTCACTGGGACACTGGGTGAGGGGGGAGGAGTCTATGACAATCCTGCCAGCACGTCTCCTCATCCGGGAGAGCAAGATTTTTTGACCGAGCAGGAGATTGCAGCTGACAGCCTCCTTTGTAGCTCTGCTTCTCAGAAAACCATATGTTAAAAGTTACAAAAAAATCATCAGCAGATTCCAATCAACAGCTCAGTCGGGATATATTATTTAAGAGCTTGACAAAAAGCAGCTCCCTAACCCTAACCAGGATAAGGACTGAGAATATCAACCGCAGTACTCATCCTAAATTTCTTTAGCTGGGTGCAAATCGTCTCACACACCGTGCTGAGTAACAACACATCATTTTGTGTGTCAAATACCTGCTGCTTGTTAAAATGTGTCCCACAGAGCCGAGGACAGGGGCCTTCGTGAAGAGACCGCATTTTCTGAAGCAGACGTCGCATGTAAAGTGCGCGGTTCTAACCGTAACAGCAAACAAGGGCTGCCAGGGGTTAGCGCGCCTCTGCCGCGTTTTCACAGTTACCACAAAAGCCCAAGGTTACTCACCACGACGCAAGGGAGACTGACTTAGGGAAAAAAAAAAATGGAATGACCGCTGACATACACAGCCTTTGATGTGGGCAGCCATGTTTGAAAATGTATGTATGAGAGTGTGACAATGGTGTTCGATGGAAAAATGCAGAGGGGTGCCTCACAGTGACCAAGAAAGGAAATTCCATTATATCGGATATTAGATTCAGTTTCAGAGTCTTTTTAAATGCTGCTAAATATAGTGACAGGTTGCCTTGTCAGGAGATCAAAGGATGTACAGTTACAGAGCATATACATGCATTTTATTTATGTGGCAAATGCTTTTATCCAAAGCAATATAACCTTTTTTGAGAACCCAGAGTCAGCCAGTCCCTTAAGTTATTGGGAGTTAAGGGTCTTGCTCTAGGGTCCAGCCCAGGGATTTGAACCCATAACCTTCTGATCACAAGCAAAGCATGCTAATCTTCTGAGAATAACACAACAAGGAATGGTGGCCTTAATCCCACCCCTGGCCTTGTTTACTCCTGATGATTTTACTGTCTTCCTTTACCTGTGAGCCAGGAATGATGCCTCTGTGGCCAATCAGAATCGGTAATTATTAAACTGCATGGGACAACTGAAAACAAGGCCTGGATTTGGAATCAAGGGAGAGATTTGAAGAGCCACATTTGCAGCAAATTTGTAAACATTTCACAAATTCAGAGAACATTTTCATCAAAATAGCAACACATGCTCCACATTTTACAAATGCACTGCAAATACAGAAAACACCTGCAACTTCAGAAACGCCTGGCAAATAGCCACAGCGCAACTTGGAGGACACTGTTTTTCTGGCAGTCACATGCTACTAATAATGTTTTTAACGTAAACGTTATAACTTCGCTATTAATCTGGCAAACTGCTTTGTTTTGATTTACAGTAAATAATCAGTGGCAGCTGTTTTTATGATTAACCTGTGTAGCTCTCTGAGCAGTTACTGGCTGTAGTACAGGAGTTATCAGTCACATCATATCTACCATTTACCACACAGCATCTTGATTATTTCATAGTAGGGCTGTGCCATATGTCCAAAATCATATATCACGATATGTCATCTCATATTCCGATAACGATATACAGTCAGGTCCATAAATATTGGGACATCGACACAATGCTAACATTTTTGGCTCTATACACCACCACAATGG
>JABFEB020000040.1:27239121-27256741 GCA_019775895.2 Stomatorhinus ivindoensis
CGTGCTGGATGCAGAGTGGGCCGTGCTGGATGCAGAGTGGGCCGTGCTGGTTGCAGTGTGGGCCGTGCTGGATGCAGAGTGGGCCGTGCTGGATGCAGAGTGGGCCGTGCTGGATGCAGAGTGGGCCGTGCTGGTTGCAGTGTGGGCCGTGCTGGATGCAGAGTGGGCCGTGCTGGATGCAGAGTGGGCCGTGCTGGATGCAGAGTGGGCCGTGCTGGTTGCAGTGTGGGCCGTGCTGGATGCAGTGTGGGCCGTGCTGGATGCAGTCACAGCACAGCTCAGTGTGGGAGCGTTCACTGAGTAACCAGGTAACTGGGTCAGGAGGCCGGCGTAGCCGCCAGGCTGCCGGGTGCTATGCCCCCCCACCACCACCACCTGTAAGCACAGTCGCTCTATAGCAAGTCAGCGACCAACAGGCTACTGCAGTCCCCAAACCAGGAATCCCAGCACAAGCCTCATCGGCAAAATCTCTGGGAGAAATCTCCTTTCTGCCCCAACCATATATGTTATATATATTAAAACACGTCCAGAAACTTGGGCCGTGACATATGACAGGCATGAGACCCAGTTACAGAGGGCACACTGGTTCCGACTGCTCTGTGGCCCAATGGGCTGGCCCAGCCAGGGCGGGTGCTGGGGGCTGGCCCCCATCCCATGTGTGTGCGTGTGGAGTTTGCGTGTCTCTCCTGCCGGGTGGGCTTCCTCCTACAGTCCAGAAACCCCCATGCCGAATGAGTCTGGAAGATGGATGATGGTTTGGACGCCGCACTCTTAACCCTCCAAGTGAATGTCAGAGCTATCTGTTTAGAATCACCAATCTTAGCTTGGCAGTTTGGGGGGGGGGGGCAGGGAATGCACAAACCCATGTAAGAGAGACTGTTTCTTCTATTTCTATACTGTCGTTATTATCGTAATAATAATGGACAAATAGACAATTTGACCATCAATTCAGTAACTTGGAAAGGAATACGGTCTGGAAACTGGATCATTTCATTCTTTTTCTTGCAGCAGCAAAAACCCGTTGCCAAAATTTTTTATCGTATGACAAAGATTGTTTCTCTGTTTAGCATTTGTGCTGACATTCATGTGAGGAATCCTCCAGGAATCCCTGACGAGGCCGCCAACTGTCAACCCTGACTGCTACCACAACCATTTTATCCGCCATGTTTGTTTTTTATTACCTTGCAAAGTTGTCAGGTTGCAGGTGGGCATGCATCAGCACCACGAACAACATCAGCTGTCAGCATCCTCCCAGCACGCAGAGCGGGGCCTCAGTTGCCACAAGCGGGTCGGCCGTTCGGCACAGAGACGGGCTGTTTGCCGGCGCCGGGACGTGTCAGTCCGCTGTCAGGATCTGACCCGACCGTCTCGGGGAGGCTGAGATAGCTTGCAGCGGCTCCGCGGGCCCAGGACCGAGAAAATAAGGGAACGTAGGCCACCTCCTAATGGATCACATTAACAAATGTAATAAATGCAGTCCACTCATTACACCCCATTTCTATTCTTATCCCCATTAATTACGAAGTGGGTCCTGCTTCATCTCCATATAGCAGCTCCTTGCAGCCGTATCTGGGACATTGCAGTTAGGCTCACCGTCCAAGAAAGTCAGAGGTTGTAAAATGTGTAAAAGATAATATATCTATAAAATAATACATACATCATATATTTGCACACTTTGTTTCATATGGACCTACATATTTTTATAGATCAAATGTAAAAGTTAGAGAATTTGAGCCCAGGCATTTCCAGCACAGCTCATGTTGTTCTTGAGGAGGTTATTAAACTGGACCTGAGCGCAGTTCTGCTGATGATTGATCAGCACTGCCTTCAGCACCTTCCAGTCTGCGTCTGCTTCATCCATCCATTTTCCTTAACCACGGCCCGCTTCCAACAGACGGTCATGGTGAGCCTGGAGCCTATTCCGGGATGCACCGAAAGATGCCAGCCAATCACAGGCTGCGGACACGCGCTCACACACACACACACCCACACACGCGCGCGCGCGCGCACGGAGACGCAGACACAAATTTTGAAGTCGTTTTTGCATACATTCCTGATTTTACTTTTCTGAATTTATATAATAGGAAAAACTGCCATTTTATGTATTTATATTGCCATTTTGTGCACCTGAATTCACATTCATAAGCATAAACTTCTGTATAAAAATTCTTTTTTAGTGCTTTAATTGTATGATGAATGTGACAAAAAGAGTAAACAACAGAAAAGGGAGAGTGCCAGTCTTCTGACCATTAACTGCATGACCGTATCAAATTACAGCTTTTGCTGTTTTGTAAAAGGCTGGTCACATGGAAGCAGGCTGACATTTCTCTTAAATTAGCTTCCTCTGTGCTCTTCAAAAATATTGATCTGAAAGCCAGAACTTCCTTCCGATTCAAGTTGTGGTTTTATTCAGACATCGAAGAGCCACCACGTTTTCACAACACGAGTGTTCCACTAAGCGAAAGATCTAAAAGGATTTTGAAACAGACCACCCCCCCCCCCCCACTCCCCAAATACGTTTCTTAGTGATTATTAAAAGAATTTAATTAAAAGAATTAAAAGACACAATTAAAAGAATGAATATAACAGCAATGCAAACAAAAAATAATATCAAGAAAAGCATACTGTTTCCTTTAAGAGCAGATCTGAAGAGCTGCTGTTTTATAGCATGAATATATCAAAGGGGATTGTGAAGGGGTGTCAGACAACTATTCCAAATCTGGCCCTAGTAGTTAAGAAAAGAACGAATGAGAAGACCCAGAGCATACAGAAATACCCGAAACTCTTCTGTCAGGCATATCTGCTGATGCTCATGCATTCCCTATGCACAAAATTTCTCTACAGATATTCCTAAGAGGAATGTTTTGAAATTGTGTCGAGTCAACAGAAATATTTCCTTTCAGGTGATTAAAAAACATCTGGTATATTCGCACACACACATATGACAGTGTGCCTATACCCAGACAGGGAGCTTAATGCAAAGGTTCCTACCCTGTGTATATGTATAGAAATAATGCTGGTATATTCACACACACATATATGACAGTGCGCCTATACCCAGACAGGGAGCTTAATGCAAAGGTTCCTACCCTGTGTATATGTATAGATCCTTAACAGCACTAAGAACCTAACTGTGGGTCAGTTCTATATCTGATAAACCTGCAGTCATGAAAAAACAGTGCAGAATACTAGGGGTGAGGTCAGACAAACGGGACAGAGACACAAGCGAAGAGGAACATTTGATTAAAAAACGCATTCATAGGTGTCCTCGCCAGTCAGTCTCTCAGTGATGCTCAGCAAACCAGTAGCACAGATCAGCACAGATTTTTTTATTGAAGGCTAATCTTACAAGTAATGTAACAAAGACAGCATGGCTACTTTCAGCACGCGGCACGCACAAGCATGCACGCACGCGTGCGAAGACACGTACAGTAAAAATAAATTCTGCTGTTTGGCTGGTAAGTGCCTAGGGTCTAACATCGGAGCAAAGGGGGGGTCATACTGGGCTCATTACCTCCGCCCGAGTAAGGATGACCCCCCACATAATATTTAGATTTGATAGATTTTTCCATAGCCCTTAAAGTCATAATTATCTGTTAAACAAACAAACAAACAAAAATGTTTTTCTTAGTGTTCTTTTGTGTGGGTCACTGATATAAGGACTTCAGTGTTCAGCTTGTTGATCGAACTCTTATTTCCATAATTACACACGATACTAAATATCATCAGGGTTCAGCAGGAGGACAATTGTGTAGAGGGGGGAGTCAGCTTTGCGAGAGAGGGGGGGTGATGAGCAGAGGAGGCACAGAGCAATGATTCCTAAACAAAAATATATATATATCATCTAACCAAGCTACCGCAAATAGTTAATATCAAACTACTGTGCTATGACGGTACGCCTTGGTATTCCAACACGTCTTTATGAAAATGTCAGGCTCATCTGCGGGCCTGTGCAGACTGGGGATCAGTGGTGTGGATATAAAGAGAGAAGACAGAGCATGTCAAGATCTTAAAAGTAACAATACAAAAAGTGACTGCAGCTGGAATAGGCAGATGGAGTTGCGGCCTGACCTGACTGCGGTCTAAGCATGGCGACGGCTGATCCCCTCTGCAGGACAGCAGCGTGACACCTTGCAGTCACACCCCATAGAAAAATACCCTGGTGATTTGCATAAGAGTGTCACTGACTGGCAGCCAAATGCACGGGGGAAGCAGGGGAACACCTGAACAGTGTCCCCATGTTTACTGCGAGGGGGTGCATGCTCCCCAAATATGCCTATAAAGAAATAAATGCTTCTCTGTGCATATCTGTGTGTGTGTTTGTGTATATGTAGTGCATCATTTAAAACTGAATACAGTACAAATATCTAAATAGGCTGGGAAAATGCATACATGTCGTCTTGTAGTGGACAATCTTCTCTAGTGAAAAAGGACAGTAGTACATCTCACTGATCCTAGAACAGCAACTCCTGAGTTAGTCAGGTAGCTCTACAAAGTGTTCATTTAGCGAAGGTCCCAGTTTAGTTGCCGCTGCTGTTACCACGGTGACAACTTGGCGCAGGGCTTCTTGGGCACGTAGTGGGGCTGTCCGTGAGGATCCGGGGCTCCGTATCGCAGAGGAGCAGAAGGCGCCCTCCAGCCCAGGGCACGTCCCTGATGGCGGACAGCGCCCCCTCTGCTGACCAATGGCACGGCATTCCCTCGCCGTGTCGCGTGCGTGTGTGTGTGTGGGAACTGACGTAGAATTTAAAGCGGGGACATAAAAATGGAAACCAAAACATCAAGAGCATCCTGGGGTGTATATGAAGGAAGATTAATGGCATGCCTGTGTGGTCTGTGGGGGGCTGGAGTAAGCGTGAGTGATGCTGAGGGCGAATAGATGCCTTGGGATGGGGGGGCAGGGTGGGGGTTCATGTGCAGGAGTCTCAGAGCACCGACATCTCAGTGTGTCCAAAGGGACACCTGCGGGTGTGTGTGTGTGATAACGCTAACGTCCGCACTTTACCTTACTGTGTGTGTGTAAACCCGCATACACATTGCAGTAAATCTATAGGCATGCTCAGTTGGTAAGTGCATTCATTTGGTGTGTATGCATGTGCGTGACCGTGTGTATTCGCTTGTACCTGGTGTGGGTCTTTGTATCACTGTGAATCCTTGTGTGTTTGTGTGTATCTGTGTCTCTGTGTATATCTATGTTTGTGTGTAACTGTGTGTATTTGTATCCGTGTACGTGTGTGTATCTGTATCTGACGTGGGTGTATTGTGTGTGTGTGATGTGTATGTGATGTGTATGTGATGTGTGTGTGATGTGTATGTGATGTGTGTGGGCAGTAGGGGCAGTGGCTATGTCGCAGTGGAGCTGCTCGGGTTCCAGCCCATCTGGTAGGCCCTCTCCAACGTGCGCTTGCAGTCCTGCATCACTGTACTGAAGACGATGTGTGGATACTGTTGGACCAAACGCTCCACCGTCTCTTCGTTCACCTGCCGAGACAAAGAGCAACAACACGGGGCCAATTAGTCTCAGCAGCGGCCAAGTTAAACCCAAGATGGTCGCACACTGTCAAGCGGCCCTCGTCGCTGTGGCCCGGGAGACACGACAGCATTGCAGTGGGAGAGAGGACCGGAGCCTGCCATGTTCTCATGGATAATTAGCCCATCGGAGGGGGACGTGATTGAAATTCCTTCTGTCGATACTTTCACACAACAATCAGCCTTCAGGATGAACGGTGCTCAGCAAAGGGAGGCAGGATAATCTAAACTGATTCACGGCTGAGCACGACAAACGTGAAATTAACTGCATTTTTCAAAAATCCTCCCTAAATCCCACAAACGGCCTTTAGAAGAAATTCCAATATATGAAGGTATGAAGCGGCCAACCAAGCATTTCCCGTGGGGTGGTATTTAAGGTGCCATAGAATGCTGAACACCACGTCCAACTCCTTCTCCCGTTGCGGAATCAGTGAGAAACACAACCAGTGATGGACAACCAAGCCTGTCCAACAGGAGTAGAGATTCCCTCGTCTCCGTCAGCAACGGGATGCTGTCTATCCCGGTGGATCCACTCCTGTCTGACTTCTGTAAGGACACTCTCCTTCCCCCAGCCCGTTCCCTGAACCTGCACCCTCACCTTCACTCTGTGCCTGCGGCCAACCGAGTCCCCTATCCGCTCTGGGAGCCGCACAAGTCTGCTAAACGCCACAAGACGCTGCACGAGGCTCGACCCAAACGTTGCCGCCGCTACCATATCAGCAGAACGATAACTCTGTGAGAAAACAAGTATAATTAAGGCCACCATTAAAGGTATTTACAGTATTTTCCCACAGGAAAAAAGCCGTGTGGCTGACTTAAATATGAATAAATACGAGAGTAAATCCAAATAGCAGCATTTCACATTAATAACTGGCTATTATATTCCGCTTACTCCTGACAGTGGCCTGAAAACAGATATTAGGCCTAAATTTAAAAACGATTTTCAAATTAACATCAAGTTTAAAGAAAGATGTTGTTCTGCTGAGAGACCATTACTTTGATCATTAGCTATTCGAGCAGCGAGTAAACACGTCCAATAAAAACAGGCCTTAATCAAAGCTCTAAATCACTCACTAATTGCATGTTGAAGGAACAATAAATGATTTGACAGGGAGTTCATAAAACACGGCTTGATGTATTTGGTTTAAATCTGTTATTGGGTTCCAAAAAGCAAAATGAGTTTTAAAAAAATAAAATAGATCTCATCAGCTTATGTAAAATTTGTCTGGATCCAGCCTGGAAGACTCCATTTTTTGTTTTGTTTTGTTTTTTTTAAACACTTGATATGTGCCCACTCTGTATCCCACAAGGAAATTCCCCTCTGTTCATATTTCAAATTGTCCAAGTATTCACAAAAGCTGAATACATTTACATAGATTTACTTAGAAAACACTTCTGTCCGAAGAGAGAAAAGGCTGGGGGTCACAGTGCAGGGTCAGCCAGCATACGGCACCTCTGCGGTTGAGGTTAATGGCCTGGCTCTAGGGCCCAGTGATGACATGATTACCCTGCTGGTCGTGGGATTCGAACCCATGACCTTCCGGATATGGGTACAGACCCCCTCACCCCCTGAGCGACACTCTGCCTGAATAAATAATTACTATTAGGGGTGTTGAATTGCAGATTCCCCCCCCCCCACCACCACCAAAATCAGGTAGCGTTACCTTGATTTTTTTTCTGTACAGATCAGTAGTTGACCTTTTGATACTTTTACACAGGCAAGTTCTCCCTGTTTAATAATACTAAAAATGAATGTTTTAAAATTTGACTGTTTTTGTGTTCCGTTAGCAGTGTTCAATTAAGTATTTATGGTAATATTTGTGATTTTTTTTTCTAGTGAATTCAAAAAAGAGTTTAATTTAGGTTATCAAAATAATCAAATTATGATGGGAATTTCCAATGCATTGAGTAAAACACTCAACAAATATAATTGGACTGAATTGTCGTGGCAACCAAAAATTCTACACCCATAATGACTATTACTATTCTTATTACTTACCTAACTTATTTATACGATTAAACATGGAGGTTTTGGATTAGATATCCTAGATATACGACAGCAGAGTGCATGCTGGGAATCTGGCTCCATACCTGCATGTATGACCACACCGCTGCCTCCGAGACAGCCTGTGCTTCAACCCAACACCCTACATGGAAAACATGAGAAACCATACACTCGTTCAGCGCTACCATAGACAGCGGTGGCAGCATGGTACAGGGCGGACAAGTGCGACAGGCCGCAAAAACAGAAACAGCAAAGCTTTTACATTTTTATACATATATTCCAGCCACAAGAATCCTCTCCATCTACACCCTTTTCATCTTGAAGAAATGTACCTTTCTGATCAGAACAGCTCCTTAATACCACCTGACAACTAAACGCTGTGCTTAGCAAAGGTGTGGGGGCTGGCAGTGAGGGGGGCCATATCGAGATAAAGGCAACGCGTAAAAGCACCAGAAAATACAAGCTGCTCCACACAAGGGGTCACAGAAAACAGAGTAACTACACTTGCTCTGCTCGCCGCTTCAGCTACACGCTGACTCTGCGCACTGGTGTGTGTTTCCCTGCAGGAAATGCTGGGTCCCCTACTCTCACCCCGCAAACGCAGATGAGTGATATCAAAGATGGGGGTGCCGCTCTTAATGCTAAGATGAGTCTGGTCCTGGAGCATGCAAATCCATAGGAACACGATGACTGACTGTTTCAAGCGTGGATTCAGACTAGCGGCCCAATGACGTAACGACGTCTTCTCTGCACAGAACACGACACGGGACAGACATGGTCTACAGCATGCGCCTGTGTACTAACGCTGCAGACAGAAATGGGATAAAGAATCCACAGGAACCAGAGAAATAAATAAATAAAAATGCGATCTGACACATTACAGCGGAGACGTTAGTGCAAGACGGCGCACGAGAGGAGCTTCATCTGCCTGGCAGTTCAGAAGTTCACGACACGGCCCTCAACGGATCTGCCCTCCAACGGAGCCGTCTGCCTGCCAAGGGGGTTAGGGAAACACGGCACGCTCTGCGAAGTCGAGCGTCAAGCCAGTGTTTGTGGGAAAGCCTAAACTAAACAGACAGCCCCAGAGCATAATGAAGAACACCGCGCCTGCTTATCGCGCAGGGCCCGTCGTCAGGAACACGCGAGGAACATGAACCCTGCGATCTCTCTAAGGCCGAGCAGACCTCCAGGCTGCCTTCCCGGTATCCCTCTCCAGCCTGGAGAGGATCAGAATGCTGGGACAAAGTACACGTCGGATTAGGGATCGAAGAAGCTGGGGTTAAACAATGGAAATTTATGACCCCCTGCAAACAGCCTAAAAAGCGCCTTTAAAGGTTCCACACTGATAACCGCGGGTATTTCCTCCAGCATGAGAAGCAGCCCCCAGCCCCCAGCACACACCTCAGGCACAGATACATGGTTCTAGAGCGGCGATGCTGAGCATGGCTCCACTGCGGGCGGATTTATTGTGCCGGTCCCCTAAGCAGGACTCTGCCAACGTGGGGGCCCGTCTGCCGAGTCTGCGCTACATCACCACGTCGGCAAAGTCAAACCGAGATCTGCTGGACGGCTCTCGTTCGTCACCCGTCCTGTCAAAGCCGGCCCTGACAGGCGGGGGGGAGGGAGGATAGGGGCCTGGGGAGTCAGAGCAAGGAGACAAATGTTCTCCTCACCAGCAGTACGAGAAAAGGCACCTGAAAGGACACATTTGACAGCTCACACGTCGCCTGACAGGCGATGTAATCATGCAGCAGAAGCTGCCTTTGATACAGAGGACCTGGCCGCCGCGAAGAAGGCAACTTTAATTAATAAAACCAAAAAAAAGTGAAAAATTTGACTTAAGTTTGATAAGGTCATGAAGGAAAAAAAATAAAGAATTCAAATTGAAGTGTGATAGATTATCAGCGAGGTGGGGGTCGATGGGGAGGGCCGGGCCATGCTACTGAGCTGAGCAGTGCAGTTCCTCCTAATCGCGTTCTGGGTTAGGAGGTTCAGGAACAGGAACAGGAACAGGAACAGACTGCGGCCACAAGACCCAGCTGGATCGCATACGTCCAACCAGATGCACTGCAGCCCGGACAGCCGGCAAAAATCATTTACTGTCACTGTTTACCGCTGTCGGGCAACACCTCCCAGTGGCAGGCTGGATCTTTAATCTACACCACTACCCCGCTTTTACGTTCCCCTACTTGCATTCCATATGCAAGGGCAATAGTTAAAGGCGGTTTTGCTGAGAACTGCTTGCTCGCTAAAAAGCCAGAAGATCACTGATCCCAACAGCAGGAAAAGTGCAATTTGCGTCTGGAGGAGAAACACCATTCCCTCTCCTCTCTCACGCTCTTTAAATTTCCCGGCATCGAAGCTTAATATCCAGGGTGCCCCTGTTCCCCAGGGGGCCGGCGATTTAAATAAGGATACAGCCGCCGTCCACTGAAAGTGGAAATCCAGAATAAGCGGTTCTTCGTGGTGCTGGATTCCTGTTCTCCCTGGGGATGATGGGTGCTGGGAAACACTCCCCCCCCCCCCCACCAGACCGGGTTTAACTTCATTAGGGACGGGGAATGAGAGGTATGACGGGCCTCGACTGCGGCCTGCACGGCGAGCAGAACTGACGTGTTTCCTAATCTGCGCAAATCGTTTAGCCTGCAGGTTAAATTTGCACTGCAAGTCAGTTTCTTGATGTGTGACGTAATCAACAGCATCCCTTCTGGGAAATGAAAGTACAAAAAGACGGACAATCCCTCGATACCCCACGTTAAAGGAGCAGAGCCAGGGCTCAGTCACGTTTCCTCAAGGTGCCGAAGCCACTGTGCAAAACTTCCTCGGGGGATGCAGTGGACAACGCCCCCCCCCAGAGCTGAACGGGTAACACGCATGACCTCGGAGGGCACCATCCGGTCTGAACACATGGGAATCAGAGCCCTGCACTGGTACAATGGGGGGGGGGGGGGCAGAGTGTCAGGACAACTTTTAAAATCTTAAAATCCTGCTGGGGGAGTGATCAAGAAGCAATTACGGCACTTTTAAAAACGTGGATCGATGTGCCGTGTCCAAACTCCGGATGAAAATTAAGACGGAGCAGCACTCTGCAAAATTGCTCCATCATCTGTCATGGTGTTTCTGAGGTTGAGGGGGGGGCGGTGGACGGGGGCGATCCAAGCTGATGTAAACAGGAAAACAGGCACAGATGCACAGTCATCAGGTCGGTGTTAAGACCACTGCTGGGGCCCTGAGGTCGGCAGCAGTGAGTTAAGGGGGGAAAAGTCACTAAGATCTGCTAAAGAAAATACATGTCAGAGAGGGAAAGGAGTGGATGGGCAGCTGTTCTCTCAGCGCCACAGACAGACACCACGGGCTTGTGAGGTCCTGCTGCAGCAGCCCAGGGCTAAGGGGTCACGACATGCCAACGATGGCCATGCGGGCATCTGGCCATGCGGACATCCGGCCATGCGGGCATCCACCCTTGGAACACTTGTTACATGTGGGTGGCGTAACACACACACACACACAAACACACACACATATGAAAATACAAAACATTAATCATTCATAACATTCACAATACGCACATACACATTATATAGTTTCTCAATTTATAGCTTTATTTCCTAATTCAACCCACACATCTCCTATTAAATAATTTCAGATGTCAACAACATGAACTGTGCTGATCTAGTGGTTGAGTTGATTTCAGCAATATGACATGGGTAATGTCTGGTTTAACGCTCCGTACAACGTTCACAAAAAATACAGCTGTGATTTATCGCAATGTCATTTGCAGATCAGCGGCGTTCAGCGGCTTTGCGGGTCCTGCACACCTCTGTGACTCACGCACGGAACATTCTGGTACTGTCAGGGCACCAACTGCATCAACAGCAAAGTCCAACTGAATCGCAGTGTGCACTGTTTCACAAAGGCTTGTTTGGGCCTTACTTACAGCAGCCCATATGCCTCGGGAACACCACGCTCTGCTCCGCACACGGGCTCTGCTGACATCGTAATGTCTCTCCCTGCCCACTCACATGCGTCAATCCGTCGTGTGCCGGTTCCTGGGTCACTACCACTCCTACATCCTCTCCATCTAGCGATTACGTGTAGGTTGGTCTGAGATGCGGGAGACGCCTCCGATATTAGCAGAACATCCCAATAAGAACCATCTGGGGTCAGAATTAAATGCGTTCCATTGCTGCACAGACGGCAATAATGAACAGCACCACAGCGAATGGAAAAGCGACTCAAAGCCCACGCCAGTCGTATGGGTCTGTGCTTGCAGCTACACTAAATATTTAGTACTGTTTGTTTTTAACTCATTTATCTGATGTCTTCATACAAAACAACTTACAGCAGAGGGAACGATTACAATGTATGAGTGCACCTGGGGATTTGAACCCACGACCTCTGCATTGTTAGTGCAATGCTGTACTTTATGAGCTACAGGAGAAAAGGCTCCTGTTAAAGCAAACCGATCCCCGCGCAACACAGGACGCCACGGAAGACGCAGTAACATCCCGTCCGGCTCACAGGGGGCAGACCGACTGCGGAGCGAGGGCACAATCCACTGGTTGATACACTGCACACCTTCCACCGCGAAAGGCCGTCTCTGTGATCTACTACCGTCAGGACCGCCATCCGAGCTAAGCGACATAGCATGAAGAGGGTCGTGACCGGGCCCGGATCATTCCACACATACTCTAACGGAAGCGCGTGCCCGCTGACACTCCCGTCATTCCTATGGACAAATATTTGCCATGCTTGCGGACCACAGGCGGCCTCCAGCTTCAGAGGAACGCCAGCGAGCATTTTGATCTGTTCCTAGGATACTCCATGCTGTTTCAGAACAGTGACACTCCGGGCGAGCCAGAAGATTAGAGGTGGGAATGAAGTGAAGCTTCCATTACGAGCTACAGTACGGGGGGGGGGGGGATGAGGAAATGCATGCAGCAGGGGCTAAGCCTGACATCACAAACGATCCAGACACCGCGGGCTTTTAGTGTCGAGACACAAGGCTCACCTGGTGACATCAGACATCTGCTGCAAATAAAACACTGAGATGGAAGCACCATGACATCTTCTGCTGCTTAACTGAACGAACCCAACACCAGCGCTGAGGAATATTCCCCATTTAAGCGACCGGTCTGACGACTTAAGGCATCCGAAGAGCTGCGGGCCTCAGCTGTGACTCGGAGACCATGTCGGCCCTACGGGACATGGTCAGCACACAGCACCGATGCTCCACTGGAGTGTCTTTCTGTCTCACATCTGATACCTTCCTTGTCTGATGTCACTAAACTGCTTTGGGGGAGGCTTTTACACCAAGTCACTTATGTTTCACAGAAATACTCGTAAACGAATCCCCCCTCCCTTTATTATCATGACACCCCCAAACATGGTGCACACATGTACGCGTAAACCCACACACTAGCAAGACTGCCCAGGCTAAGCTCGTTTAAGGTAATTACATCAAGCACACTTCAACTCAACTGATAAAAAACCACCACACCACCCAAATACCTACACAGACACAAAAAGTCATTTATTCCACTAATTGGATTCTTATTACTTTACTCTGCAACACCAGACCCAAACCACAAATGTAATTGTATCAGGTAAAGCTGACAAGAATTTAGTCATATGTTACAGGCTTTTAGCCATGACAGGCAATACGTTAAGTATGTCAGTGTCTGGTGCCAGTTCAGGGGCACACAAAGGTCAGCCGACGTCGTCATCTGAGATAAATGCGGCGAAAAGAAGCGTCTATGGATGAGCCGGGTGTTTACATCACAGCTAAGCGATAGAGGGAGTCCAGAAATGGAAGCCTTTTACACACTGGTGGGTTCATTTTCACCTATTCAGTGTGGAATTTAAAAAAAAAAAAAAGAGAGAAAGGAAGAAAAAAGAAAGACAGAAAGGCTTAAACTTTAGGCTGACAATTCAGGAAAGCTGCCCGAGGAAAGAATGCGGCAAGGGAGGAAGTCCAGCCGTCACACATGCCCTCCATATGGAACAAGTTAAAGGCGTCGCATTCTGAGGCTGTTGTGCTAAATCCTGCACTTTTTGACATGAGCACCAATGCTCAAAGCGAGGGCTGCCAGAGCAACATGCCGCAGGAATTACTCACGGCACGTCAAGGTGAGTGACTGATCGTATATTCTCAACGTGTCAGAAACTTCAAAAAAAAAAAAAAAAAACCTTGACACGTAAATCTGACTCTGATTAAGTGGCAGTGGACCTAGAGAAAAAAAGGGAGCTGAATAAACTAAACAAGTAATTATTCCCCCTGATTCGCACTTCACTTTTCATCGACACCGAGAAAGGAGGGAAATAAAGCGCTTTTCTGAAACATGGAAAAGAGTGACATTTGCACAAAGAGCACTGCTCAACTTAAACAAGTTGATCCTGTTGGAAAATCACGTTACATTTTCACCCCACCGTTCAGGCCTGCTTGAAAGACAGAGGTTTGTTTGTTAACTAAATGCAAGGAGGGCTGACATTAAATGCTTTAAGTCAGGCCTGCTCACTGCCATGAACTTTGGAACATGGGATGTGATTTTCAATGTTATTCAGCCTGAAAATAAACCAACAATGAAGCCAAGTGAGACTAAACCTTTTGGACGGGGACATTTCAGGACGAGAGAGGAATTCTAAGCTCTAAAGCTTATGCTGTGTGATATACATTACTAAGAATCAGGGTACTGTGCAAAAATAATACTAATAACACAACTTACTCAGCAAAACACGTGTTAAAAGGTGGGTCTGGGGGTATGACCACTGTGAAAACTGCTTCTGATATCAGAAAATTACTCACTGAGGGACATGGTGCAGATGACCCTGAGAACGAGGACTTTAGTTAATCCACATCAGCTAGAGGAACCTAAGACACTTAGGCTTCGGAGGAGAATTTTAATTCGGGCGAGAAATCCCCACGAGTAAGGCGATTGGGAATCTAATGTCACTCGTCTGGGCGTGTCACTGTGTAAGTAGAGCTGACCCTGTATGGCAAAGGAAGGCTTCCGCCTCGTAGAGGGTCATGCCTCCTCTCACAAGGGAAGCTAAACTTCTTACAAACCACCCGCCCAGCGGGGGGGGGGGGGAAATGACAGCGCAGGACAGGCGGGGTCAAGAGAGACAGCGGGCCCTGGGGCCCGGGGATGAAGCTGGGATTTGGAGGGACGACCTGCAGAACGTCACGTAGAGGTGCTGCGCGACTCACAGCGGAGAGTGTGACTTATGGAGCAGACGCTTGGTTTCTGCATCACAGGCGAAGTCGGACACATCTACACACACACGTAAGGTGACTTAGGAGGTATATGTACTGTAAGATAGTGAAAGGTTTTGTCAACATAAATACCCTCCCCCAAAAACACACACAGTGCAGTTCAGTGAGGGGTCTGTGTCAGTCACCAGGCCCAGATTCTGTCAGGAGACACCCTGAGGCGCTCAGAAGGGTCACCAAAGGATCCCCTAACATGGGCTTTGTGGGAAAGCCGCCCCCAGCACAGTTACACCTACTTTGGGGCAGAGGGCAGTTTCCACAGCAATATTGACGCAGAATCTGTAAGACCCATCATTCCCAGACGGATGAGCCCACGCTGAATGTGAGTGATTCAGGCAGCGAGCTCCATTGTAGAAGCTTCCCTCAGGACAGTAATTAAAGCATTTCCACTCTACATTTTCCACCCCCCAAATGGAAGAGGGATGCTTGTTTTTCAATGTCCATGTGCCAAACACCAACCACCAATGCAGCTGGGGAGTAAGGCTCAACTCGGATGGAAACCGTCCACAGTCCTGACCATGCAAATATCACCGGTGATAAGGCAGCGTCATGGTGTCTGACGGTGACGTGTACAACAATGCTGACCAGGAACAGGCAGTGCACTCTGCCCTATTCACATACAGTCATGCCCAAAAGTTTTGAGAATGACAGAAATACTGATTTTTCACAAAGTGTGCTGCCTCAGTTTTTATGATGGTAATTTCTATATACCCCAGAATGTTGAAGTGATCAGATGAATTGCAATTCGTTGCAAAGTCCCTCTTTGCCATGAAAATGTACTTAATCCAAAAAAGCCGTTTCCATTGCATTTCAGCCCTGCCACAAAAGGACCTGCTGGCATCATTTCAGTGATTCTCTCGTTAGCACATGTGAGAATGTTGACGAGGGCAAGGCTGGAGATCACTCTGTCATGCCAACAGTAAAGCATCCTGAGACCATTCATGTGTGGCGTTGCTTCTCAGCCAAGGGAGTGGGCTCACTCACAATTTTGCCTAAGAACACAGTCATGAATAAAGAACGGAACCAAAACAACCTCTGAGATCAACTTCACCCAACCATACAAGAACAGTTTGCTGATGAACAATGTCTTTTCCTGCAGCACCATGCTATAAGGCAAAAGTGAATACTTAGTGGCTCAGGGAACAAAACATTGTCATTTTGAGTCCATCGCCTGGAAATTCCCCCAGAATTCAATTCCATTGAGAACTTGTGGTCAATCCCCAAGATGCAGGTGGACAAAAAAAAAAACAAATTCCGATAAACTCCAGGCATTGATTATGCAAGAATGGGCTGCCATCGGTCAGGATTTGGCCCTGAATTTGATTGACAACATGCCAGGGTGAATTGCAGAGGTCTTCAGAAAGAAGGCCAACACTGCAAATATTGACTCTTTGCACAAACTTAATGTAATTGTCAATGAAATCTTTTGACACCTATGAAATGTTTTTAATTATACTTCAGTATACCACAGAAACATCTGACAAAAAGATCTACAAACACTGAAGCAGCAAACTTTTTGAAAACCAACACTTGTGTCATTCTCAGAACTTTTGGCCATGACCATACACTATTATGATAATAATGACAACAGTCTATACTACTGAAACAGGATTATAGCCATATTACTTTACCCCAGGCACTGCGGGTTAGTGCCTGTGATCAGAAGGTCGTCAGTTCAAATCCCACAGTCAGCAGAGCAGGGGCCATTGCATGGCCCTTAACCCCAAAAAAAAGTGCTCCCGGGCTACCAGATGACTGGCCTGACCCTGAGAACTGACACCAAACTTCATTCTCACCCGTATATATGTGTATGTGTCTTACAGGACAGTAAGAAGGTAAATGTGAAAACTTCCTGTATACTTGTGCAACAGTTGTAAAATATTAAAGCATAAAGTATAATAAAAATATAATGTTTTCATTACCTTATTTCAAAGAAACACAAAGAAAGCTCATATCTGCGAAATGGGCCAGACACACGTGGCTGTGGTGCTAATTATTCCACGACAGGAGCCCTTTAGGTGACTGCATTCCTGGTTCGGATTAACCCCTGCAGCTCTTTTAATTAGGACCACGCTCCCCCTGCGCTTCACAGGAGCATAGCGGCAGCACAGAAAGGCCCGGAAGGTGGCGGGTTCATGTCACCTTTAGCATGGCCCGCTATAAAACGCGCAGCGGCGTGAATGGCTAATGAGCGAGACACAAAGGGCTCCCTTAATAGCAAAGACCTGTCGCCATTATGACGCGAGTCTCACCCTTGTGCCGATACAGGAGCAAACAAGCG
The DNA here is from genome assembly GCA_019775895.2 of Stomatorhinus ivindoensis. Taxonomy (NCBI): domain Eukaryota; kingdom Metazoa; phylum Chordata; class Actinopteri; order Osteoglossiformes; family Mormyridae; genus Stomatorhinus; species Stomatorhinus ivindoensis. Next base: position 27,256,210 of record JABFEB020000040.1, read on the forward strand.
GCAAGTGATGGACTGGCTGACTGAGGGACGGCAATAAAACGTGGGGGGGGCAGGAGGCCTGAGGGCAAGGGCAGTTCGGAACGCACCTGCAAACAGTCATTAACCCCGCAACTGTGCCAAGGCGCCATTACTGAGAAGCGAAGCTGCCACAACTGATTATTAAAATGAACCGCCAAGGTGAGGGAGGGGGCTGGTCCATCGGCGCCGCCACATCGCCAGAAAGCATCCCTGCCATCTGATCACTCCAAATAGCATGCACAGCTCCTCCCTGTCTGATGACTGACTGAGATTCATTCGGCTGTGTACTGGGCCCCTCAGAGATTCATTCGGCTGTGTACTGGGCCCCTCAGAGATTCATTCGGCTGTGTACTGGGCCCCTCAGAGATTCATTCGGCTGTGTACTGGGCCCCTCAGAGATTCATTCCGCTGTGTACTGGGCCCCTAAGAGATTCATTTGCTGTGTACTGGGCCCCTCAGAGATTCATTCCGCTGTGTACTGGGCCCCTCAGAGATTCATTCCGCTGTGTACTGG
>JABFEB020000040.1:27304429-27320195 GCA_019775895.2 Stomatorhinus ivindoensis
TGGGAAGGCGGCAGACGTGACGTCGTGTTCACCGACATCACAGCGGCGCACCTGCTGCGAACGCGGCTGACGCTGCCCCTGGTCAATATCCTGCTGCTACTGCCCCTCGCAAAACTACTTCAGCTTACTTTCCCTTATTTCCACACACAGTAAATAGGACAAGAATAAAAAAAGCAAACTGTTTGGTTTGCACTGAATAATAAGGGGGGGGAAACCGCACGAGAGTCTGCAAAACTGTCACAAAAATCTGAGAATGCATTTGAAACTGTGTCTATATATAACATAAAGGAAACGCACGTAGAGCAGATGAGAAACTGGGCATGTCAAATAAAGTTATATGTTAGAGCTGGGGGGGGGGGGGCAATTTACATTCATAATATTTATGATTCCCAGAAGTAATTACACTGATTGCTTAAAACACATGGCTAAGACAGACCGAATATGGTGCACACACAGGACTGGGGGTGTATCGGTCCATGGGCATGCTGGGAAATGAGGTACACGGTGATTAATGCGAGTGTACTGGCTGGCACTCCTAGCCAGGCTCAGTAGCTGCAGTGTGTACGAAAGCTTATCTCAGGGATTGGCATTCACTGCCAGGCGAACACAGAGCCCCGGTTTCAGGCAAAGCCAAATGGGCACAGATGACAGCAGCGAGGACAGCGTGGGTCACGTCACCAGCAGAAAGAGGGGGGCAGTGCATCTAAAGGGGGCCGCAGCGAAAACCCCTGCTTCCAGAGGGATTCGGGCTGGCCGACGCCCCCGGGTACAACATGGCCGGCTACCCGGCCCAGGTGCCAAACCCTCCCCCCCCAAAGCAGATCTGACAGCAGAAGTCATACCATATATCTGAAGGGTCAATATTTCCCAAAAACTCCCTGGCAGCACTTAGTGCCCCTCAGACTGTAAGCGACACTACTATATATAACAACATCTTAGGCTTCAGACTTGGGGCAATTTCGCTTGTCACTCAGAGTGCTGTCTGCTGACAGGGGCCTGAATATAGTTCAGAGTCGCCCACCGCTTACGGGGGCCCCCTCGCTGAGGTGCATGCCGCGGCCACGGTGACGAAGCCAGCCTAATCACAGGGTGTCGCCACCAATTAGCTGTCGGGAAGCAGAGGGGTCCTGCGTCTGAGGATGACGTTTGGTTTCTATCTTTCTGGACGTGTCAGTAATTGCAAACATGTTTGTCCTATTTAATCTGAGTCCGCTTGGGTTACCGATAAAAGCAAGAAGCGGGAGAGTCGTGTTTGTTTAACGGACTCCTGCTGAGGGTAGCGGCCTCGCCGAAATAAGAATACTGCGTTTCAGGCAGAATCGGGCCTTTCAGGAGATGTAGCTCCCACCCTGTATGAAACGAGGCGGCTCAGGGTTCTGCTGGCGCCAGTGCGGCTGGGGTCCGTACCCCTGCCCGGCGGCCATTGCTGGTGTGACACCTGCCGTGGCAAATTAAGTGGAGACGGCACTTAGCGGCCATGCGGGCCTCACCCACCCGCGCCCCACGCCTCAGGGACTGACAAGCATGGACAGTGACAGCGGCCTGGTCCCAGAGATCCTACAGCTGGGAGCTGCAAGGAAAAGCGAAATGAAGGAAAGTCACCCTCACCGCGAGACTGCTTACACCCAAAGTGAAGCTCCGCTAAAGGGGACAGGTTGACCCAGTCAGGGCCAAGGTGCCAGCCTGCAGTAAAGGTCGCCTCTCCCGCCCAGCAGAGACGGACGCCTCTCCTTACCGTAGTCAGTGATTTTGCAGGACACCAGGTACAGCTCCTTCAGACTCCTGCCTTCCTTGGCGATTATCTCCACACATCTGCAAGAGGGAGCAGAATGAAAAGCGTGAAGCGAGGGACTTGCTGACCCGAGCGGGCCCTCGGGGGCGGGTCAGAACCGGCAGCATCACACATGGCGGGACATCTCAGCCAATCCGCCTCAGCTTCCGGGACCCACTCACTATTAAATAATTCAATTTAATCTCCATTGATTAAAACTAAGCGGCTTCACACGCAAGGGGTCGTGATGGGACTTGTAATACCAACACTTCAAAGATATCCACAGGGTAGCGGCCTTCAGATGAGCGGAAATGTAAAACGATTCGCTCAGAAATGGCATTAATGAATAATATGTTGCTGTAATAGATTCCATGTTTCTGTTTAACCTATATAACCCACGTTAACTAACAATTTAGATTTATTTAGATCTTGTGTAACAGATTGCTGCTAAGGTTAGCTCCTCAGCTCAAACAAAAATACAATAATGGGGGGGGGGGTAGTATTTCAGGCACAGTCGAGTGCTTCACTGGCTGTGAGACCCTCCTTGTGGTGACTGTGCTCCAGCGTTCATTTGACTCTCTGTTCTGTATATAAGCGTCCAACACAACGCCACACTGCAAAGCAATACAGAAAACAAAGGCTTCATTTCGCAGATCCAGCTAGAATTTCACCCTGCTACCGGGGAATCAAAAGTTACTCAAAATGGAGTCCCCGTCTCAAAGCTCCGCAGTTCTTGTCTACGTCACAGCACATTCTAAACTCTTCAAAACGAGGGCACATTTTATCCGTTTGTTTGGCCTTGCAAGAAGCCATTAAATAAGCATTGTCTTCCAAGCCGCCACAGACCTGCTGTCTTGGCAAACTTTAAGCATCCTAATGTTCCAGGAGGCTAAAACAGCCACAGTAATTGCAATCCCATCTTTCACATTGTATTTTCTTCCCTGGAGTCCATTTGCTGGGTGACGTTACAGCAGGCCACTGCCACCGTCGTCGAATGGGCAAAGCGGAGCCTGATTGGATTAATCGACCCACACACACACACACACACACACACAGCTCATCCTGGGTAGCCTGGGACATCGACGCCTGAGCACGCACATCCGCCACAATTGGTAAGGCGGGCGGCTCCTCGGAGAGCTTGTTAAGGAGTACCCAGCACTCTGAGCCAATTAGGAGTGACAGGGACAGGAAGGGCCCTCCCACTCTTTGGGGCCCGCTGAAATCAGAGCAGAGGATCTGAGGTGAGTGCCAGCAAGCGTCGAATGACATCCCCAAAGACCAAGTTGGCGCTCTCTGTAACTCAGCGAAGCTCTGCTGGTGGGCACTGGCGACAATCCGCCACAGCGGCGCGGGCGTGAAGCGGCACGACGTGAAAAATGCAGGCATGCCAAGGATGAATTAAGCGAGGAGGCATGTTTCAACAAGCTCCCCTGCTCCACACCAGTTAATGCTCTAGGAGTTTTGTGGATGTGAGAGCTGCCCATGTGTGTGTGTATATGTGTGTGTGTGTGTGTGTGTGTGCGCGAGTATCTATTCTGGAAATGACACCAACCCGATGGGAAACTATTCAGTCTCTCAGCAGGGTGAAGGAAAATGACACTCCTGTCATTGCAATCAAACGAGGACAGCGAAGACAGAATAGTTAGCGCTGCTGATAGCGGCGGTGATGTTAATGCTGATGGTTATGATGAGGATGATGATGGATGAAGAGGAGAACACTGACTAAAAACCAGAAAGAAACACAACTTTCCACTGAAATGTTAAAACTGAAATTTGTAGCTGGTGCATTTAATCATTTACTATTTCTTCCTTATTTACATAAGAGTGGTACTCCACATTGTTCTTAATTACAGTTCTACTTAATTTTAATGCAGGGAAATAAAATTTTTAAAATTAGCCATCAAATGCTTTTCCCCCAAATATAACTTCCTGAAATCACAATTTCAGGATTTATACCATTATACCACGAGATGTACTGGGTTTTTTAAAAATTTGCACATAGGAAAAAATATAATAAATTACTAATGTAATAACATTCACCCACCAACAGTATGGATTGAGGTTAATTATTTGGTAGAGGGCAGACAACTACAAAATGTAAATGTTAAACATGTTTCCCTTTGTCTCCTTTCCCATATTTCCGGATGTTAATGCTATTATTTTGGCATTGTTTTCCTCTGCCACCTTCGCTAATGGCACTCACTGACAAATACTGTTTTTGAGCTGGGCTGTCATGACTGGAGGCTTCCATATCCAATGAGGGAATATTAAAACTGTTTCCATGACAACTAAAGAAGTTCACAGTTGAGCGATTAGTGTGAACGAAATGGCAGTCCAGGGCAATTAACATGGGAGGGACTCGGGACGGCAGTCTGTGTTGGGACTGGGCCGTTACAGCACCGGCAACACATGACAACGTCCAGAAGTCTGGTCAAATTCAATCCAACAAGCATGAAGAGATGCTGTAAAGAGCCATCATGTTAAATTAAACGGAGAAAATTTTGCTACCCAGAAAGTCCCCACCCCCACTTCAGCTTCTGATCCAGGCTCTGGTCCTCATTCGTCTAGACGCCACCGCTGCTCATCTCCCTCGTCGAATTTGCTGCAGGGCTGATTCAAAACACAGCTGCCTGTCTGCTCTCTGACTTGCACCGGAAGAAGCACGTCTGTCTCTCCTGACGGTTCGCTGTTGGTTCCGGCTCAGGAAGTTAGTTACCTGCAGGACATCGCCAACCCTAACACACCTGCCGGATCTCTACGGCGAGCAAGCCCGCACTCTAAAAGTCCCTCCCGTCCTGAGTCGGCTTCCCCTGTACCGCTACTGGCCTTCCTGCCACTGCTGGAACAAGTGGCAGACATCTGCAGATTCATTCACCCTCTTGACAGAAGCTGAACACCCCCGCCCCCCCCCCCCCCTCCAGCCTGTGCCCTCAGCCCACAAAATCCACACTAAGCACTTGGCTGCAGAAGTTAACTAATAACACTAGCAGCAGCCGCATCTATGACAGTCTCCTCTAATAATGATGATAACTGAAAGCAATGAAATATGATTCTATGCGCTTTTTTTTCTTTCTAAATATATCACAATGAAAACGATTCTGGCCCAAGACCAGAGCCTGATCTAGTTGATGTTTTGATACAGGTCATCAGTGCTGTGATCAGAGCTTTACGAGAATCAAAAATGTACCAATATATTCAGCAATAAAACAGCTTCTCAACAGAACCCACATTTTTCAGAATGATCAGCTGTCAGGGCTTTTTACTGCAAGGCTACCACAAGAGTTCGATTTTAAAGGAGGGAATTCTTTTTTAGTATTATTTGCCTTGCAGAATTTCAGATTTTACATCAATGCTCAATAATTTAGAAAGAAAGAAAAAAAGACCCGTATAACAGATTTTCCCCCCAAAAATACAACATCAGGGTGCCCCACCCCATCCCCCACCATCTTGCACTGTCACCTAGGAAACGTTGTGACAGCGCCCCCAATTGTCAGGGCCACGCTCCCCGCTGTTCAGTCAGGAAGACACGGCCAAGGGGGTTGTTACCACGCTGGATTGCCGTCACTTACAGCTAAGAAAACTCTGCCGGATTGCCCTCTGGGTTCTCCCACAGACACCCACCCCAGCTTCCCACTGGAAGTACGGTGTTAACAGACATAATGCTCAGGATGGAGATCTTGGAGATCTCCCACAGGGGTCAAGAAGCATGGCGTGTGATGCCTGTTCCGGCCCTTAACAGCGAGCCTGACGCTCAGTATGTCAGCAGTGATTTACCCCAGGCTTTCAGACGAATTAAACATGGAGCTTCCTGCATTTAGCCACAATTACCCCGCCTGACAGTTAATTATGCTTCACACTTGCAGTAAAGGCATTTCAACCATCTGAAATATCACTCCTATCCAGTGCAATTAGTGGGTTGTACAGAACCCTCGATGTCCGGCATGGCATTTAAAGTTTTATTAATAATAATAATAATAATTATTATTATTATTCTGGCCCCCTGTCCAGGGTTGTTCCCCGCCTCATGCCCATTGCTTCCGGGTAGGCTCCGGACCCCCCGCGACCCAGTAGGATAAGTGGGTATAGAAAATGGATGGATGGATGGATGGATTATTATTATTCTTTCTAATTAATTACTATTGTTCTTTCTAATAACTGTTATTATTCTTATTATTATTATTCTTTCTAATGAATTATTGTTGTTCTTTCTAATAATAATAATAATAATAATTATTATTATTATTAGAAAGAACAATAATAATTAATTAGAAAGAATAATAATAATAATTATTATTATTATTGGCAAGGCCAAACAAATAATAATAATTATTGTGATTCTTACACCAACAGTATCTGTTATCAGTATTTCAGCATAAAAGATTTCTGTAACATGTTAATGTTCAAATAAACAAAGGTACAGCTCTACACTCTTGATTTCAGTTTGCAGGTAAACCATACATTTCTTTCTGAATAATATCACCACATTATGGGCAAAATCTCGCACGCAACCTTGAAAACGTTCATGTGAATGAACATCGTTTAGGCTTGACGAGGAGCTTCACGAAGACAGAGACGCAGAAAAATCGACTCTGCTCTCATTCTGTGGTTCCAGAGGTCTGACAAGGTGGACGAAAAAAAAAGCACTGAAAATAAAAGCCCCTATTTATCACAATCCCCAGGCAGCCGGGCAGCCATTTATGCTGCTGTGTTGCAGCAACTGCACGACAGTGGGGAAGACGATGGGGAGCAGGAGGGGAACGAAGAGGAGAAGCGCGCAACGGACCAGGAGGAACCCGAAGCCACCGGCTTCACGTTGAGCGCCACGTGGCCCGTTCAGGCGCAGGCTCCACAGAGTGATGGTGCTTTGGGGGGTCAGGCTATCAGAAGAACCAGAGCGATAATGAAAGGACAGAAGTGCCCCAACACTGTAGTCTAAATCTATCCTAGCAGAAGCTTCTTGGAAGGGGAGCGAGACACTTTCTAGGCTTAAAGCTCCATAACAAAGCAGAGGTTTGCTATGTCAGTTAGCACAGAGCATGAGGATGCCAGCCCACCAAAGGAATTGTACATTAAACAGTTCATTGGCTTCTATCTTCCTCCCCTTTTCATCATACATGATAGGGGGTGACATGCTTTAGCTGTTATAGTGACAGTGGCCAGATAAGACTCCTTAAACACTACGATTAACTAAAAAGGAGGGTGCTGGGCCTGATCCTGAGGCACGCGGCTGCCTGTGCATTCAAGGCTGAATAAATATCCAAAGAGTCTGCAGGGTTCTCTAAGTGGGAACATCTAAAAGTTTCAGAAGGTGCATCTGCGAAGGCAATAGGGCAAAAGGGTTACAGAGAGAAACGCAGGAATATCGCACATAATTTAAGCGCCATGTTGATACCACCAGTAGACATAGTGATTAAGGAAACAGACCGCAGATCTATACTCTAGATTTCCCGAGGTCCATCTGAAAAGGGAAAAAAAAAACTGTAGTAAAATATCCATCTGTACGAAATAGAAAAAAGTAACATACTGGACATTACTCCGGACAAGGCCATCTGCTCACTATCAGTCCTGGCGTTTTCATAACAGTCTGTTCACTAAGCATGCCAGACCCACAGCCACAGCCAGACACGGTGTTGGTCAGGTGGCGGGGGGGGGGTACTTGGTCACAAAGGGGAGTGGACCGAGGCAAGGTTCGGGGGGTAGCACCCTAGAAGTGTGCAAATTGGTGCATGGTTGAACAATTAGAGCTGTTTAACACCTCTTACAGCAAGGCTGCATGAGAGTATCTGGTGTCCCAGCTTGGTCTCGCACAAGTGTGAAGCGAGAGTGAGAGAGAAGGAGGGAGGAAAACTAAAATAAAAAGCAGCCAAAAACCTTCGCCGCATCCAAAGGGCGCTTTATGCCCTTATTTTATTTATTTTACACAGTTTGGACTCCTGGAAGGCGAGCGTACACGTGGTGGTGCAATTAAGACCTGGCCTCATTCCCAGCCCAGCACTGCAGCTATTAAAATGACAGTCAGATTTCTTTGTTTTTCTGCCGTTAATCACAGCTTATAAAGCGGCCTCACCCACACCCAGCGAAAAGCCCGCCGGGCTCCAAGAACTTGTCATCGCCCGTTAAAAAAAAATGTGGTGCCAGGGTAATAAAATCTCACATAAATGCCCATCAGTTCCGTACCGGGACTCTGCCACGGACAAAGAAGCCCCTGGCTCAGCTGGCGCATACAATTACAGGACCACATGACAACCGGCAAACCCGGACCTCCTGGGCGAAGCCCCCACCATGGAGTGACGGAGATCATGCACCGCCCTGTAATGAGATGTCGGGGTTGCTCTGTCGCAGGGTGAAGGAGAGCTGTAGCTAAAGACAGACAGCGAACGTCAAAGGAGATCCTGCCTCTCTTGTGGAGTCTATGGTTGGGTCCACGTGGGACATGGGAAGTCAGGTTTAAGTCCCGCTCACAGCCCACAGGTCTACCGGTACGAGGAAACCGTCATCTGTAAGCATGCGGCATTTAACAGGCCAGCTAGGCAGGCAAAAGGGCAGCAGGGTCATCCCCCCCCAACCCCCGTGTACCCAGAATGCACCAGGTTACAGCGATCGCACCGCTAATGCCATTACAAATGGTTTCAAAAGAGTCCGACTTACCGAAAGTTCACGGGGAAAAAATCCCTGTTTAAATTTAACACCGCACCCCCCCCCCCCCCCCAACCTGGCAGAAAGAGGGTCAGAGTCAAAGCCATAAATCGCAAAGCCTGGGGAAAGGGAGCTGTTACCCCCGCGACGGCAGCCCATAATTCAGCTGGGCGGGATCTACCCCATGGCCAGGGCTGATAACAGGTAGAGTCGGGCGCTAGGAGGGGGGCGGGGGTGCAAGGCGATGCGGCCGACGGGGGCCTGACAGCACAGAGATAACTGCAGTGTGAATTCAGCACCCAAAGGAATGCTTCACTTACAGCTTGATTTTCTTATTTGTCTTTCATGGCTAATTCTGGGGCCACAGGGTAAGGAGTCCCAAAGCAGGTCACCCCCCCAAAAACACACGGTGACACACACAACGCCATCCTGACCATCACTTTCAACTAACTTGATGCCAGGCAGTTACTGCAGAAATCAAATAATAATAACACAGCAAACAGTGGGGGGGGGGGCTTTTGGGCTTAAAATACAACCACAGGTTATCATCTAGAACATTCTGCTGCTGACCACTGGGCCAGCTTTGCATTAAGATGCTCACGGGTCCTTAAAATTCAAAAGCTCCTTTGACCGTTAAATAGAACATAAAATGGAAAATGGTCATTAGCTCAATATTGCAATTCACTATTAAGAGGCATCTACTGGGGCGGGGAGCTCGGCGTGAATACGAGACGACTGATTAGAACGAGAAAGTCACCCACAAACACACCGTCCTCGGCACCTAGCAGGCGCGCTCCTCCAGTACCGCTCACTCTTCCCGCTCCTGCACACGTCCCGCGGCCCCCGAGGGCGGGAACAGCGGCGGCTCCAAGGGGCCCCCGCCCACCGAGGTGGACCACACGGCGGTGCACGAGCGACGCTGCAGAGCTCTCTCCCGAAATGGAAAGTGAGCCACAATTCCGTGATCCGTCGTTAATTGCTATATACTTTGATTACAAGCCATTCGTTTTAACGAGCGGCGATTGGCAGTGTGATGGTGGGAGAACAATATCATCGTCGCGTTCATGACAGAGGCTAAATTGGAGAGTGTTCATTAAACTAATGGATATAAATATGAAGCGAGAAAAAAAACGATTTTGCCTGGTAAAGAAACAAGTCAGGGCCTGGCATGTGATTTCCCAACGCGATGACATAGCACAGATACTTCAATTACACTGGCCTGGTTTTAATTACAGGAGATACGTCTCCGGTGTCTGCTTACAGTAGAAATGAACATCGTTTTTATCTCCCCCCCCCCCCCCACACACACACGGGCGCGATAGCCCCCATGTTACCGAAACGGATAGCGCTTCATTAAGTTTACCTTTCCTGACTTGTAAGTATGAGACCGAACCCTTCGATCATGACCAAAGGGAACGGAGGTGCGGGCGGGCAGGCGGGCGGGGGACGTGAAGACGACCGGTCGCTGTGGAAACGCCTATCCCCCACCAAACGTTAATTACCGCACGCCCTGAATGCAGCCCCTTCTCACCATTCATTCTAATGAGCAGCGACCAGCGATGCAGAGCTAGGGAAATCTATTAAAAACAACAATAACTGCTATGCAAATGGGAGGAAAATCACAGCGACGGCGTCAGGGGGCATAGCCCAAATGCAACTGAAATCCACTCTGTTTCCCACTTACAGCTGTGGCTTCCATCTTCGCCACTAGGTCAGGCGCAAATACAGAAATATGGCGTCATTTTCTCAGAGAAAAATGCCAGCAGAAGTTTCCCCAAACTGGGCCAAGAAAAAGCCATACGCTTCCTTGGGATTTGGTGGCCGGGAGGGGCCGGGCTTGCCGCTGCGCCAGCCCACACTGCTGGCCGTTTAACCCGCAGACTTGACTTACTTTACCACACACGTTCTTTTTCACAGCCAAAAGAAAGACAGTTCAAGCATCTCGGGGAGAAAGCAAGTTAGTCGTTTCGAATCGTACATCTCCACTACTGCCCGCATGCTCCTAATTATGGAATTTATGCAAGGTATAAATAATGTAATGCAATAATATAATAAATGTGATAAATAATATAATAGCATGAAAGAATGTGGTAGACGGATCTCAGAGGAATTGCGGAGACACTAAGTGCCGAATAACAAAGGCCACAGGACTACAGTCCCCCACACATATTTCACTGCACACCATTTATGACATTAGCAGCCTCACTGCTGATCTGGAGGCAATGAAAAACCGGACAGAGTTTTCCTTTTTTTAAGTCATTCCTGCATTTGGCCTGTTTGCAGATTCCTGACATGTAGTCCATCTGCACAGCTCCTCTCTCCGGGCACACCCCCGCCCCCTGGGCCAGTACCCAGCATTATCGACGAGCTACACACGCGATGTAAGCTGAAGGCCCCCCACACCCATTACCCCCTGACACACTACAGAGTGCAGTGATGCATTTTGGCGAAGATAATCAAATATGAAGACGCTTCCGTAATTTTTGCCTGCATTTACATAAACTGGTGATGTTTCACGGCGTCTATTAGCTAAAGAAGACAGTAATTAGACCTTAAACCAACTCAAAGGCTTCAAACACAATTCTGGATGCACATCACTAGAATGAAGCACTTCATCTATACAATTGCCTATTAAAAAAAAAAAACTATCTACTACTATTCTGTGAGTATCCTTAATTGACCCACAAACAGCCATAATTGAAAAACTTCCAAAACATATTAATTAGTCAATTTAGCAGATACATAAAGTGCACCTTACGTGCGCACTGAAGCAGAGGAAGAGTAAGAGTCCTCATTAGGTCAGACTAATAATGCTAAACATCTCAGCCCGTCACAGTCCCAAACTGCTTCAGATTAAAAACTAACAAACAATTTCCAGAGAAAATAATAAATACATAATATATGCGAATATGGAGGGGTGGCTGAAAACAATTTTCTCGACCTTCAGAGCTTTTGCAAATACATGTTGCGGCCATTTCAAACAGGAAATCGAAGGCAAGTATCTCTGGATGAAGGTGTCATAGCAGTAAGTAAGCGAGACGCCTCAGAGGGATACCAGCTCCATCCCCAGAGCGCCGGGAAGGGAACAGACCTCCAACCGGCTCTCCCTCCATTCAACAGCAAAAACAAGAGGAACGAAAAAGAAAAGAAAAAAAAATGACCTTGGGGTTAAAGCTCACGCTCACCAGACGGCTGCCCTACTTTGTGCTCCTGTTTAGATTGTAATTTGCACTGCTTTTTAACTGTTTAATATCCTCTTTAGCCACTACAACTTACCCAATTAGCCACCCTTTGGAAAGTTCACCTATTTATGATTTTTCCTGGTTACAATTCAGGTTAAGCAGCCCATGCAAGGCAGCAACCTCCGTCACCTGCTGGGTCTACAGCATCAAATGCGTTGCCCTCAAAATGTCTTTAATGACTAAATTACCTGTAGCTCGCTTGAGCCTTAGTCCCAAAAAAGGCAGCTACTTGTTAAACCAGGACGCATCCGGATGCATGTTGCGAAGGGGGCGGTACGTGCGATGTTAGCAATAAACTTGAATGACATAAAAGGACCACACTTTTATGTATTGTCAAATTAACCATCGGTACAGCAAGGCGCAGGATATTAGCTAGCTACAAACTAACATAAGAAAACATTAAATCATATTACCCAAGCTAAAACTCTTTAATGTAATTTATAGTGCAATCCCTGACAAAAACAGGAAAGGTTTCTGAAATAGCCTCACTTAAAATTACATGAATTTCATGAGGTATTACAGAAGAATTTCAAAATATGAGCCCCATTTTTCCCAAACGGATATGTAAAACTGGCACTGTGCACCTTGCTGGTAAACGATAATGGCTGCACCACTTCGGAGAGGCGTTTAACTGCAGTGACACGAAGCCGTCAGGCACTCGGCAAAACACATGTCGCCTGGCTCGGTGGAGCGTGTCGGGCGCGGAAGCCCATGGCCGGAATCCCGCACGAACCGGCGAGGAGCCGCGTTTGATCCTGCGCCGAGAGCGAGCGAGGAGATTTTATCCTGGCAGCAAGGTGGGAAAAGCACAGCACAGGTCACCCACTTCTGCACTCCCCAGCCCTTACCCCCATCACGACCACGGAGATGGCATCTCGCAGGGGGCGTGCGGCAGGGGGTGGGGGCGAAATCCCATTATCTTGGTACCAAACTGGATTTCTTAAAGGACTCCGGGAATAGGCAATGTTCCAAAGGCTTGTCATTTACTTACCATGCTAAGATTAGTTTCATAGAGTGCCGAATTGGCAGAGTAATTCTCACTGTATCAGGAAAACAACTTTGGTTTCAATTTCCTTACGGCAGGTTTGGGGTTTGGTGGAATGGACTAAACAAAAAGAAAAAAATAAGATAATCTACCGGGGGAAAAAAACACAAGATGCAATCTCCCTCTGTGCACACAAAAGACCAAACATTTGCGTACACATTTAGGATTTTATGAGAAGGTTTTCCGAACCGAACACACCATTTGAGATTTTCTGTTAAGATCCCTTAAGATCCCTCCTGCATCAGCACCACATTTGCTCAACCAAAATTCAAATATTACCAGTAGTACAGCAAAGACACAATATAGATTTTATTAATGGTTTTATGGATTGGAAGGGCAAAGGGGCTTAAAACAATGAAAATGAGAGCAGTAAGTTATTTCCTTAACTTCCCCCAACGGATTTGAAAAAATATGCCGAAGGAATGTTAAGAAGAAACATAAGTTAATTACATCCATTGTCCTTGTAAACAGCTAAGCACAGATATTAAAAACCAAACGGTACAATGTGCAGAGCGAGCTGCCGTTTCTGCCATGACACCTAAAGGCACAGGCGCCCGATTCTGAGGAGCGTGCCTGGATGGTTGTCACCGTGGAGACGCAGGAGCGGCAGGGTGCCCCCGGTGTTAGAGCATGAGGGCACCCCAAAGCAGCCGCTCCAGGGGAAAAGCCAGAAGCCATTCCGGGAACCTCAGAGGTACAGGAGAAAAACTCAGTCTGACGGGTGTTTTAAGAACATCCATGTCATCCAGTCCTGCAGATCACGACACAGCCCTGCGAAAGTCTTACGGCCCCACCTCACACTTATTTTTGTGGTGTGGGGAGGGGGGGGGGATTAATGCAACAATCATGAAACCCCGGGTCTCAGAAGGGAATGATAAAGCACACCACACACGCCTCTAACAGGAATTTCGGGGGAACGGATTTCTGGCAGCAACGTCTGCATTTCATCTGTCCGGCCATAACTCATCTGGCCAATCGATGGAGGAGATGGGGGGGTATCTGCGTCCTGCCTGGAGCTATCGTGGCATCACGCCATGCTGGGATGTGAGCGCGTGGCTCAGATTCGACCAATGACAGCTGCTGGGGAGATAACACCCCCCCCCCCCCCCATCAAGTCATCCCGATAAGGCAGAGCAGCAGAGGTCTCTGGGAAGCAAGGCACCACCCTGGACCAGCCAAGAGGAGGGGGGCACACAAAACACGCGTCCCAGCAGCAGAGACCCCACACCCAACTGTATGTAGTGAGTCTGACATGAGAGCATGTGTAGCCTATGTGGAAGGGCACGCTAGTAATTCTGTCAATGCGCTAAGAATTCCACCCCCCCCCCCAAAATATTACAACGTGTGCATTACATCGAGACCCTCCAATTGGTCATACACACATAGTCACACCACGCACACCAGGACTCTTTGCCATAGGTTAGATTAATAGGTTAGATTAATTTTAGCAATTTTGTTTCCCCGTGTCCTTGTTGACGTCTGGTGACGATGTTATTTTCCCCAGAAGGTTCTGTCTGCGACTCCGAGGCCACCTCCAGAGAGGGAAACAGCAGCATATGGGCCAGAGCTGAACACAGGCTGTGGTTTGGCAGAGCAGCGCGGGTCTGTGCTGGAATTAGGCCGTGTGCGGCGGGGTCTAATCCCACAACAGACCACGCCGGTTCACTAAAGCCTGGGCCACAGCAGCTGGAAATGTGGCTCCGACACCACCCACGGACCCTAATGGGCTTTGGTTCATGCCCCATCCCCCAAATGTCTCGCTAACAAGCCCGCAACACCCCGCCCCCCAAGGAGCATGAGAAAGGCATTAAGGCCTCTTAGCAACAAACGCACCCAGAGGTCACGCCAGCACACCCACGGCAGGGCCAATGGGGGGGGGGGGTGGTTTTGTGAGGAACAAATCCAACCCCAGGAGCCCCCTGCAGGACAGAGAGGGAAGGACAGAACACTAGGGACTGACAGGCGAGCAATTAATCACCAAGAGCGGTGTGGGGGGGGGGGGGGGGGGGTGTTACATTCTGGGAGGAGCACTGATTTACGTACTAACCCCCTAATTACTGAACACCATATCGCCACTCACAGCTCTCATGCAAACAC
Organism: Stomatorhinus ivindoensis; assembly: GCA_019775895.2. Classification (NCBI taxonomy): domain Eukaryota; kingdom Metazoa; phylum Chordata; class Actinopteri; order Osteoglossiformes; family Mormyridae; genus Stomatorhinus; species Stomatorhinus ivindoensis. The sequence continues at coordinate 27,319,221 of JABFEB020000040.1, forward strand.
TGACCGTCTCACTGCATTTTAACTGCGTGGCTGTTGCACTCTGATAAGTTCTCGTAATAAAAAAAGCTACTTTTTAGGAACAAGTCATTGAAAAGCTGACCGTTATCTCACAACTCAACAAGAAAATTCAATGGAAACTGGACAACTATTCATAATTGATTAGCTCATTAACCAATTCATTATGTGCCATATAAAAGTACTGACAGTCCCAGACTTGCTCAACACCAATGGATTGCAGCCAGACAAGCAGCCGCATGCATTGCGACGATCCTCCCTAACCTGCACGCTGCAGATGAAGGCAGCTCCCGTCTGATGCGCTCTCACCATGCAAAGCGGCATCAATCCTCCCATCTCTTGCAGCTTCCACCATGTGTGGCCACAGCCTGGAGTTTACTGACGCAGGCTCAATTACACACCTCGCTTTAGGGTACAACAGCAAATTCCTCCCCCAAACCTGATACCAGGAACCTTAAATCAGCACAAAACACCCAAAAAAGCCTGAAAGCAGAGAACGGAATTATACTTACATTTACGTATTTTAGCAGATGTTTTTTTTTCCAAAGCAATGTACAAGTGGGGATCAGAGAGCAGGAACAGTCAGTGTCCCAGAAGAAACAGGCGTTAAGGGCCTTGCTCAAAGGTCCAGCAATGTGATTATTCTCCCAGCTATGGGATTTGAACCCACGGCCTTCCGGACATGAAAACAAAGCCTAACCCACAGAACTGCACACTGCACCAAAAGGCAAAGGAATGGACGCCGCTTCTCAGACAAGTGGGCCGCCCTAATTTTAGGCCTCCCCGAAACACAGGACATTTCATATTGATTAACGACACACGCCGGGGTCCTTAAATCAGAGAAGACATTCACTATAAGCTTCAGCATGGAAAAGGCAGCCTAAGGACATGCCAGTTAATGACTTTCTGCTCAGAAACAGGCAGGCGTGCGCTGGGCTGGGGGGCTCTGGGCTCAGCGCT
>JABFEB020000040.1:27445730-27461103 GCA_019775895.2 Stomatorhinus ivindoensis
GGGTCATGGGCACTGTTTGTGCATAGGGCCCAGAATTTGGTGCTACGCCCCTGACACACACACACAACATAATAAACAAACATAATTTGGTCACACTGACATCAATGATATATAAATGAATCCAACATTCCTACCCCCATGCTTATCTGACACAGAGCAGCCATAAGCCTAAATCCTCTCCGACGCACCACAGGACACAAGGCAGGGGAACACGCTACGTGTGATGCCAGGTCATCAGAGGGCATACACTCACATACTATAGGACGGGCAGGACTCAAAGCCCTAGCCCAGGAGGTGTGAGACCACAATGCTCACAGAGACATGGTGCTACAACATATACACAAATGACAGAAACGTAAAGACAAGTTCCTCCCCCATTCCACAGGGAACTGGGTATTTGAGGTGCACCCTTTCTGTTGGTCAGAGCAGCTTTGCCCTATGCTTACATATCTACCGTCTTACCCAAAATCTGAGACCACAGAAGATGATGTTTGAGGTAGAGGTCGCCCGATATATCGGCCGGCCGATATAGCGGGCCGATATTTAGCATTTTTAATGTATCGGCAGTAAGGCTTACATTCTGATCTTTTATTTAACTGATTTGCTATGAAATGTTGCTTTAAAAGAAATCGCAAGCGCTTTTGAAAGAGAACGTGAATTACGCTGCCGGGAACTGGGGTAATGATAATGAGCCTTTAACCAACTGTAGCTTACAGGTAACGTTAAGGATCGTTGATTCTGACAGTTAGTTTTGTGTGCTTGTTGGTGGGCTAACATATGTTTTTTTAATCTTTAATAATCATTTTAATTATTACCCTATCAGCCCGATGTTATCAGTTCTGATTTTTTTTTCTCTCGTGTTGGAGAGTTTCACTCTGTGTGTGTGGGACGGAGCAGGCAGCTCTCAAACACTGCAGTGTGTGTGAGAGTTGCGTTACTCTGCACCGATCAAAGACAGCACCATCCTCGGAGATACAGAGCTGCTAAGATCAATGCATGGCGGAGAAAACTTTTTTCGAAAGCGTGGTTACCATTCACTTGAGCTGAGGCTGACAATTGTCCTCCTGTGCAACTTTTTTGCATTTGAGAGCGGAGATTCAAACAATTTGTCAGACATCTAGATAAAAAGTGCATGACTTTGCGCAGTTAGATTCCTCATTAAACATGTCTATCCTTTATATGGGCTTATACATCGAAAACATCACAATCACTAGGGGCTTATGTTGTCCTTGCATACAAGGTTGTGTAATACGACCAAGTTATTTTCCGCGATCGCTAGATTCTGATTAATTTGGCTTATAAGCTATCTGTCTGCTAACAACATAAATAACATGTTAGTGAAAGGTTTTGGGCCTTCTACACTACTCATCATGCACCATGATGCACTTAGTTAAGTGTTTTTTTTCTTTCAAAATGTATTAGAGTGTAATTGTTTTAATGTGCATGGAATACTGGAATTGTAGAATGAATTGAAGATGAAGGTACTATAATAAAAATGCTAAGCTTGTATTTTTCTTGTTTTAGCAATTGCTGTCTGATGGCTGAACAAAAATCTAATCCTGCATGGCAGCATTTCACCAAGCCAACACCAGGAAAAGCCATGTGCAATATCTGCAGCAGGCTAGTGAGTGTGGGAGCTGAAGAAGGAGTTTGCTGCTATAGAGATTCTGATGCTGCTATTTTTTATTGTTTATAAGTTTAAGTTGTTTACAAGTTGTATTGTGTTTTTGTTATTTAAGTTAATATTTAAATTTACATAAGTCGGTATTCAATAAATGCTAAGTTGCTAATGCTAAGTTGCTAATTTTGTGTATCGTTTATTATTAGTGTAATATTTTATCATACAAATAGAGGGGAAAACATCCAATTTTCGGCCAAAAAATATCGATAGCATATATCGGCCTTCGGCTGACCCTGACTCCTAAACATCAGCATCAGCTTTTGAAAAACCCATATCGGTTGACCTCAACTTTGAGGTGATGCTGCCTCACCACGGAATATTGAAGGTGCCCATACGGAGGGCACAATTTTGTGATCCGCTTGGTTACTTGTCATTTAATGGAGTAGTGGCCATTACATATAAAGGACCAAAATTAACATGATTGAGTGATTAATTGTCATTGTTGAAACACCCCAAATAAATGTGTCCTCTGCATTTAACCAATATGTGGCATAGCAGTGGGCAGCTGTTATTTAGCACCCAGGGAGCATGGAGTTGGGGTGGTACCTTGCTCTGGGAACCTCAGTGACAGCTTGGGGATTCAAACAGGCAACCTTTCAATCACAAGCATTCTTCCCTAACCAATAAGCCATCAATGCCCCAAAAACAACCTCATGCCGCTATGCGCAAGGTTCGAACCTACTCAGGGAAACCCCCCCCCCCCAATGCCTTAACCACTCGGCCACATACGGGATTCCACTGAAATCTCAAGAAAGTTTTACAACAATTTTAAAGCAATGTTACATGGCATGCGGACACCCAAAGGGCAAAGTCATATTAGGAAGGATTTGGGATAAACTGTATCAAATACTGCCCCCATGGAATCACTGACGTACATGTATAAAGAAGCTACATTGGAGCCACTTCATTTTCCATTTCTTCAGACCACATGATAGGGAGCTCCGCAAGCTTGGGAAGGATATCCATCTAAAGTGCATCTGAAGGAGCTCGCTTCACTGCGTGCAGTTTGAAAGGTCAGGTTTTTGGAAAACTGATCCTGTAACCGTATTCAATAAATACTAAATCTCCAGCAGGTTTCAGGGACGGTATTAATAAATAGCTAGATGTCATCCATTTTTGACAGAAGCACATACATCTACATTTACAGTACAACTATTAAAATCCAAGTCAGCTGTGGAAATTGAGAAAAATAAGGCTAATATCAACCTAATAGCTACTTAAACTATGGAATTCAAACATCTGAAAAGCTGCTAAAACACCAGAAAGGTGTAAGGGGTCAGCTTGCATCGCTTAAAAAGTAGTAAAAGAGTGACATGTAAGGAAACTTTCTAACACCGTATGTAAAATGCAGTGCCCCTCACTACTAAGCTAAGCAGACAGCTAGCTAGCTGCGAGCTTTGGTGCTGTAACCAGTGTACAACAGCGTCTCCTCACCAGTTGGCACCGTGCTGACCACCTTCGTCCCGGGCTCTCATTTGTTAGCGTCGGAAAAAACGGTTGTCCCGAAGTTTCGACACGAAACCCAGTATCTGTATTTACGGACCACCACATAAAACAGTGCCTCCAATTTCACCACAAGGAGTTCCGGAATACATCTCTGAGCGGAAGTCCCGCCCCCGCTCTGGCAGTCATTGGATAGTTTTTACGATTCTTAATGGAGGCTCGCTGAGCGATTGGTGGAGGGTGACTTTCATCGTATAGCCCTGGTTTTATTTACCAACCCATGCATCTCGTCAATAAACTAAGTCCATCAGTTTGTTTATAAGTAAAGCTATAGTCTTACCCTGCTGTAAAGTGAATCAGTAATACATGTTTTTCTATCTATTCATGTACTGAACTCACTTTTACTACTTTCGAGAGAATTGGCACTTTCTGCCTTTAAAATCAAGGTCGGGTTTATATCTTTTTCAATTTAACCATCATAGTTTTTAATGTCGACAATAACGAACAACAGTAACAAGTTGTTTTTTTCAAACTACATCGTTATTTAATGTTCTTGGTAGTTTGTCAGAATATTCAAGGACATGCTGAACATTAATTTTCTTTTCAATCTTACGTTATTACTGCTCCCTATGGATTGGTATTATAGCTAAAGCACCTCAGTAATAAAAATACAGTACAAGTGCTATAGGCCTACAAAATTTACAAGGAGCAGCATTGTAGGACAACTTAACAGTAATTAGTATTGTATAGTTATATTCTATCCATCTTCCAATCTCTTATCCAGTATAGAGTGCCCGGGGACATGGGGACCATAGCCCAGACAGTAGAGTGCAAGGGATTGGAACCCTGGAGAATATGCCAGTATATCACATGGCACACTTTCACTCTATGGACAATTTGGAGATGCCAAAATCGAGTTGAAACTACTGGAGGGAGTGAAATAGAGAATGTCATTGTATAGGTGAAAATCATCTGAAGAATGAACTTTAAATGACTGAACTTTTGTATGTTTCTTCCACAGTAATAATTACCCAGAACGATAGTAATTCTAACTGTAAGTTAATGCATTTACTGTTTTTCTTGCAGCATCTCAAATAAATGAAGATATTGTCATATAAAGATTCCACATTGTGGAAAATATTGTTTTAGGTCAATGTGTTAAGAAAGATGTTTATGATTACACTACTAAGACTCAGCTGCGCATACCATCGGTCCCCCAACATTTACTAATGTTTTTAAGCAAAACTGCTTAAGCATCCATCTTTGTAAAAATAATTTTTTAAATGGCAAGATACTTTAGTCAATTTTAACAAAGACACCTTGTAAGCAATTATAATTACATTTTAAAACAAGAAATCATCATACAAGGAATTATTAAGCTACTAAAATCCATCCCTGGCTAACAGTTGCTAATGATTCCAAAATAAACCAAACCTGTCTTTCAAACATCATTACTCAGTAGTTACATTGAGGTTCATGCCTGGTCTCTGACAATCAAAGTGTTAAAGGTTTTAAAGCACATTATAGTCAATGTCTCAAATACCAGTTGAGGTGACAATTTTTATGACCAAAGTAAGTGATGTTGTACAGAAAGAGAGCCTACCCTATGGCCTTTTGGATTTTGACAATTGTCCTATGTCTATCGTGAATTATGTTAATGTAGCGCACAATCTATTCTAATATTCTGCGCAATTTACTGTTGTCTTATTATGCTGATATGATTTGTTAATGCTGATTCCTCCTGTGTTATCACATAATTAGAAAGACAGCTTGCTCATGTGTGATGCGTAAATCGAAAGAATAATTGAAGGCTATAAACAAGTACTTATTACTAATTAAGTGAAACAAATATATTATTTTTAATAATTACATATTTCTAATACTATATTATGGGCAAATTCACCAGCTGGTGCTTTGCGTACGAAGTTTTTTTCACTGTAAGTAAGTTTTATAACTTTATAACTCATAATCACGCCATTTTTTCTCATCTGAGAAATGAACGTCAAATAACACGAACAGCTGATTGTCTATATTACTGAAGAGGAACTGGTTAAAAATGAAAACATTTAATTAAATACAAAGTCGTCGTGAATGCTAAATAGAAACGCCGAAATCAGTGTAGTGTTTTGGGGGAAAGTGGGCGTGGATCCCAGAATCCGAAAGGAGCTCCTGGAACCATTAAGCATCCAGCAAGTCTAAAAACTGCTTGTTTGCCTTGTTTTGTTTTTTGGGGGGCGAAATAATGCAACCCAGAAAAATATAATGGTTACCCATTCCCCAGTAATACATCAAATTGTCAGAAACCAGCAGGCAACGATAAAGCCTCCAATTAACGTGAACATTTCGGCCGTCGAGGATTATTTAGTTTACGATCGACACGGTGGCTGTTTTCTATTCAAAGATTTATATAAGGACAAGAAAACGATCATCATTTTTGTTAGGGTGAGTAACTTTAATAATTTGATCATATTTAATCCGATTTGCGACAACCATCAGATAAAGATTGTATCGGGAACCGTTTAAAAACTGCAGCGTAACTTTAAAAGTGCGTCTATAGCCTATATTTTCTGCCTGAAGTTGCTGGTCTGTGGGGGCTGGACGAGTGTATAATATCGTAATTGTAAATATGATTCTCATCTTCTGAAGAAGTATTTAGTGTAAATTAATATTGACATCCTTGAACTGTGGATGTAAAGTTACTCTATAGTAACTAGTTTCTTCGACCTTTGTGAAATGGGAATAATGTTACGTTGAATTAAACACTTCGGGGTTTTGAAAGCGTATTTACAGTCCTCGGCGGATTGATGCGATTGAACGGCAGTCCCTTATAATTAATGTAAGATCTAACTGTTTAAAAGTTTATTTATTATTATTTTAGAATTTCTTGTGCTACGCTTGCAAAGAATATGTTGAGGATTTGGCCAAAATACCCTGGAGTTTACTCACGGTAAGCACTAGAGGAATTTGATTTTGGGAATTCCCCCACATGAATATAATTATGCATTGTTTGTTGCTAAAGTATTATTTTAACATTTATCTGATGCGTCGGGATTTTTGCGTTTGGTGGCAGTATAATAACCTGCCGGAAAGGTTACTGAAACTTTCTACACACTATTACAAATTAAACATGGTTCAGGTTAACTGAATTACGATTTAAATAAATGTGAAATATTATACTTGTTTCTGTTTCTTCCAGGACGCTGGTGTGAGGTTGGTGGTGATTGGGCAGTCCTCCCATGCTCATATCCAGGTATTAAAATACAGCCTGGTGTTGAATCACTTCATGCAAAAATAATTGATGTGAACAGGAAAGCATGGAAAACTGACATTACCTAATTCAAACTTATTGGTATGATTTTAGCTCACATGTATATTATAAAGAATTTGTAGTTGATTCATTATAATTACAATAGGGTTAAGGTTGGGCAGCAATTGCATTTTAATGAAAATCACAAGTTACGGTCGCATATTAATTTAGAGAAGCTGTTATGCTGTACTTAGGTTAGTCTATGAATTATGACAAAAGTGATTGGCACTTGGAATGAAACTTACTTCTATTTCCGATTTTTAGTCTTTCTGCTCCCTGACAGAGTATCGCCATGAACTGTATGTTGATCCTGAGAGACGCATTTATAAAAAGCTGGGGATGAAGAGAGGAGAATCAGCTGCCCACTCAGGTAACCGAATAGCAGTGTGTGGTACTTGGGGTTATGCAGGCTTTTTTACCATTCAAAATGCACTGAAATTGTGTACTGACAAGAATCTAAACACCGTGTCTTCATTTTACTACCGGGAGATTATTCCGAAAGGCCTACAGTCCTTTAAGAAAATAAGCATTCATCTAGATGAATATTAATTAAGTCGTTTTCACTTAGGGCTTTGAGTTTGGCATCAATATAATAATATAGTAACTAGAAGAGCTGATCCCGTATATTCCTTCCATGCAGGCCTGAAGTCCTGGGGCAGCACTGTTGTATAGCACCTTGGGAGTTTAAGTGCTGCAGCCAAATCTCTATGTATAGACTGTTTGTTCCCCTCATGCTAAGAGGTTTCGTGTTACGTCCTCTAGTCTCCCACTGTTCGAAAACATGCAGACAGGGTAGGAGCCATCTCTAAATCGCATGCAATGAGTCTGTCTGTTTTAAGGATGGTCAGAATTGCTTCTCTCCCCAGTTTTTTTTTAATGACATTCAATTAACTCCACCTCTCACCCCAACCAAAACACACACACATGTGGATAAAAAAATGAACTTCTTTCCATACAAAATGAGATATTGCTCATAGCTGCTAATGTACCACATTAAAAAGTAGGCCTAAGTTAAATAAATTAAAATGAAACTCAAATTAAATTGAAATGAAGAGGTAGGTCAAGCGCAGTAATGTTTAATAGCCTGTGCCTTGGGCGGTTATGGCAAATGGCGATTTCTTCACTTTTAACACTATTAACCTATTTACATACAAAATAGGGCTGAACTATATTGGACAAAATTCACATTGTGATGTATGAAATTTAATTGTTGCAATATTTTATAATTGCAGTATTTATAAAACAAAAAAATTGTTGAACATTTACCCAAAATAAATTATAACCAAATACAACTTATCTACCAATAGAGTCTGTGTTTGGTGGGAAAGGCAAGTAGACAGTAGTCATTCTAATTCACTCTAACAACTGAATTTTGAAACATGGACTAAATGGTCGAGTAAGTCAGTAATGTTGCCATGAGTTGTGCAAACCCTTGCTTTTGTTAAATTGTCTTTGAGTCACTTAGCAAGGACAAGTATGATTATTATTGTGGATATAATGATCATATGAAAGAGAACTCGAAAAGTAATTATCATTAAAATTGCAGTCTGCTGAGGTTTAATTCCTGTGCTAGAAGAAATATGCTTTAGCATAACTTCTTAATAGTCTCAAACCCGGTGATTATCATGGTCCTTGCAATGCGACAACTGCATGCGCATAACATGTGATGTCAATAGCATCGTGCAATGTCCAGGCCTCCTACAAAATCAGACATCAATAGATGTTGCAAAAGGGTAACTTAAAGAATTAAAAGTAACTCTGAAGCTGAAATTAAACTGAAGAGGTAGCTCAAATGCAGTAGCATACAATATTGTTTATGAGACCTATTGGGCAGCTTTATTTTAGCAACACTTTAAGCCATATGGAAATAGCCACTCATATTTTAATTGTTACACTAGGAATAAACGCAGATCTTTTATGCATTGAAATTACGGCGTATGAGCTGTGTGCCTTTAGTATTATCGAGGCACCTTTTATTGACAGAGTTTGTTACATTGTCATTGTCCCCTCACAGGGTCTGAAGTTCACTTTGCTCATTTTGACATGAACTGCCTGGATCACATGCCCATCAAATGGCTGCTGCAGTTGGCACGAATCCAGACTGTTGATTTTGGCGATCAGCCCCGGATAATTGATGTCTAACACAAGGCCGCCAACATTATGTAACAATGAGGAGGAATTCTGCACAGAAGGCTGCTGTGGAATATGAGTGCTGCATTAAGTTATTCTGCCTATGCTGGATTATAATTAGAACAATAATTATACATGCACCCCTTTCAAAATGTTGATGTATGTAATATAATATAATAAAATACTGTATTCTACAGTAAAACTTAGCCCAAACTCTCAGACACTGTCCATTTAATAAAGGTGCTAAATCTAACTAATTTTAATTTTGATATAATTTTTGATGTAAAAAGTATGGTAAAAATACACAAATTTAAAATGTAACACGTATAACCAGTGAATAGAGTTTTGTTAATACTGGGCCAAAGGAACATATTTTGGACATAAGACAAGGAAAAGATATTTTATAAGGGCGTGATTCAATAAATGTGCCACGCAGTTTTAGCTGAGAGAGACACACACAGGTGACAGAAAAGTTTGTACCGGTTCATTGGGTCCTTTGATTTTATTTTTGAAAGTAGCAGCACTGAATAACATCCTTTTTTCACTATGGATTGCATTAGATTCAAATTGTAGACTTTAATCTGAAAGGCATAATATTTTTCAGTATGAAACACGGTAGTGGAGAGACAGCCAAGGCTATCTACAATAATTATTTATTGCAAAATAAATAATGGAGGCATACTACTCCATACTATGATGTATGGATCAAATTACTAAGATTATTAACTTCTACCTGACGCATTCAGATACCTAAATAACTTCCAAACATTAGTGCCAGCAAGGAATTATACAAGACAAAACTTGTCATTGTGTTTGTTGAATAATGGCCTATTGACGGATATCTTGGCTTTTTTAGATATCTGGGAATGTTAGGTGTATAAGAAAATGGTAGTTCTAACGGCTTTGCCTTTGTTCTAAGAAGTAAATCAATCACTATAAGGCAAAGATAATATTGAATTTTTGATTGACAAGAAGATATCTATCGATATTTAAGGACAAAAGGGTGGGAGGGGTTAGAGCCCTTCACAGGCAACAGAAGGGCGCGCCTTCGCCTGGAGGCCAGAATGAGGGGCATCAGCGGCCAGCTGACGCGTGGTGGGCGCTGTCATAGTGAAACTGGCTTGCTCGCACCTCTGGAAGTTTTTATGTATTATTTGCCGGTGGCAACAAAAATTTGATAAAGTAATAAGATAGTACATTTTCCTATAGTACAGTAGTGATTTTTTCCAAAGAGAAAAAATGGGTTTTTAAATGTTTTAGTAATGACATTTCAAAGTTACTTGTTACATAATTTAATCTAAAAATAGAGGTAGTAGCACTCTACCTCTATAGAGGAGCCGCCTCTGGTTAATATATAACATTTTTAAATGAACAATCTTTATTGCTTTACTTCCATCGTTTACACATATACACATCAGGGGTAGTGGGGGTTCGCCGGAGGTGCCTGCGGTAGCTGAAGAGTTGTCTTGTTTTTTATTTGTGAGAATTGTTCCTTGTTTTTGTTCTTTTACTATTTGATCTCCCATTGTGTCTCATTTGTGTTTCTTTCTGTATCAACCGTTGGCTGCTTTCATTTCAAATGCATCCGTCTCCATCTCTGAGTGGATTTCACTGTCTGGGTTCTCTCAGTACTTTTACGGTCATCTACGGGATTTGATTAGTGACCGATGTATTTCGCGAATGGCGAAGCACCCGGAGGCACAGACCGCAGTGAGGGCTGCAACTCCAGGCGGATTCCGCGTGACCCGACCCAGACTACGGAGACTTTCCGTCACAGTCTCGGGCCGCCGGCACCGCGCGCCTCACTGGTGGCCGCTCCACTTCGCGGAGAGCTCGGCATCGCTGACGTCACGCCGGGTATACAAACTTGTCCGCGTTTGATCGTCGGAAGAAGGAAAGCTGAAGCGCCGCGGACGGCCGCCCTACAAGTGGAGGGCTGGGGCTCACGGAACCCGCGACCGCTCGCGCTCTCATTAACGAAAATGACTCACGGACGTGCATAGATCAAGGATGAAGCGCAAAAGCGAAAGGCGGCGAGCGGAAAGCAGGAAAAAGCATCGTGCAGCCGATCGCGAAGAGGCGGAGCCCAGATCCGATATTTACATTTGTATTACAGGTAAGACGCGGAAAACGCGGGCGCCGCCGCTCCTAATTACCCAAAAGCTTAAAGCCTCCCTATAAGAAGCCAGCGCCGCTTTTAATGTCAATGCCAGCTTTTGACCTAAAATGGCGACACCACCAGTTTTCTACGGTAAATACACATACTCAGGGTAAACTATGCCCACTCCTCAGTGGTGCTCATTTTTAAGCATAAATCTGAAATCCCCAAGGGTCAATTTGCTGGCAAGTTGGTTTTGTGCATATAACCAACGATATACTTTTTTAAAGGAGGGTTACCATTAAATTACTATTCAACCGCATTGTCTTACGCTTTCTTGTAAAAAAATGTTTAACGGTAACTATAGTAGTTTATTTAAAAAGCTCCATGTTCTGCAATCCCCGAAATATAAAACATTACTTGTACCTTAAAAAAGCTCTTTTAAACAGAATAAAACTACTGATTTATTTTCATTTTGATAATTCGTCAGAAAACTAAAGCGTAGTACGTTACTAGTACTAGTAGTATTTATGTTGCCGAAATTAAATCGAATAAATCGTCATAAAATTAATTAAAGTCAATCACAGAATGCCGCATAATGAAAAAAATATGGAAGCACTTGCTAATCTGAATTTGAATGTGCAAAGCAGTCTAACCATATTAGTGTCTATGTGGAATGTGGTTATTTGCGAAGTGGATATGACCCCTGCTGTATTTACCTTGACTTTTCAAAATCTATTCTCCTGAAATGTACGTTTTCAGCTATTTCTTTCTCCGTTTCGCCTAACGATATAAAGGCTTTTGTTTTTTGAGAACTTGAAATCATTCTTCTTCTTCATTATTATTATTATTAATAATAATAATTCCATTCCATTAAATTATTAATAATAATATTCTTGAATGAGTATACTTTTTCAATACAGAGTTTAAGTAAACATATAGATTTTATGACAAAAAACAATACCATGCCATTATTATGTTCTTTTGTTCTGGTAAGTTTGCATGCAGTAGTCGGCGTAATTCTGTGAAGCAGCTGTAGGCCAATTTGTATTTGATGTGCGCTCGTATTCGGATGAAACCCCTTCAACAAATCATTATGGTGTAAATCCGAAACATGCCTTTTCAAAGCAGTTAATTGCTCATTAGTTGTTGCGATGCCGCTATATAAAAGGCATTTCTGTATAATGTGCATATTATTAAATTACGTTTTAAAATATTTCATGTCTTTGTGAGGATTTAATACACTTGAAAACTGTTGCAGACGTAGTACTTAGACATTTTGTCAGTGCTGGGTATGGGCAGCATTGTTGCCTCACACCTGTAAGGTATGGGTTCGAATCAGAACTCCAGAACCCTAGCTGTGTGCCTAATGCTGTCTGGGATATACTACAGGATAATCTGTTATAAGATGGTTGTGTTCTGAAAAAAAAACAATCGTAAACACATACATATGTTTGTCACATTCTGGGAGGCATACTTGTTTTCTTTTCTTGACTAGCTGGCCTAACTTTAAGTTAACTGATTAAATGTGTAACATTACGCTACGTCAGCCAACTAGTCACTTCGGCCTGCGAATCGTTTAAAACTACTGCGAGGATTGAAGTGAATAAACGAGTCCTCGCTTATTTTCTATTGGTCAAGGGGAGCTTTTCTCCTAGCAACGGCTTGGGCAGCCTTCCAATTAGAATCCTCCGTGGCTGCTCGGCAGAAGTTAAAATCGTAAAACAAGGCGTAGAATGACTGACGTGAGAACAGCACCAAAGTGTACCGTTTACCCGGTGCCTGAGCCAATGGGCTTCCTCTAAAATGGCCACATTATTTGCATGGGTGTTGCGAAGGGGCGTCAGCCCTTCAGCATCTGAGACGTCTGGTATGCGGCTTTCACTTTTCTGTTGTGCAGTATTAAGACGCACAAGTGCAGTCTTTCTTTCAGTGGGTCTGATTAGTTATTGTTAACACCGCACATTTGAGGAGAAGCTAGGGACGCGCAACGCTTTCCGCGACATGGTCGTTTGGCTGATATGCTATAACCCATACTGTGCGGTTTAATGACTACCTCAGCCCCCTGTTATTTGGCGTTGCGTATATGGCTAACTTGCTACCTCTCTGGTTAAACCGTTTTTAAACGCGATTGCCGCGTCAGAAATGAAATCGCGCTGTGCATGAAATATGGAGATAGCTGACGCACGTGACGCCTGGAGGGTAATTTAGTTCAGTCAATAAATAAGCCTTTTTTAAGAACAAGAACTACAGTAAGTAGTGAGCTTTCGAGGAAGAGCAAAGTCCCGCAGAAGAATGACTGAAGACAGCGGACTTTTAAATGATATTGAATTTATTCCAGGTAAGTGTAGTCTAATGCAATGCTACTTATGCTTACTTTTGTAAATGTAAGGATGAATGGGTGGTTTAACAACATTACGTGACGTTTGCGGAAATGAGAATTCAAATTTGAATTTCACACGTGGTTCTTTTTAAACACCGCGGGGATTGTATGTTGAAAATTTTTGTCAATGAGCAGTTACCTGAAAATGGACTTTAACTGCTTCTGTTACGGCTGGAGCGAAGTTTGTGAAAACAGCCATGACTTGGAATACGCAGGCAGTTTAAAACTGGCTGATGTTGAAGTCCCCTCCTTTGTTTGGCTGTTTTCTAAAAGTCCCGTGTCCCTTATTTTCAGATCAGCTCTATTTTGCCATCCTTCAACAGCGGATTAAAAGCACTGCCGAAAGACATTGCTTCTGTGTAGACGATGAGCTGTCCTACGAGAAGTATGTATTACTGCAAACGACACAGAATCGTCTATTTTACATTGCTTTTTCAAAATGTTAAAGGATCAGCGCGGTGGGATTGGTCTTGTTTCCGGTTTTTAAATGAAGTGTACAGGCAGAAAGTAGCCGTCATTCCTGCTGAAGACGAAGTTCGTACATGTGTACATTTCCTATCACTCTGGATACGAATTGCAGAATCTTTCCTTTTACGATGTGTTCACTCTTTTTATTATATTACGTAAGAGCCATCATAAAATCGCCATAACCCTTTTTTCATGTTTACCACAGCTTTTATGCGGACTTTGGTCCTCTCAACCTGGCCATGTTTTATCGTTTCTGTTGCAAGCTGAACAAGAAACTGAAGGTAAATTTTATTTTGAAACATGTAGTATGGCAAGATGTGCAGTTCTGTGCTAACAGACTAAAGGGTTTAGGAAACAGTAGACATGTTAGCAGCTTCTGGAAATGTTTGGGTATTTAATGCTTTAGGGGTCAGATCCTGGACGATTTAAGATCGTTACTTTCTACTTAAAATTACTGCATCATCCCATGTCCCATAAACATGCCACCAGCAGATTTCTTTACACTTCTGTCCATAATTTGCGGTACTTGTTTTCTACCAGGAGGGCTGGTGTACTGTTCTCTGTAGGGAAAGGAAGTGGTTTTAGAGAGAGTCATTTATTAATTGTTAACCAAATACATCCTATGCAAGGGAGTAGGGCTACAAAAAAGATGATTATTTTGATAACCAATTATTCATGTGATCAGGCCATTAGTTAGTTGGGCCAAAACACAGGGGTTAAAGAAATTTTATTTATTTATTTATTTATTTTGAAAAACATTGAGGTATTTTTAAGGCACAGTGGCAATACCTTTTTACACAGGGGAGAGAATCTCTGGTGTGACAAAGTGCTGTAGAAAGAATGGTCAAAGCTTGATCAAGCTTGAATGTAACATTTCTTAAGAGAAAGGCAACAAAGCTAACCCTCAGCTGATGCACCCGTGGTCTTCACTACATTTGCATGCTAATAATTGTACTTGACACACCAGTATTAATAGTGCAAACCTCAGTCTTGAGTTCATTTTGGTGCAATTTCAGCACAGCAGGAAAAACAGAATTTGTTTTGCAATTATTTATTATTAAAACTGCAACCACAAATGGGAAAATTTGTGAACCAAAGGCGAGGTATCTGTAGGTGGGTCTGAATTACAAAACCTAAGGCTATGTTCACACTGCAGGCCTTAATGCTCAATTCTGATTTTCTGCTCTGATCGGATTTTTTTGTTTGCCTGTTCACATTGCTCTTTTTAATGTGGGTAATATCAGATTTCAATGAATGGTTCACTATACTGAACTGGCCCGCGTGCACACAAGATAACAAAGACGCAATGACGCGCATTCGCAAAACAAAGACGTCACTTTATTGAACCGAAAACTGCCAGGTTACGATATGAGCCTTCCAGTTTTGCCTGAATATTTTTCTTGTACGCACTCATAATAAACAGTGAGTTTGTAAATGTTTGTTGAATAAACACAAACATTTACAAAATCATAAACACCAATCATAAAGACCAAGACCTAATCTAAATTAAATGAATGAATCTAGGCAGCTAATTAAACCCTCACATTACAGTATAGTGAAGCTGATTCAAAGCTTTAATATGACATGCATAGCCAACTTCCATGCAGTGGAATACTGACAGGTTCTTCACATGTACACTTACCACACAGACTTCAAGCAAGGACTAGCTTTGCTAAAATAACACTGATTCAGCATGTGCACTAAAACATGCATACATACAAAGAGGCTGCGATCTATATCAGCGTGAGCAGGGCTCGTGGCTAATTTAAACGAGACATAAAACAGCCAGTGCACAACGCTTTCATGCTGCTATTTTTATGTACTGCAAGTGTGTGACCACCTCTCATTAGGAAGGTAACAGTG
>JABFEB020000040.1:27487286-27512762 GCA_019775895.2 Stomatorhinus ivindoensis
AACAGTAGTCAAATAACATAAGCCCTGTCCAGAGTAGGGGGAGAAATGTTTATGCACTTGATAGAAAAGGGTATAGTTTCAGTGATTCAGTTCAGTTCGGAGGATGCTGATTGAAGAGTCTTTCAGTTTGCAACACTAAATGTTCCAGATTTTCTTTAAGCTTCTAACCTTAGGCTGCTGTTCTATTTAGTGACACTGCTGCTTCTCCTAGCAGCACACAGAGCCTTTGTCAGACGTTATCTTATTCCTGTACTAGTTTAAAATAATAATCGGTCTGACGTTTGATTCCCTCTGCCTTACCCAAAGCATTTTTAAAATTCGTGTCACTGGTAATATTTTATCATGAGAATGAACTGGAAAAGTAAAAAAAAAAAAAAAACTTCAAATGTTAAGTTAATTTTAATTCTTTCCAAACTATTGGAAAACAAAAAAAAATGTCAGTCTATTTAAACCACATGAGAAATACCCTTGCTGTTTTATTAGCTGTCAACTGCTAATAAAATAGCTTTTGTCTGAAACATAATCTGGTTGTCTCTCTTGCCCTTGCTAAAACATGTTCTTGCTTGCTTTAGAAATGCATGTTTTCAGCAGGGTGTTCTCACGGGCAGTCCATAGTGCTGGTACTTATTGGTCTGTATTATCCAATAAACAACATGTACATGATAATTAAAGTCATGTGTCCTTTCGACTGCTGTTTTATTTCTAATGGGAAGAAACTAACTGATGCTATCTGGTTCTTGTCTTTTGGCCTGACTTGTGCGGAGGTCTGGGTTGGTGCAGTTGCTGCTTTCAAACTTTGCCAGCTCGTGCCTCGATGTCCTTGCAGCTGAGGCATTACCTTGCATGTGCCATTAGATTCCAGTCATGTCTATGATCTCCAGCTTAAAGTTGCTAAACGTAGAGCCAACATTCTTGGTAAGATTTCGTTTTACATTTTTAGGGTCTTCCTTAGCTCTGCTTTTCAATGGGTTGTTGCGAACAGGCAGTCACCATGTTAGGGATGAGATGTGTTCCCTAAGTATTTACCTTGAATTTGTAGGTAAGCTGGAACAATAGTGCATTACATAAGTACATACACACTGTACTGTAGCTAGAACTCATGAATCACTAAAGCTACAGTTTTTTTGTCACAAAGTAGTGTGCATTCATTATTATGAACCACTGTATTAAACTCATTTTTAGTATTATAGGCTTCATGAGTCTTAAGTATGAGTTGTCCGTAAGTCAGACGTTCTTAACCTGGAGACTGTAGTTCTGGGGTATGATATCAAACTGCATATTTGAGAACGCTGGCACATTTGTCTGGTTAGATAATGAAGTTAATTTCACATTGTTAACTAATCCTTTTGGCTCAAGCGTTAAACAATTATACTCGTATACAATGATTTCGGTGCTGAGGATGTCATGGTTTTATATTAAGTTTATGGTGCTGATTAAGAATAGGACTTTGGTTTTGCCAGATTGGCTCTAGTTTCTGAGATATTTAATAGTTAACGCAACATGTTTGAAAAGCATTCAGAATTGCAAGAATATTATTTTAGTAGTAAGTAACTAGTAAGTAAACAGTCTAACATCAACCAAAAAAGAAATTAAAAAATATCTAACAGTGACAGGAAAAAGTTATGTATGATTTGATGAATACAATATTTATTAATATCAATGCTTCAAAAAACAGTTTATGCGATTTCCTTTTATGTGTCATCAGGATAATCACGTTGGAGAGTCCAACAGTAGTCTGCCATCATGTGTTTGTCCCATCTGCCTTGATATCTCTCCTCCATCAGCTTCATATTTTGGTGGAACCTCTCGCCTTGCTCCTCACTGCAGTCTCCAAGATTATCTGGAAATCTGTTTAAATGGCTATGGAGATGGTGCATCTTTATGCTCATATTAACTCCCAAATTTCTGAAGTTTGCAAGCATATCTTGCACCAATTCTTCATAATTGTCTGCTCTCTGATTACCCAAGTAGTTCTTCACAACAGACAAAACTCTTCCAGGCTGAATCCTCGGTGTCATTCATGCATTTGGTAAAACTGGAATCGTTCATGAGTGTACAAATCTGAGGACCATTAAAGATTCCAACTTTTAGCTTTTCCATGCTCAGTCCAGGGAACGATCTACAAATGTACTTGAAGCAATTACCTGTTTTGTCCAAAGCCCTAACAAATTGCTTCATCAATCCCAGCTTATTATGAAGTGGTGGGAGAATGATTTTGTTCTTGTTGAGATTTCATTACCTAAGACACTGTTGAGTCAAAAGACAGACCAAAAGCTATTGCATTTGCTATCACACACAAGTGGGGAAATTGCATTATTTTCATGGATTTCCATTATCTCAAAAACTAGAATCAATTCAGCAAAAGTAATGGGATTTTTTAATTCAGCAACCCTCAAAATACCCTAAACCCATTAAAAAAAAACTTTGGGACCTGAATTGTAGACCTGTGTTGTTATGGAGTGAAGCTTATCCATGACGGTCCTTAACAGGGTTTTTAGTGACACTTCAGTCATCCGAAGTCAAAGCCACCCCGCCCTAGAAAGGCCCACCATTTACCCAGAGTCAAGCTGCCGATTCTCTTAGCAGCCGCACCAAAACGGCTCAGTGTGCGACCTGCCGCCGTGGTTTACGGTCACCGACATGATCGAGACAGACTGCACATGCCCGACGTTATTCAGCCGCCAGAAGTGCAGCCCACCCCCCACCTAACGTGCTATTGAGTATAGTCCCTCAGTGACAAAGTTCACTGCACAAGGAAAATTATGCTCTCTACTGCCCTCCAGAACTATGTAACCCACTCCTTACAAAATGTACGATTTTAAAAACGATCAACATCTAGAAAACCAACTTGTTGGCTTAAGTCTGAATTAGGGGGGGGGGGGGCATCATGACGTTTGCTGTTTGCCTTCACCGCTGGGTCCCTTGGGGACATCAGGCCCGCTTTCCCTGCGAGTGTCCGGCTTCAAGCTGCTCCGAAACGTCACATAGGAGTACACGAGCCCCCCCGACATGCTGCAAGGACCAGACGGAGGAGAGAGGGCCTTTTTCCATATACCACAAACATGCCTTTTCAAGCAAATCATTGCATGACAGCTGGGAAATGTACAACCCCTTTACATATAAAGCATAACTGAGGGTACTTAGTGGAGGCAAGTCTTATAGAGACATGAACTGATAGTAATACATGATATCAGATTTTTAAAAGAAAGGACTGAGAAGAAACCCGTAAGCTGTCATCTTCAGTGTATAAAATATTAATCTGCTTTTGTAAAACATTTTGTTAAAAACAAAGAATATTCCAACAAGGACAGTACTATGCCAAACCTTAGCGCTTTGGACAAGAAAATAAAAATCCACTTACCAAATGTTTAGTCCTATAAAATTTAGCCAAGAAAATATATAATCTCCACCCAGAAACAAGCCAATGTAGGCCACAGCTACATTCTGGAAGATAAAGACAACCACTGAATTTCCTGGCCACAAAAAGTAACATTATGCTACCGAGTATTACCAAATTGTAAAGCAAATGAACTGTAGAGCAAGCCTTAATACAGCAACATACAAAAGGAAACAAAAAAAATTGAATTTAGTGTTTTAAAAGTAGGACAATTTATGATAAAATAAGGGGGAAGGGATAACTGCCATTTATCTTTTTTTTAATTAATATAATTAAATATGACTGGCAAATGAGAGCAAGATCCCTCAAACACAGCGGTACCTTAGTGGCGCCCACGACTGTGGTGGTTAGAGCAGAGTTGTAGTGACTACAGAGCACGATGGAGTACATCAGGATAAATCTGAAAGTGAAACGGCGAGAATTCACCTCCACCGTACTGCATGCAAGTGCTGAGAATCAGAAGCCAAATGTCATTTGAGTACAGGACCTTACCCCATTACACAGGACACGAGGAATGAACATACAAATGGCAAGGTCGTCCAATGCTCGAAAGTCAAGACCTGTAAAAATAAATCAATGAATAAAACAGTCACCCTCCCCCCTCTTTCAGCCCTGTGCCTGTCATCACTTATAGGCTGTACCTGCTCCAGATCTCCGGTGTAGAAGCTTGCCAAGACTGTCGGTATTACAATGATACTCGCATTGTAAAATAACACTCCATATTTCCCCAGACCCTTTAAAAGATAAAATATACGTTTCTCAATATGTGTTGTTCCAAAGGAAATCGACAATTGTGCATCATAAGGTCAATAATAATGATAAATTCACAAAGTTTCATTTAATCGGTTTTCAGTTAAATCATTAACTATTCAGAAGGAGCCAACAGTGGAGCAGTCACCTCAACCTCCAGCTTTTTCTTGGTGTAAACGCCACTGGCTGCAGTGCAAATGTCGTTAAGGAGGATGAATGTGTATCCCTCAAGGTCAAAGGCCAAGTCAGAACTGGGGAAAAACATATACTCACTTTTGTTTTCCCCCCAAATACAATATTGATTTAACACCCTATTATTTAAATCATGGTCCTCGGGGTCCGAGCACTGCTGGGTTTCCAGCCTTCTTTTACCTGTGAGCCAGGTGTGAAGCCTCTGACCAATCAGAATCAGCAATTATTAAACTATCCTTGAGAACTGAAAACAAGGCCTGGATTTGGAATCAAGGTCCAGATTTGAAGAACCCTGATTTAACACAATACTTTAAGATCTGAAAAGTATACACTGTGCATTAACCATTCTCCAGTACTGATGTTTTGTGCCAAAATACCAATCTTTGAAAAAGGGTTTAAAATAATTGGAACAAAGATCTAGGGCAGGGGTGCCCAACTCCAGTCCTGGGGGGCCGGAGCCCTGTGTAACTTAGTTCTTTCCCTGTTCCACCATAAACGATTCAGCTCAAGAGCTGTGTGGTAATTAGCACAAGGAGTTGAATCAGGTGTATTAAATGAGGGGGAACCCAAAAATGTGCAGGGCTCTGCCCCCCCCAGGACTGGAGTTGGGCACCCCTGCTCTAGGGAGAGTAAAGAAACATTGGCTTTGAACTTTTTGATCTGGGAATCTTTAGGTAAACAATATTCATCTCAATGAAGATGAATAAGATTTTTTTTTTTTAATCCATATAACAACATTATCCAACCATCAACCATCCAACCACTTATCCTGCTCAGGGTTGTGGAAGAGCAGAGCCTCTACATTTCTCAGGCAGGATACGGCACAGATCAAAAGGACACACGGTTGGGATGCATTTAATAATATTAAATAATATTACTATTAAAGTGATAATACATCGACTACATCTTTTGAATAAACAAACTGTAAAAGAACTGTTGATAATAAAGAACCATTAGCGTTCAAAACTATTTTGTGTTATGACATTAGAAAGCGTCTCCTGTGAGTTGGTGCTTTGTTGGGGATCTGAATCACAGCAGTGGCTCAATGTGTGAAGCTTGTCTGCTCTCCCTGTGCTCAGGCGGGTTTCTGCTCAGTCAAAAACCACACTGACAGCTGAACTGGAGTCTCTAAGACTCCTAGAGCTTTACCTGGCAGCTACCAGGGCGCCGACGACAATGGCCAACACACTGCACTTGACAAGAGGTGGGAATGTTTTCCTTTTTGAGAGGGCAAAAGAAAAAATAAAACAACTCAGTGTTACACGGGTCATAGCTTTACTGCAGTCAATTTCAGGGAAAAATAAAGAAAGACACCTTAATATCCACGCCTCCAGGACCATCGTCATCAATATGGTGAACTTCCTCAGAACAGTGAACATTGGTAAACTATAAGAGAGGGATATAGGAACAGTGGTGAATGACCTTATGACTAATCTGTGTTACTACACACCTTCTCAGCGTAGTACCTCAATTTCTTAGTGCTGGCGAGGCCACTGATGTGATTCCCGACATACAAAAGGGGCAGAGGAAAGATCTGTAACCAAAAAGGCTATAAAATAACTGCAATATAAAAATTATACTCATTATAATTGTACAGTATATATAAATAAAACAACTGTTATTTAGGAGCACGGACAAATACTTACTTTAAAAATTATACTTCTATCAAAATCTTGGAAATGAATATTATGATTCAATTTTGCAGCATAGAGAACAACTATAGTAGTGAGCATCTGCAACAAAAAGATGAAAAACAAAGTCAATGATTTACCACCCCAATCTATTTTTCTGGATGAACTCGGCATAATGAATAAGATAATTAAATATAATTCACCTGACCAATGCCAAGAAACGTGAATGATGGAAACCTGTAAAGAGAATATTATAATAAAAAATAGCGCGATGCCACAAAGCACATTAACAGATTAAAACCTGGGGATCGACGCCGTGAATCTCCTGATAATTTTTCCTGTCGTATTGTATCCACAGCGTGTCAGACAACTATATCTACATTTTTGATTTTTATGACAAAACATTCAGTTTTGATTTATCTAGTCAGTTCGCATTCTACTAGCTCATCTCCACGTAGACACTCAGACAATGAGAAAAAATTGTGCTATTTAAAATTCACAAGGAAGTCAAAAGACTCCGAACTCCTGGGAGAATATGAACCTCAGCCGCGTTAGGAGGGCATAAGCGGACAATCATTTCAATTAATTTGTAGGATGCAAAATGGTTTCTAAAACATTTTGTTTAAGTTTGCAAAGCGTTTATAACACGTTACGATATGAAACGATTGTAATATTGTAACAACGCGGAAGTTGGTAGAGCGTTACGTCCTGAATTCATTGCCTCACCTGTAGTGTGTCAACACGATTTTATTTACTATCACGATTAAGAGCGAGCTGACAGCGTAAAATACAGCGGATAGGAACTTGTGCAGCGACGAAGAAGCGAGCTCTTCGCCCCCTTTTCTAACCGGGTTCAGTGACATCGTCCCTCGCAGGCAGCCGAAAGCCGCAGATTACTGAACCCTTATATCCGGGGAGGTGGAGCAATCGGGGCACCGTGTGTAACAAATAGCTAACGGCATTGAAATGTTTCCTCCTCAGACCATTTCTCTCATTTACTGGATATTAGATTTGTTTTAATCTACGACAAAAATCACAAGGTAGTACCTAATGATTGAAGTAAATTTGGATATGGCGACCCACAATCAGTTATCATCTAAAATTTGAAATTGTTGGAATAGTAAGAATTATTTGGAATTTTTTTGAACAGAAGATATACGTGGAAAAGTCAAAATGACTCCATCTAAAGTTCCAACTGAGGAATCGTCTGAATGACGAAGAATTTTCAGAAATGCTATTTTCCTTCAGTTTTGCACAGAATTAAATTGGGCGAGTTAGGTAAAACGCGTTCTTACGTAATACTAATGGTAAACCTTTAATTTCACATTATTTATACTAACCCTAAACAAAAAAGAAACTGTTTCCTTGAAACATTTCAGATATCTGTCCAAGCCCGTAAGTTACTAAATACTGGATGGGATTCCTGTGCCCTATTAATTACAGTCGTACTCAAGCAAACAGGAATCAGCTTTATTAACATAATCATCTGGGTCAAGTCCCGCGGAATGTAAAGGTGAAGATGCGCAGCAATCAATACATTCTGTCATTCCATCTATTATCAATCTTCTATACAATATACTTATTCTTTAATATTGTGGCCTACACTAGCTAAACAAAAAGTGAATTTCTAAAAAAAAAATTAAGGAAATAAGACTAGAATAAACTAAAAAATGTTTCCCAAATATTATTCGAATAGCCTCACCGATATATTCGAAGACAGCTAGTTCAGTTAATCCATTATTTATATTAGTAAATAAATAGTTTGTAAATAACTGGGCGCGAATTCAAATCTGTAAAACTTGCATGACTAATTGGAGTTATTAAATTGCCCGTAGTTGTGCCTGTGTGAGTGAATGGTGTGTGGGTGTGCCCTGCGATGGGCTGCCCCCGTCCAGGGTTGTTCCCTGCCTCTTGCCCATTGCTTCCGGGATAGGCTCCAGATCCCCCGTGTCCCAGTGGGATAAGCGGGTTGGAAAATGGATGGATGGATGGAAAACTTGCATGAAAGTCCTATTCCCAGTATGTTAAATGATGTCAGTTCGACCACTAGATGTCAGCTTTTAATACTCATTAACTGTATCTCCGTAACAACGACCAAGATCATTAATTGATGTGGCCATATAGGCTAACAAAATAAGGCCAATAAAAACTTTAGTAATCCATAATCATGTAGGTACTGGGCGTTTCTTTGGGCTTACCTTGTGATATACCGTATTATAAAAAATAAAAATAATTTTAAAAAAAAGTTACTCCTATAAATTTAGGAATAGGAATTCTATATGTGCAGTTATTTGTGAACCGGGTCAAATGCACTTATCAAATATCACTATTAATATGCACATACACCCTACTACATTGGTTTGTTGGGATCTACTATTAAGACAAAACCAACCGGGAGCATTTTGAATGCTACTCACCACGTAGACATGGGAAATGGAGTGCGCCGCCGATCCATAGCACCGCGATAGTTCGATTGTTTGGCTCTGCGGTACTCCATTTCCCACAAAGCAGCTACAACTGCCACAACTTCCGGTAAGAGAGTCCGTATTATTTCCGTAGAGCACATGTTGTGGTGTCTTATAGTGCTATAAGCTTAAAAAGGAGTTCTAATTACTTGATTGTAAAATGCCAAAAGTCAAAACAGCAAAGAAAAGTAGACAACACCAGGACGTGAGAAGTCAAGGTAAGTTTCTAAAACGATCAGTTAATAACGTGAGCCGGCATTATGTTTATAAACCGTGACGCATTTATTAACTTTAAAAACACCATGGACCATGACTACCGCGCTAATCATCGTAATTTGCGTATAAGGGATAACTGTCCAATTAGCCATATGCATTTTCGTGTAAATGAGCAAGGAAGTTAAATGTCATCGTGAGAGTTTGATTAATTTACTGCTATTACTCGTATCTTGTAATTAAGCACAAATTTTGACAATAGCATTTTCAAATGTCGATTTAATTAGAAATTGTCCAATGCTTTTATTAAGGGATTATGTTCAACACTGGCATTGGGCAACACATTCTGAAGAATCCCTTAGTGGTCAACAGCATTATCGAAAAGGTGAGTAAAACTTCTGCGTTTGTTTTATTGTTTCACATCTGTTTGGGTATTGTTCAGTTTTCTTGTGCTGGTTCGTGGTCTCTAATATCAAGCCAAACGATTCATATATTTTCATTTGACATTATATTTACACTTATTTGACTGACTTTTATCTAAAGAGATGTACATTTGAGAAAGCAGTGTCAGCCAGACATGGAGCAGTTTGGGGTTAAATGCGGTGCTCAAGGGCCCAATACTGACGAAACAGGGGTTTAAGGGGGACAGGATCCAAACCCACAGTCACCCACCACTCCCCTGCTTAAAATGCATAATTCAGATCGATTTAAAATGATAATTTTATTTCCAGGCAGCCCTTAGGCCAACAGATGTGGTTCTGGAAGTTGGACCTGGTACTGGAAACATGACAGTCAAACTGCTGGAGAAGGCAAAAAAGGTAATACTGTAAGAAGTATGATAAATAGGGTCTGTGTAATAATGCAGTCCTGCCACACCTACATACAGGCCATGGATTTTAACTTCAGTTTCTTTTCTCTTCAAAGGTAGTTGCTTGTGAAGTAGATTCCAGACTTGTGGCTGAACTTCAGAAGAGAGTTCAATGCACGTGAGTACAGTGGTAGTTTGTTACTGGGCTGTACAACAGCAAGACATATGTCAGGATGCCAGGAAATCACCCCAAGGTTTTTATTAAATGATGCACTGCACAGAAATGGGGAGTTTGGTCTGCTTAACCAGGACTAGCTGTGGAGAACCTGAAGCCTCTCTCAGGCAGTGTATGGCGCCAAGCGTGCACCCTGGCTGAGATGCCAGGGCACAAACAAGCCCCCTATGCACAATTTGTAGACGCCTGTTAGTGTAATGGCACGTTTTCATACTGCTGGAGGAAATGCACAGAACACAGGGGAACCTGGAAAGGCCACTCGGGTGGGGGTTGAACCCCCAGCCCTGCAGCTATCAGACAGCAGCAGTACACTGAGCCCTCATGCTGCATAGCACCTGCATACGCTTCACTTCCTCTTGTTTTGCAGGCCTTTGCAGACGAAACTCCAAATCTTAGTCGGGGATGTTCTGAAGACAGATCTGCCCTTTTTTGACATTTGCGTGGCTAATTTGCCTTATCAGGTATGCAGTGTTTTCATTTCCAATATCATTTAATACCTTATATTAATCCCAGTGATTTTAAATTCTGTTATAGTTTGTGTTAATTATATGTTCAATAAATCATCAGCATTCCTCTGCTCTTTGTATGCAGTTCATGTTGCTGCATTCCTTGGTTGATCTAAATATTTCTTTCCTATATTTGCATTAAAATATCCTATCTGCTTTATTCCTTGTTTCAAATCCTCACTATCCCATGCACATTCAGTAGTGTACAGTATAGAATTTAGCAGAAGTGATTAATTGTTAGCACATCACAACAAAGAAATGTGCCCTCTGTATTTAACCCCTACCTGACATGGCAGTGGGCAGCTATGATTTAGCATCCGTGAAGCCGTGCGTGGATGAAGTACCATGCTGGTCAGGGTTTCGAACTAGCAACCTTTTCATCAGAAGTACGCTCCCCTAATAATTTGGCCACCACTGCCGTTGATCATTTTATGAGGGGAGCTACAACACTGATCTACCCCTAATCTACAAACTTGATTTCTAATAAAAATGTAATATGTGGTGTTTCGTGTCATTTCTGATTGTGGTTAATAAGAAAACTCTGACCATAACTTTGATGGTAACATTTTCAGTGGAGAAGAAAACTGAAAAGTTTGGTGACAACATTGATTTATGTCTCATAAATGACTGCTTGCAATTTATTCCAGATATCATCGCCGTTTGTATTTAAGCTACTGCTTCACAGGCCATTTTTCAGGTAGGAAATCAAACACAGGATGCAGAAAATCCCTCTTAAAACTCATTATTAAATTCATGGTCAGGTGTGTAAGATGAAACATGGTAATTAGTATCCATTTCAAAGGGATCTGCATTGCATTCAGTCATTTGGCTGTCCATCACAACACAGCTGTTAACCTGCATTCCTCTTATGACTTCATGGAAGGTGTGCGGTGCTGATGTTCCAGAGAGAGTTTGCCTTGCGCTTGGTGGCCACACCTGGAGATAAACTCTACTGCAGGTTGTCCATCAATACGCAGCTGCTGGCTCGTGTCGACCACCTCATGAAGGTCTGGAATCCACAGTGACCATCCGGGAGATAAGACTGCACATGATATAGAACTTAGCTTTTGTCATTTTCCCTCTATCCGTACATTTCACGCATTGGATGTGTGGATCAAATTAAGTGGTTCCGTACCTCTGCCTTTTGACGTTAATCTGCTTGGCAGAGGATGCTGAGGAGCATGGCTAATTGCATTTCAGGTTCTGAGTTTTGCGTAAGGCCAAACCATTTCTGCTGTTGTGCTTAAAACAGGTGGGGAAGAATAATTTCCGCCCTCCACCCAAAGTTGAGTCAAGTGTAGTTCGAATAGAGCCCAAGAATCCTCCGCCTTCCATCAACTTCCAGGTGCGTCCAGGCCACGGTGCACGGGATTGGTCAGAAATGTGCCCGTCGTGGGGTTACAAGAAGAGGTTTATTGAAGGCCTTTCTTTGGTCTCTTCCTGCAGGAATGGGACGGTCTTGTCAGAATTGCATTTGTAAGAAAGAACAAAACTCTTAGCTCTGCGTTCAAGTAAGTTAATACTTTTAACATCAGCTCACCCATATTTTTGAATATCTTACAAAGGCAAGCTCAGAATTTTAAAATTAATTTACCACATTGTGAGTCTAAACGATAAGCATCCTTTACGTGGGGGGGGGGGATGGAGGTGACTGTAATGCTTGTTTTGTTATATTACAAATGTGGTCTTTTTAAATTGCTGTAGCTTAGACAAGCGGAAGGTGATTTGTAACGTGATGGTAAATGCCTTCTGTTTCAGGTCTTCTGCTGTTGAGCAGCTGTTGGAGAAGAACTACAGAATTCACTGTTCTGTGCATGGCATTGTGGGTACACATTCCTACCAGTCTGCTTTAATAGGTGGGGGGTTGAATAAATGTACTGTTATGATATTGATTTTCATTATCAATGTCAATTTAATTGCTATAATGTTGAGTGATCAGAGAAAAAAAATTCATGGTCATGAACTTTTTTTCTTACAGTATAATGATTACTAAAGTGGCCTTTTGTTTTTGGCCTTTTAAAAACAGGAAATCCCACCAGATTTCAGCATCGGAAAGAAAATCGAGTCTGTTATTCAGGAGGCTGAGTTCAGTGAGAAGCGTGCTCGCTCCATGGACATCGATGACTTTATGGTGTAAGTGATCCCAAAGACTTCAACCTCCATTCCCAGCCTGTGGTAGAAGATGCCTAATGGAGCTGAGTGACTCTTGTCAGCCTTAGCATGTCTGGTTTATGGTTCACTTCATACTGCTGTGTTATTCAGAAGCTTCCGATTTGGATTGTAAAACATTTATAAGCACAGCTAACCAAAATCTCCATTGACCTTCTGGGTAATGTTTCCCACTGATGATGATGCTCCGCTGTACCCACACTTTTACCCAAAGCAGCTTTAATCCCAACATCTGTTGCCTTCTCACAAAGACCTCGGTGCATTAATGAACATTTGAAGCCTAAGTGAAGACAAACTCCTTCATCAAATACGCCCAACATTATTATTCTGTTAAAAACAGCCAGTGATCTCTAACACTAGTCAAGACATGAGGACTTCATTCTTTGATCACAGCTGATGATAAACTGTTTATAAACCCCCTTTTACCCTCGGAATGACTTGTCCTTCATCCACAGGCTCCTCCATGCTTTCAACTCTGCTGGGATTCACTTCTCATAGCAGGATGTAGAGGGCTCCATAATCAGCCCTGAGATGTGGGCCTGTCAGTGTTGGCCGTTTGCAGCACATGCTTCACGCGCATGGGAAGAGTCTGATTTCTGCAGGAGGACTTATCTGCTGTGATGTGTTCAGCATGGCGTGACTGTATATTCCTTTATATTAGGAATACAGACATTAATGCTCCCTGTCATATTTATGCTAATCATAATATGGTGGCTTTTAAGAGGAGGGAAAAAAAGCTTGGGGCATATTATGTATTGTAGATTATAACCAGAAAGTGTTATTTTAAACTCTTTCTGGTGATGTCCAGAGTTGTTTTTCCAAAACAGGAGGCCTGTAGTTCACCTTTCCCTTCCACAGGAATTATTTCAGAACGATTACTCCCTGGTTTTAACAGCCGACGTTCACATCTGTGTGCTAATCCTGAATGCCATTTTACTCGTTTGAAGAAGGCCTTGACTCTCTGTGGGATTAATGGTCTCTCCTTCCCAGCACTATTATATACATTCGAGCTAAATATACAGCTCTGAACCAAATAATCAGCATCAACGCAATCTGAAAGAAAAATATGATGGATCATAAGTGAAATTCTGTAGGTCTGAGGAAAAAGGAAGTTTTAAGATGGTGAAATGTTAGTTGCATGAGCAGCCAATATGTCTGAATATGGTATGGTTCCCATGGTTACATCCAGAGGAGCAAGCATTCCATCATGTCTAAGCGTCGGTTCAAGGTTGCGTACGGGAATGTTTTTATCACGTTCTTGTTCTTATTTTACCATTGAAACATTTGCATGAGGAGAAAACTGTGACTAGACCTTTGTGTTGACAGGAGATGTAGCATATCAATGAATGTTTTCAGTACATCCTAAATTCAGTTTCCATATGTAATGAATAAATTCAACCCTTCACCATAAACTCATGGCAATTGCTGTAATTTTTTAGGTCACAATGCTGCTTTTCTACCCAGCAGTGCTCAACTGAAGTAAATATCGAAACTGGACTTATGAAGGGTTTGCACTCTCCCTACCTGCTCGTGGCTGCATTAACCTATTCGGGAAAGTGGCCAGTTCCCTGAGGGCTACACACCCCCTTGCTGCCTCTCCCCAGGGAGCCTGCCTCTGGTTGCTCATGCTTGTCCTTCGAGTCTCTCAAAGGAAATTCCAAGGACCTTGGCAGACATGCATGCAGTCAAACCAGCATAACCACCGTGAAGATGATTCTTCACTTCTTTATATGCATCTCTAACACTGTTTCATTGAGCCCTGAAATGAAGGAATGAAGGAATAAAAGAATAAGGAGTAAAACTGCTTATCAAAGGCTTTCCCCTGATCTTTGAGATTGGACATAACTGGGAGATTGACTGGCCAATCATGTTGCAGGATTCCTGACATGTGCTCCCACTGGCTTGCAGATGCTCCTCCACTATGCAGGTAAAGTGTTAGGTGGCCAGCCTGCTGAGGCCCAAGATCACAGCCAGTCAGATAGCATCTAAAGACCCATATGTTTGACCCCAAAAGGTGAAGAATTAGCTTTATAATCACATGGGACTGCCCGCCCTTTTATATGATCTACTTCAGACTAATACACTTAGCCTAATATAGATAAATGCAATTCACCACCACAGTATATTAAAACTTTTAAACAATACATTGTTAAAGAGAATCCAGCAAACCTCAGTTGAATCCATTATCTTAATTTCATAGACTCACCTCATTACGCTGGGTGGGCAATGCCAAGAATTTTCACCCAAGAGCCCACTATGAGATCCATTGAGGTCCAAACTGATGACCACACAGAGCATACAATGTACAGCTTATAATCAACCAGGTGACTTTATTCTTTGATCCAGCGTTACATCTGGTGCACACACACAAAAGACCATCTCCAGCAGTAAGTCAGTGGGCTCTTACTATACATCACTTAATACTTTATCCATTTCTATTTTCCCCCATTTCTTTGTTTACAAATAGTGTTAAATGAGGTGGAAAAAATGTACAGTATTAGAAGTATAAGGAAATCGGGTGATGCTTCGATGTCACACAGGACGTTGACTTCCTCTAGGAAACATGATATGGCACCAGACTGAGGGGAGCTACAAGCCTGATGGTTATGGAGGTCAATGGAACACAGGTATCCACACCGAAGCAGGATGTAACTCAGGACAAGTAACGTGTCTTAATTCTGACCGATTGTGTTACTGTGTGTAGCTTTACACATGAGAAAAGGAGAAAGACAGCGAGACTGGCCCTAAGTAAACATGGCTATTTACACCACTGAGCAGATTTTAGTATGACATGGGATGCTGGGTCGCATGTCACAGCCTGGTTACACACGCATGCATACATACATTTTTGAACTGCCCAAACGGACCCATGACAGACTATCCTGCAAAGGCGTCGCCACGGAAGCTAAAACCTTTATTTTTCTCTGTACATTTTGCCAAAAGAAAAATAAACGGCGATAAATTAATTTTTTCCCCTCCCCCTGTTATTAAAACTGGTTTAAAAAGCGTCCCGTTTTTTTTGTTTTTCCCTTGCCCCGCTAGCGGCGGCGGGGGGAGGGGGGGGGAGAGCACTTGCTCTAACTTGAGATGTCTCAAGAGGACGGGAACGAAATAGGAAATGCGCCTCGTCGCCGCTTCCTTCTTTTATGGATGACGGCATCTTCGTA
This sequence comes from Stomatorhinus ivindoensis, assembly GCA_019775895.2. Taxonomy (NCBI): domain Eukaryota; kingdom Metazoa; phylum Chordata; class Actinopteri; order Osteoglossiformes; family Mormyridae; genus Stomatorhinus; species Stomatorhinus ivindoensis. The sequence continues at coordinate 27,502,820 of JABFEB020000040.1, forward strand.
ACCAGTTACGGCCAAATGTGCAGTGTTAGGGGGCATCTGATGCCCGTCCTACAGGTGCCATAACCAGACGTGGACCCTAGAGGGCGCGGGGGCGCTTGGGGTTGATCTGCTTACTCGCTTGCTCCTCCTCCTGTAGTGCTGAGCGGAAGGATTTCACTTTGTCTGTTGGCAAGGAGGCACAGAAAAGGACTCAGTGGGTATGAGGACTGTGGGTCATCGAATGAGCTCAGCCGGGACGAAAGTAGGGGACTGAACTGGGATTTCAAGCTCGTAAGTGAAAAGCACCACTGTCCCCTTTAAACTGCATTATTTTCTCATCATTCTGTTATATCTAAAAATGGATTCGCATCAAACAATATTTTACTTTACTCAATTACTTGGGTACCTTTCAAATAAATAGAGACATATTCCTTGGTGTTGAGACCACTAACCTTCTGTGTCTGATTTCAAAAACGTGACTTACTATCCGTTACATTAAAATCTTGCATAAGTGAACTATACTGCCTTAGACTGTTCATTTGCTCATTTTAAATGCTGTGATCTACAGTCACATACGCATCAGGTTATTTCTCAAAGAAAATAGCGTTACAATACCTCTCAGCTCAGTCAAAATGTCAATCTTTTGGTCCAGAATTTGTTCTAGTTGGGTGGCATAGGAATCCACATCGTAGTCGACCTCTTCAGTCATTTCCAGCAGCACCTTCTCATCCTCTAACCACCGGATTGACTCCTGCATGAGCACCACAAATTCATGTCCGTAAGATGAGAGCCCACCTTTTTCACAACTCTGCAGAGTAATACCTCCAACAGGACACTCTGGGTGGAACACCAGTCAATGCTAGGGAGTGAAATTTAAATTTTGCGACACCAGTTAGCTTTAATGCACGTTTTAACACCGCAGGACGAAACCTGTGGGACGTAGGAAGAACATGCAAACTCCAGACGTACAGAGGTCTGGATGTGAACCCCAAATTCTGGAAGTGTCAGGCAGAAGTGCTACTCACTGAGGCATGAAATATGCGTGACCAAAAGTGGAGCACCCAAAAGCACCAGAAATACCAGAGAGGGTAAACAGAGACACCTATCAGAGCTTAAAGCAGTATTATTAGGCCAGTCTAAACCTCCAGTGCGGCAGACTATTGGTCAGATAAGGGGTTTTCAACATTTCTTAAAACAGGGATCAAACAAATATCAATTTATGATGCAGACTCCCCTGTATCTGCTCTACAAACCCACAGGGGTCTCGGTCTCCTGCTTGAAAACCCTGCTTTAGAACATGATAAAGTCCCTGATTTAATGGGCTGGGATCCACCACTGGGCCAGTGGAAAGACTGACGGGAGAGGAAGAGCTGAGCTACCTGAAAGACAGCCCTGTGGTCCTCTAGCACCTGTTCCTCCATCTCAACCAGCTGGGACACTGCTTCGTGGAACGTAAAGAGCTGGGGCGACACCTCTTCCTCCTGCAGCAACAAATACCATCAGGCGTTAACAGGAAGTCTGGAGGAGGCATGCAAGTACCCATCTCATTGTACCAAGTACCCATCTCATTGTACCAAGTATCCATGACAAACTAGTAGCACCTGGTTGAGCCAACCACCACCTCCTTTACTCCACCCACTGGCTCTTCCATACAGTAGGCCCATGCTTAATGTGCTACATACACTCAACAGAAGGCCATACGTAAGATGCCAACCAGACGCAACACATTCCCCAAACAACTCAATGCCAACAAGGTGGTTACTGAAGGCAAAATTTCAGCTAAACCACACCTCACCAACCCAAACAGTAGACAGATACAGAACAACTAAGCCGAGCAAAGCCCCGTCATGCCAAATCATCTCCTCACATTCTGTTCGCACAGGAGTTTGAGGTCATCCCTCTGGGGAGAGCTTCCGACTCCCCACTGAGCATCCAGCGGGTCCAGCTGGTTGACGGCATGGATGTTGGGGCGTCCTTCGACGCTGCTAGGGTCCACCGTGAGCTCCTTCACCCTGTGGTGACAAAGCGGTAGACGTTTAACTAACCCCCGTTCCTGAATCCAATACAAGCTTCAGTCATAAGAATCCGCCAAGATGATGACACCACTTCCAGGTACTTGAGTTGCACCAAACATTGGCCTGTCTGTCTTACGGCTTCAAACGAAGCTCCACCTTTAACAATTTTTATATCAATTTACAGGTCATTATTCTTCCCAGGAAGCATTCACATAGCGCAATTTGAGAACCAGCTACGACTTATGATTCTGAAATATGAACAGTCGACATGTAAACACTGATGCTAAACGTATGCCAATTAACTGCTCAATGAAAAGGATTGATATTTGAGCCCTTTACAGTACTATGGAAGGTGCCATTTAACATCTACAAACACGAAACACAGATACGATGAATAGAATCAGATGGATAAGGGCAGTTTGACCCTTTACTCTAGGGTGCCAGCGAACAAAACGTAGAACAGAAAAAAACGACATCAACACTGGTACAGATGAGGAAAGGACACATGGCACTGACAGCACGAGCTGGAACCACGAGACGAGAAGCAAGAAAGGAAAAGGAAAAGAAACCAAACTTAGGTCAGTAGGCCATAAAACCGAAACAACCAAAAACATGGATGGATACATCATGGATGAAGGGGAGAGGTGCAAAAATAAAGCGCAGCCAAAGGAGTCGATGTTATCGTGCGTGCATCTGTGTCGGAGTGAAAGCGTAACGAAGAGAGAGATAGACCTGCTGGGGGAAGTGGCAAAGTCATCGTACTCATAGGTGGGGGACTGCTCAGATCGACTTCCACCCCCCTGGGAGAAGGGGATGTCCGAGGGACTTATCCCAAACTCCTTGACTCTGAAGGCACAGAGACAGAGCAGGACAGACGGAAGAAGAGAGCTTCAGGTCAGGACACACAGAAGCACAGGGAAGAGAGAGCAGCGATTCTTCACAATGCCTGCTTTTCATGATAAAACTTCAGCTCGACTGATCCAGCTTGGGAAGCATGCAGTCGTCAAGACCAAAAGACCATATTTTACTATCAATCAAGTCAAGCAGAGAAACTCCAAAAACTATTGGCATATATACACGCATATATAATCCAGTTCTGGTGCTGGTTTAGTCATAGGTTGACCAGTTCCTGAACCTCTTCTGGCCTTAGAGACGACTAACGCCAATAACTGCATTGCCTTAAAGCCTTGACTGTCTCTCTTAGGAAAGCTCAGTCAACACACCAGACTGCAAAATCAGGTGCCTAATGTGCTAACTCCTGGGACACACAGAGAGATCAACTGGAAAGGGAAAAAAACGTCTGTCTGCGTTTGTTTTTACTATGACAGTTCACATAAAAAAAAAACAGAGGGGTTTCAATTGTGGGATTAGGACAGAGACGGGCAGGGTGTCATGTTACACACGCAACATGTAAACTGCTTGCTTAGCGATATTCCAAACTGATCACAATATTACTAGAACATGCACCTACATGTGGATACGCTACAGCAAGCCGAGGAAACCAGTGGTATTCCTTAGTAAATAAAAAATCAGCTCGGCAACGCTACTGTATCCTGCAACCGCTACCGTGATGAGATTCCCCTGTGCGTCAGCCGCCTTTTACGGCCTGCCTGACACTGTCGCCGACCCACCTGTTAGCGTAGCGCAGCGTGTTCAGCGTGTTCTCACAGGACGCCATACCTGGGGAGATGGTGGCGATCTGAAGGGTGCAAGAGACAGGAGCTGAAGAAGCCATTGACAAAAGACCAGCCGGTTTCGCTCTCTCATTTTTCAGTGGAACAGAACCACTTACAGCCATTGACTATGACAAGCATCTATAATCGGTAACGTTTCTGGTGTGGTTACAATCGCTTAAGCTTTCCTTTGAGGACACAGAGCAGAGGATCCATTTCTGTCGGCACACAAATGAGCAGAGTCCCTGCCAGAATGCCTTAATGCTGAGGACGCACCATGCACGTCCGCGAGTTCTCCCCAATGAACGAGTCCCGCAGAACCTGAGTCAGCTTGCTGGCCCGGAAAGGGGTGTGTGGCTTGTTCCGGCCCAGGGCCCGGATGCACTCCTGCGGAAACAACAAAGCTCTTTCACCACATGCAGCGCGCCGGTGCCGCTTACATTCTTTCAAGCGGCAAAGACGTGAGATCGTGTCTCCCTCCACGACGGTGAGCACGCTTGTCTGTCTACAGCAGAAACCAGGGTTTAAGGAGCCCATCCGAGGCCGGGATTCTCTCACTCATCGCATTACGGCGACACGCTCTTGGCATGGCTGCCTATGGGCGTGGGGGGAGGGGAAGAGAGTGGTTTACACTCTCATCCAAGTGTTACGCTGTCTGACGAGTCCTGCAGCCCACAGAGCAGGAATAAAGCTTGCAGCCGACAGCTCGCTCCCTGCAGGAGTCCAGCACTGACTGAGCCGGCATGGTTGCGCTTGAAGGAGGCGACCTACAATGGGACTGATCGGTCAATGCAGGCTAGGTGAAAACGGGACACAAATTGAAATGTGCCTTTATGAGCAGGCCGTTGAAGGCCTTGGGCCTCTGACCTTCAGAGCTAACAGGCTCTTGTTGATCTCGGCTCCCTCGAGGCGCGTCTGCCGGTCGGCGCTGGACGTGTCGGCGCCCCGCTCGTTGCCCGCCAGGTCGATGAGCGAGAACTTGCCGTGCATCTTGCCTTTCCGCCTCAGAATGATCTGGAAGACGGCGTGGCTGCGGGAGGAGTGGGCGTTGGCCGATGTCTGGCCAGATGTCCTGTGCATCATAGGGTAAGAGAGACACGAAAAGCTGTGCTTTCATACACGACATCATTAAGAAAATTTATTAAAAACAAGAAATTCATTCCTTCTGTAGTTATACTGTTTTTTTTAAATGAAAAGCTTGCACGTTTTTACATATTTCAAGGTTTTGATTGGTTTTCAAATTTTGAAAAGCATGGCTAACCAAACGAGGATGTGCCTCAGACAATCATTTCCCACTTAGGGGAAGTTATTTTCGAATCAGGGAAATGGGCGCCTCCGTACCTGCAGCTGTTCCCTATTTCGATGAGCTTGAGCACGTCCTCTGTGCACTTCACCTCTCGCTCCTGCAGGCCCACCACCTGCACCTGCTGCTTCCCGTCCTCCAGCACGCGCAGCTTGGCCTTGCGGTTCAGCAGGTCGAACACCTGGGGGGGGGGGGCGTTACACCACCATTCAGGAGTTCAGTGCTGTTTCAGGGGTATGACAGTCTGTCATCTAACTTGGAGCTTATGGCCATCTCTGTGGCTGTGCACCTTCTGGAGGCAACGGCCACATGAGATACTCCACAGCGTCCGACAGGAGCAGACTTCCGAAGGTGAGCTCCTGTTTGTTGGACTTGCCTTGCCACTGTAGATCTCGAAGAAAGTGGCGTACACTTGAAGGTCCAGCTTCTTGTAGTTGGGCTTCTTCAGCATAAGGAAAACATCCCGAGCTTCAGAAAGAGGACGAGTTAGGAGCCAAGCACTAGCCTCTGAGAGCACAAAGCCGATCTGACGTGCGACACATACCAGCCAGCGCATAGATTCCTTTGGAACAGTCTTGGTTCTTTCCTGAAAAATCACCTCCCATGGTCTGAAAGACAAAGAAAGTGCAAGCCTGAATACTGACCGTTACCAATACCATGCCCACTTCTCATTTAAGGTCTGTGATGATGAGGCCATTTATACACGTCTCTGAGCATCTTGTGTGCTCTCAAAACCAATTCTTATTTAATGATTCAATGATCTCGCAACAGAGGTTTTTTCAGACTGGAAAGAAATGGAAGATCACACTGGACTCAAATTCATAACCTCAATGGGATCTGAGACAAACGTGAGGGAGACAGGGACAGGGGACTATCCCAGCCAGAGGACGGCCATGTGACACAGCACACTGCAGACAGCAAATGGATCAGAGCAACATTCAAGAAACTGCTCTTGCGGCATACAGGACAGAGCTTTCGCATTCTATTAGTCAGTGCTTAACAGACATTAATACTATAAAAATGCAGATGTATAATGAAAGACAGCGACACTACATGAAGAATCTCTGAAGAAATGATCCACTAATCAGCTAAATGAAATACAGAACTATGTCATACTGATTTGAAGAAAGCTACAATTCCCTGGACAGCATTTAGTTAGGCCCTTGTCAACCAGAAAATGTCTGACTGTTCAAAATGTTCAGTTTCATTGCATCATTCAGGCCCATCACACCCACAAAGACCGTATTCTGCACGAGAGATCAGGTTAAATCCATTTCCCCTTTGAGGAAGGGATCCTGGTGAAGAGACAGACCTCATAGCTGCCTGGGGTTCCTTCATGCGGCAACTAATGAGAAGCTACTCGCTTGAACGATTAACCCTTAGAGAACCTAGAGAAAATTACTTAATTCGAATGATAAAGCGCATCCATATGCAACACATCTTACCAGGACATCCCAATATTCCAGTTCTTAGACATGACTTATGTTTTCAAGTGAATTCTGACCATAATTGACCTACCTTGACATTTAAATAATAAAGCTACCTCGAATTTAGTTCCCCCCCCCTACAATTAAGTGTCCAGAAATGATTTTCTTAATTACTGATTACTGAACTGTTAAAAGGTTACAAATTCTGAAATAATTGAATGATAAATCTTAGTTCAGTGGATGCAGTAATGTACCGTTTTAAAGGCTGTCTAGCACAAGCGCTGAAACGAAGCACGCTGTGAGCCGATGGCCTGCACCTTAAGCTGATTGACGGTTATTCTATTCAGCAGTTACTGATCACCGTGATGACTGTCACCCACATGTGTCTTCCCGCTTCCCGTCTGTCCATAGGCGAAGCATGTGGCCATTCCCCTCTCAAAGATGGTCTCCACTAGAGGCCTGGCTGTGAACCTACAAAGGGGACATTTTAACCTCGTTAGAAGGACACGGCTGATGAGGGAACAAGAGAAAGCGGCATGTGAAGCACAGGCAGGAAACTGCGGTAAATCTTTATCCTAACCTGGCAGAGTGTAAACAAATTTAGGTTGAAATGAATATGCAATGGTATTTTAGCTCAGTGAGTAGCACTACCGACACTTCCACAGTTTGGGGTTGAAATCTTGCCTCTGTGGCTGAATAGAATAGCATGATACATTAGTGATCCCATGGGGAAATTCTCTCTTCGCCTACCCCATCCTGCTCTCCGTGAGACACACACAGGCGAGAGCAGGCATGGGCATCACAGTGAAGGGCCGCTGCCTGTATCGGGGCCCGTGGAACTGGGGGTTAAAGGGCCTTGCTCAAGGGCCCATGGACTGTTAAGCATGTAAGCAAGGCTGAGCTTGACCTTTTGATCACAGGGACAGAGGTTTAGCCTGCTGAGCCACACACTGACCCCCCCATGGAGTTTGTACCTCTTGCACGTGTTTTGTGTGTTCCCCCCCCACAGTCTGAAATCCTGCAGGTAGGCAGAACGCCCAGTGTGTGTGGGCTCTGCAAACATGTGCCTCTGCATCCAAGGCTGATTGGCTGCAGGTCCTTCATGCTTCGGTCCAAGATAAGCAGTTTGAAAATGGATAGATATGAAAATCTATCTTTTAAACTCTTAACCATTAGAGTTCCAAGGAAAACACAAATGCATTGCCATCATCATGGAATTTCTAAACGATGCATTACAAATGAACCTTCATACCTGTAAACCATCTCATTGGTGGTGCTGTCGTCAAAGGCGTAATCAAAACGGAACGTCTGGTTCTCCAGGAAGCGCGTCAAGTCCACCTTCTGCTTGGGCTCATGTACCATGACGACATCCTTGCTGGGTATGGTGATGACGTCCAGATCCTTCAGCGTCAGCTCTGTACAGCAAAGCGCAAGTGGGAGAGACACGTCAGTCCATTTGCATTTCATACACGCCTAAGTGGAAACTCTAAAGCCTACGGCGGCAACAGCGTGACTGTGACGTCACCAGGTGGAGATAAGTGTGTAGGGCGCTGTAGGTTCCTACCAACGTGAGGGATCTCATACCTTTCTTATTTAGAGGACGTTTTCGCACACATACACATATCCTGTGTTCTTCAATCTGGGGAAGGAAAAAAGGAAGGATAATTTTAAACATATATTCACAGTGATAAAATATTCCTTTGCAAAGTGTGATCTGAGCGAATCAAAAAAGAAAATCTGACACATCAAATTAAATGTTCATAAACTTATGTACAGCACGGCTTGCTAGGCTGCAGAATTTTACCCGTTGAAGCTGATGTGCCAGATGGGACCCCTTTATTTTCCAGGTACCAGTGTAGACCAATTCAACCCATGCTACATGCTAGTGCTAAAAACATTACTAGCATAGACCTACTAACCTAAAATTTCTTCTATCTGACAGATACAAGGGAGGCATTTAAATTTCACCTAGACGCCCAATTCACTTCTGCAGACCTCTTTAGTGCCCCCATGCCCGTAACTGAAGACGACTCACCAGATCAGCAGTGGTTAAGGGTCGGTAGTCGAGGCTCGCTCGGAAGTCCCTGATCATATACATTATTTCGTAGTTGGGAATCGTGACGTCGACCTCCTTCGGGGAAGGAGACAGAAAGACGTGAGAGTCTTGGCGAGACCGAGATACATCAGTCTAAGGTGACTGGGGCTGCCCAGGTTGGGGGGGGCTCCTCGGGAGGAGGGGGGTCACCACAGCCCTCCTACCTGGGCCCTCTTCTCCCTCAACTCCTGCTGCTGGAGCCGACGTCGCTCCCTCTTCTCCTGTAGCTTCTCCACCTCCTTTACACAGTTTGATTTCCTCCGTGCTGTGGTCACCGGGGGGGGGGGACAAAGGCAGCATGGTCATATGGGTTCATAAACTCACCCACCCGCCATCCCCAGCCGCTCATGGGCATTTATTCAGACTCTAAGTTCTAAGTTTCTGGATTTGAGTCTCACTGCATGAAACGGTCTACAAAGGCCAATGTGGGCCAAGGCTGGTATTTAGCCAACAGCACATCCATTAACACTCTGCTTGTCCCCCTAGCCTCAACATAAACTCTCATGCTGGCCTACTTTTTGTACACCTTTAGAAATGGACCATCTGTTTAAGTACCATGTGTTCCACATCCTTTATCATGCGTCTGAAACATGAACATTTTGAAGAAACCTGCTCAATTATTATACAGTTGATATCATGAGCGAAAACTACATCTCTTAAGTACAAGCACCCAGATAAAGAAAACCCAACACAATGAACAAGACACAGGAAATGCAATAGTGAAGATGGTACTAATCCAAGCCCCAAAAACTGCCCCTAAAGGAAACTTCTGCATAAGAATGTATACAGTATAAATAAGGCACAGCAGAGACTTGGCAAATCTTCAAAGCAGAGCAACAGCTAGCAGTCAGGTTTCATTTCCAGTTTGGTTCTCTCTGCCAGCTGGAGGGTAGGAGACAGGAGGGTGGAGATCACCCAGGCTGCTAACCCCACGGATAACAGAGGGCCGCTTCAGGCCCTCGACAGCAGCGTTTCTCAATCCGCTTCTTGGGGATCCATAGAAAGTCCACGTATTAGCTTCCTCCTAGCTCCTGGTAAGAGGGAGCAAAAATGTGGACTGTCTGGTAGGGAGCAAAAACGTGGACCGACTGTGGGTCCCCGAGGACACAATTGGGAAACTGTTCTACAGAATGCTATCCATCAGCTGGGATTGCTGCTAGAGCGCAACTGACACTCAAATACATGAAAAACTGATTCTGCTTTGAAAATATTTAAGACTGATAGCTTTATAAACCATGAATTGGAGAGAAAGGAGATAAGCCAAAGGAAACTTGTAGTCTAATGTACTGCGGGTGGGCAGGGGGGGTACATACAGGAGACTCCAAACTCCTTTTTTGCTGGCTGAGGGGGCGACATGTCTGTGATACTACCATTCTGCTGCTGAAGCTGGCTCTGCGTGTGCGCCTGCATCTGGGTCTGCACCGGAGGGGGCGGGGCGGGGGCAGGGTGCA
>JABFEB020000040.1:27521209-27533563 GCA_019775895.2 Stomatorhinus ivindoensis
CCATTGCTTCCGGGATAGGCTCCGGACCCCCCGTGACCCAGTAGGATAAGCGGGTATAGATAATGGATGGATGGATGAACTAAATGGGAGTTGTAAAAATTACTGAAATTTAAAAAGCTACAAATACTTGATGTTAAACACCCTGGTATCACTATTTTCACTTTGTTTGGAGTAAATTACTAATTCTTGGAGTCACATTTCCCTAACCGTATTTTCCCCTTAATTTCAGTGAGGCCAAGGCTATTCAGGAACACAGTCACATTATAGCAGGACTGACTGTATATGGCATTGTAGTACAAACATATTTTATTTTAGTCTGTAGCCACCCGGGAGTCTTTATAATCCTGTAGAGAGGAATCAAATGCTGGTATTTCCAGACTCTTAGTCAACCATTTTTCAAACCCATTAACCACTTTTGTTACTATTCTGATGAAGCAGAACAAGTGTTTACATACAATCTTTGGTCTGACTTCCACTTTTCCCTTGGCCAATGAATGATCACAGTTTATTAGCTTCACTTTATAGAGCCCCCACGGTACAATGATTTGAGTGTTTTGAGAAAAGAAGTTCAGGGATGAAACAGTACTTGGATGTAAAATTACACAAGTGCCACTGTATGTACTTACAGTCAATATGTTATGACCTTTGTTAACATTCATTGCAAAACTGGGTTGCCAGCATCAGGAAATCTACTTTTGAAATTACATTTCCAATTTCTGCATATTTCTAAAATTATAAGTTCATTGGTTATTGTTCATTATTATTATTACAATCAGTGGCATAAAATGGTCTTAAAATTACAGTAATATCGTTTACCTCAATTTTTTTGGGACAGCATATCGTTCAACAACATACGTTATTCAGACATCATAATGATGTATTGGTTAACATTAATTGGTTCATAAAAAAAAAATCAATACACTGGCACTAGTCAATTGCCTCAATCTTGGTTGATATTGGCAGCCAATATTTAGACTTTAGTCAATATCCAGAAAAGAGCTAAAGACAACTACTAAAATAATGGAGATGACTGGCCAATATAATTAGTAATGTTCTTGCAGTTGAAGAGGGATTTCACGCGCTCAATCAGCACTTAGAACTGTGCTAAAGTCTCTCAAGTCAGCCAAACGTTGACGATGCCTCAGCCCAGCCTGACTGGCATCGAAATCGTGTTAATTTTCATAAGCAATGGGAGAACATTATGAACAAAATATATCATATCTTTTTTCATTGGTATCGCAACATGACTGCATTTAGGCCACCTATGATTGCCTAATGGGTTGACCAGTCATGCTACTTACATTGCATGACAGGGTTGCTATGCACATTCACAAGATATGAAGTAAAATCACTGACGGTTTCTCTTGAGATTTGCGGATGCTACACATTTATTGATATCCGTAATATCAGACAAAAAGATGTCACCAGTACTGGCCAAAATATCCACGTCGGTACACCACCAACCATAACCCCGAAACAATCAAAACAGGTCTTCAAGTACTGATATAGCTTTTCTAGGTTTGATTACAATGTCACATGGCTCACTGAAGCGCTAATGCAAAGCCTGGAAGAAGCAGAAAGAGACACACGCACACACAAGCATGCTGAAACACAGTGATACCCTCATATCCTCATGAGACTCTGGATTTCTGCAACCGCAGCTGAAGCTGCACACTGAAGCTGACTCAGAAGCAGCAATACTGTGCTGCACGTGGACACTATAGTGGTTGCATGTTTCAGTCCATCCCAAATACATCAAACGGCCAGCAAGGTGGATGAAATTCTTATCAAAACTGGGAAAATAAGTATTTTCACAGGCAGATATAGGGACAATTGAAAAAAAATCCCATCACGTCATCATATTACCCTTTGTAAATCATTTTTATCCACCCCCCCCCCCCCCCCCACCCTTTACCTGTTTTCTGCAGCAAACCTTATTTATAGACATAGCAGGCTTTATGAGATGGATGACAACATTGTCTTATAATCACCAAAAACACACCTGGTTGCTCTTTTGTTATTACTGAAGAGAAGAAACCATAAACCACAAGGACAACCAGCCACACACAATAACCACATACAAGTTAAAATTATTACCTACATATATTGTATCTTTCAAAATATTAAGCATTAAACAAGATCTCCAGAGACAGCTTCCTTGGAAGAATGATGTTCTAACGCCGGAGATGTAGTTTGATTAGAATTAATTTAAGTGTACACATGTGCTGCCTTTATACACAGCTCTACTTTGAATGCATACTATCTGAAACTATTTGCACCATGAACCCCTTAAATAAAATTGAGTACTCAGTATAACTGGACTCAATATTCAATTAGGAATCCAATTACGGGGCCCTGTGAGCCTTGGGTCTGCCAGCATCCTTAGTCCCTTGGCTATTTTTATTCAAATAATGGCTCCATTATTAATTAAATCCTTATATAAAACACCAGATACTAATGTAATAAATCAGTGTTAAATTGTCACATTTAAATTTGAGAAATATGAGCCCTGACGATTAATAATTCTTTATTTTAACTAATTTTAGACAACTCCAGAGGCTATTAATAAACTAGCAGGTTGTCGCCCAAGAAGTCAATGAAACGCTGCTGCGGATCAGAAAAATGTAAATGAATAGCAAATCAAACAGTTCCTGTGTGCGAAATTTGAATGCGGTAACTGGTATAACTGGAAGTGATGCAAGCTCAGTTTATCTCCTGCTAGACAGCAGTGGCAGCCTGGCATTACTCATAAACGTTGTAAAGTGTTCATAGTCATCAATGGAAGTGAAATCGAGTTGTACACCTTCATACTGTCACATGCCAGAGAAGAGCAGTATTACCTCAGATCCTAGTCTGCCTTGATCAATACAACTGTCAAACTCAGGATGCCTGTCAGTTCAACACCTGAAAAGCTAGAAAACTGTCAGTGTCAGGCTCTAGTCTGTGTATTGTGATTAGGTCTCATTCACTAACAGAACTTCAGAAGCCATTTTGTTCAAGAATGGGCTCAAGATCACCTACTTAAGCTGCAAGCCGGTCTGCATGTCCTAAATGATTTTACCTAACGTAAGAACATAAGAACTATACAAATGAGAGGAGGCCATTCGGCCCATCAAGCTCGCTTGGGAAGAACTTAACTTAGAGTTGTTAAAATCTTATCTAGTGTCACATTTTAATTCAGTGAGTGGCTCACAGAAAACTACTCTGCTTGTTTACACAAACAGTTGACATATATAGTTATATATTAATACATATGGAATGAAAATTCATTTTCCTGCGAATGCTCTGTTTTTAAGAGCTGCTCGATTTCCTGTGAATGATGCCACAAGAAATATTTCCTTGAGGTCACTGCATGTGCCAGGTAGGCATTAAAGAATTACATATCATTACAAGCTCATTTGAGTAGAACAGCCAGGAAGGTTGGGCTACCAGATGACTCCAATCCCCTGGGTTATTACTGCAGTCAGGAAGGTTTTTTATTTTTTTACCTCCCATCTGCCATCTTCTGACTAATTCTGCTGTTACCGTTTCTTGTTACATTGATATACAAAGGACACAAGAAATAAACCGGATTTAATTACTTCAGCACTAAGACTATAGAATCACATGCAGCATAATCTTAACCGTTGTCATGTGATCATCAGCACATTTTGCACGAGGACAGCTTTATGACCCCCCCCCAAAGGTTTCACAGGTATACCAGTGGACAGTAAAGCTAACCCTGCTCGCCGTTTTCTGCAGGGACCGGCAGCAGGAAATCAGCATCCGACAGCCCTTGCTTGGCGGGCCTGGGCAGGCTCTGCGGGCAGGGAAAAAGGAAGACAGCGACTGCGAGGCCAGAGCTGGGCTCACTGCAGGAGTCCGCTTCCCCGGAAACACGTTGAGCAGTAGAAACTATTGATCTCTGGGCACCAACACACGGCCCAGGGTTTACACAGACACAAGTGGCACCACACCTATTTTGCAAAGCTTTGCATGTCTGTTTTATTTTAAGCCAGAAAGCAGAATCCAGAAAGTCTCTCAAGGTCAAATCATAGTAAAAGGTCACAGATGAGACATTAACTAGAAACATACAGGAAGCCATATTGAAGGAAAATTTCCCTTTAGAAAATCTCTAAACACTCGCCAATTCAAATTTAAAATTTCTAACCAACTGCTTAACATGCCAACCCTTCCATACACAAGACTACTGCTACACCACACCTTGATAGTCAGCAGAATGGGTTAAAACTACACATTTCTTCACCGAAATGTCACAGGTCGAGCTGTTTTGCCAGCTCCTGAATCAGTAAGACAGTAAGCCTTAGCCAGCTGCCAGTGGAAGGGTCATTACATGGCAACAGAAACTCAGTCTCCCCACTGAAAGAAGGTCACTGAAATGCAGACACACAAAATGCACAGATTAACAGGTTAAGAAAAATACATAACCATCATTAGCATCCCATTATAGGGCAGTACAGAGTAATCAGAGGAAAAACTTTTAAACTTAAATTAAAAAGCGCTTTTGTTAGGCCTGCTACCTAGTGTTAAATGAGAAGTGTTATTTAGGGAACGGTTTCAATTTGTGCTTGAACTATAAGTGGAATGTGTAGCTCCAGACTAACAGTGTCACTGTAAGGGGTGATGGAAGACATACAGACAAACTAAAGGCTAAGGACTGTCCATGTCAGGCAGCACGCAATTTAGTGACATTTTGCTTCTGGACAGACAAGAAACTATTGCTTACAGGTGCAGTTTACACAACGCAGAGGGCACAAAAGAAAACATGGGCCACAAAAGGTTCTAGCAGCAAATGATTCATTCAGTAATGAAAAAAATCTGTATTAATTAAAAATAAGAACTCCATAGCTGTAACTTGTGGCCCATTTTTCGGAACCACATGGGGCATCAAATTACAGTTTAATTTAATTGCCCTTCTCGGTTTCAACAGATGGCAGTTTATGCGAAGTTGACTACAGGGTTAATTGTACAGAGTTCTCTTTCACCTACAAAAAAACCCATGCAAGTAGATATTTTTATCAAGTTTTGGAACATACTGCCTCATGCAGATTTCTCATTTCGTCATCTAATGATTAACTCAATATCAGTGTCTCAGACAGCTGTTACGGGGCACCTGAGAATGTGTATAGTGAGACTCCTAATGACGGTGAACTGCTGCAGATACAGGAATTTAACTGCTGTCTAATATTTATTATAAATTAACAGAAGAAAACAGCTAATGGCCAGATAACTACTTGGCTTGGGTGCAGGTCGCACTGACAGTTGGAAGAGGTACTCAAGTTATCCAGTATGATGAAACATCAATGTCCTCAACATAATGGGCATGTTGACAAGGTGTCCACCTCTAGATCTGATGTCTGATCCTCAGCAACTATATGCAAATAAACAATGAAGCGCGATGCAAGGCATTTCAATTGTTCCTTTAATCTTTTAATTATTCCTGGGCTTACTCCTTTGTTACTGAGGTACGCAGCAGACCAAAAGTAACAGTTATGTGGCATGGTAACAGTATTTAAGAAACAAACTCAATGGTTTAATACACTTGCTGCTTAAATGCATATGCTGGTCATTAGCCATCACCAAAGCCATAAGACGCTTGACAGATTACTTCAGTCACAGCTTGTCAAATCTTTTTGCTACCAGACAAGTGATTGGCCATTCTGAATCACCACCAGTTTTTCAGAGACCCAAAGAAACAACGTAAAGTAAAGAGAATGCAAACAATGGAGTTTATTAAAACTATTTAACTGCATCACATTTACATTTAATTAGCAGATGCCTTTATCCAAGTTGACATACGATTCAGAAAACAGGGTCAGCCGGTCTCTGGTGTACCTGCAGTTCTGGGCCTTACACATGGGCCCAACAGTGAAATGACTGTACCGGCCACAGGACTTCAGCTGATGACCTTCCAATCACAGGCAGAATCCAAACCCACTAAGCCACAGACTCTCCCTACTACTGACATTTGATGCCATGCTTTGACAGGACCGCAAGTAAATAAAGAAATTGAGTACAACTTCTTTATTGCAGAGAGCTCTCCAGTCAACAGGAAAACTGGATCACATTCCTTCTAGACAAAACAAATATCATATTATAATGCAGTATTTAGTGAATGCAGGTTGGCATCCTAAATATTTCTAATGTTCTACATTTAAATTCATTAGCATATATTTTACATCAGAAAAATGTAATATGCAGGTAGAGATTAGGGGTTGCTATTAAAATGACTGCCTTAGGCAACACAATAAAAATCTTTGAAATCAAAAACTGGGCTGCAATGAAATGGGCCACCACAAATTTCACAAGGTGATCAGGGGTACCCCTTTGTTGGGAATCTGTTGGGTTTGCACAAACAGAAATTATGCTCCCTATCCCATGTCCTCTTTGGCTGAAGTCTCCTCTGCCGGTACTAGAAAGGATGGGATGAATGTTGAAACTGCAGATGTAAGGATGGAGATTAGCGGCATGGTAGGCCAGGATCTGTTGCTCTCCAAGTACCAAATGTGAATTATACCTGAATACCGACAAGACCATCAGGACAGACAAAAGATCCGAATGGCCCAGAAACATGTTTTGCTGCAAGTTATATTGATAGAGATGTACTTTTTGGTGAAACCCTTAATAACCTAATAGTGTTTGCAATCTTCTCTTACCAGTGTACATAAATTGAAGTATTAGTCATAAACAACAACCTGCCATGTCACATGCCACAATACACACAGTTCACAAAGATCCAGTGGATCAAAAGTCACTTTTGACAAGACTTTATTAGTAAAGGCCTCACACAGGAGGTGACATTTCATAAAAATGCATGTACATGGATCAACAGGCCTTCTGACAGTGGTAACCAGGTAACCCTCTTAACCAAACTCAATTTTTTGATGAGTTTAGGATGCTGGTCGCCAGCTTGCTTTGCTAGTTTTCTGTCAGCCTACCACCCAGTACCATCCCCAGTAAAAAGAAACATTAGCACCTTCTCTTGACATTTTAACCTGCTCTGAGATGGCCTAAAAACTAATGTCATGGCCTTAGGGGATTTCTTGTATGCTTATGTGACTCAATGTGAAGCAGTAATGCCACACACTATCTGGTTGCTGAGGGTAACCTGAGAATGGCTTAATTCATTGAAGGAGAATGGAGGCATGGTTGCTAAGGAAATTGGTGGATATTATAAAATGCTATTTTGAAATGAGAACCAAGAACGAAATTCTGAGTGCTTGTATTCTCCACTGTCTAGGCCAGGCCTTGCTAAAATCAGTTACTTTTCACCAACTTATAAACAGTGTTGTCCAGTGGGATATATTAATGTCTAGATCTTCTGGTTTGAGGCTGAAGGGGCAAAGTGGACACACCTAAGACTCAGAAACCTGAGAATAGCACTGTGTTACAGTGTTTATTTAAAAGAAGCCAGTGACAACAGTAAAAACTGAAAAAAGTTAAGCTGTGGTCAACATTAAATGAAGCAGCCAGATAAAGAGACTCATCTTAGAAAATTGCTCCCTCCTAAATTAGCTTCAACAACAGGCATTCAGTATGCTTTGGGTTCACTGGTCAAAGTACTTTGAAATATCTGTTGCCAATAATCGAAATTCAACTCATTTATCCAGACTATGATGCTAAAGTCAGGTTTCACAGTCAAACAAAAGCTAGACAATAAGGCCAAAAAACTCTCGATTTGAAATAATACATTTTCAAGAAATTATTCCAGTGTTTTCATCCCAGTTTCCAACATTGCTACCATGCTGTTCGGTGCTTCTGTGACAAGTGCTGGAAAAAATCTGTGGTGTTACGATTTTGGGTGCGAATGTCTTTTTGCACAACTTTATATTACATTTGGTTTGTTCAACACCAAAACTTTCAAATCCTATCCAAGTTCATATAAATGAAGTGACATTACTATCTGTTAGACGCTCATCTGGAAAGGAACTACTGCCTGTCTCCATATTGGTTAAAGATCTTATTGGACAAAATACACATGTGCAGCTGACTGGGGTATGGACATTTATGAAGCCAAGCGCATAGTTTTTTTTGACATTTTTTATATTTAAAGTACACAAATTAAATTAAAAATCAGATCACCAAAGCTGAAATAAACCTCTCTAACCGTTTGTAGACCTAATATATGCTAAATTACTGTTTTTTTTTTTTGCTGCATCCTGTAATTTAAGAGTGGGGTTATTAAAAAACAAGTAAACAACAGTTATTTGATTTAAGGGACACTGTGACTGGGGGAAAATAAATGAAATGCCCGGCAGTGATTTGCATGCTTTACTTTCCGTCTTTACGCACTATGAGCTTGCAGCAGTCAACATTATTGCTACGCACATTAAGACTTGGTAAGTTACACTGTAATAAATGAAAGTCGTAAAGAGAAAATCTCATGGTTGTGTTTCTGGGTCAAAGTCTAGGACAATACCTTTAACACCAACTAATAACATGCATCTATAATCAAAATTGTGTGTATTGTGTATGACCCACTGATCAAGTACCCAACAGTTTTAAATTACTATACATTCTAGGTTCAAGTTTATGACAAGTTGACAACAGCTGATCTGTACAGGATGAGAGCCAAGCATTGGCCACAAAACAACTTACAAATACGAGTGATCCAAAGTGCCATATATCAAATCATTTTTAAAAACTGTGATGTCCATTGTTGGATCATCACTAACAGAAATGACTGTAGCCAAAACCAAATATATAATTTTATCTCATTAGTACACAGCAACAAATCCAATCATGGGATTTTTGCATATGTGCTAGTGACCAATAATTATTGCAGTTGGTATATGCATATGGATTCTTTCTCCACCATCTTTAAGAAGCAAGAGATGGAAAGTCGATGTAATCGTAGAGCACCTCCCATAGGTGGCATGGTATTCATAAATTAGTCACACACATAGCGTGAGCATGAAAACCTGAGAGCCATTCACAGTACGAATCCACCAAAGAACAGTGACATCTGAGGGGTCCGATTGTTACAAGACGGCTGCATACGTGTCCTTACTTCCCGACTTCATCCTACAGAAGGTCATGAAGCTGTGTTACCACAGGGACGATTTAGCACATGCCTTTTCATTTTGGTAAGGCAGGCATGCAGTCGGTGCGTCGTATTAACATCAAATGACTCGTGCCACCCTTTGCTATTCCGGACGCCGCATGTCCCAGCCGGACGACTGTCATCCGCAGTTCATTTAAAATCCTAAACGGAAGGGGCCCGATCGTCAACGGGAAAGAAGATGGCCATCCTGCTAACACCCGAAAGCGAAGACCTGGAGACTTTAGGGATTTGGTTTCCGCATAGAAATGACGACCACTTCGTCGTGCGGGCAGTGGGGGGTCTCCATTCGCATTAAACGTTAAAATGCCGTCTTTCAAACAGGAGCCTCCGCCGTGCCGGTGTGACGCCCTGCCATGAGCTGCGTCTTCCTGCAGCCTGTCGGCACCAGCACACGGTGCCGCCCCGGTACAACTGCACCCCGCCCTCTATCGGGGTCCCTCTCCCCTATATGAAATCAAGATGACCACATTTTATGTTCAATAAAAAATGACAGAAATCGCACCGGCTTGATATCTCACTGATGCCGTTGGACTTTTTTTTTTTTGATAGTTATTTTTGCCGCAGCCGACCACCTAGCTGCACTAGCCGATGACCCTCGATTTCGGCACGGACAAAAAAAAAATCCCACCGAACCGAGCCCACAGGAAGGGCTGCGACGGGAGCCAGGGGACGGCTAGCTAGCTAGCGCCGTGAAAGCGAGGCGCCGGCTCACACGCGTCATTCCCCGAGCCGAAAATAATGCGGGTTCGCTGCGGACATCCACCCGAAACCCACTGCCCAGTCACCATGACGTCAACGCATCTCCCCGGGCGGCTATCGGGCGTCCATATGCTGGGTACCGGCTTAGATACGCGCAGGCCGCCGTCTAATAAACTATTGATCGGTGCCCAGTGTTACTGCTGCAGGCGAATAAGCAAACGGGCGGCGTGTCCTACTGAATGTAGCCGGCAAAGACACAGACACGAATACAGGCTTCTCCGCCCAGGACGGGCGCCAACGGCCGCCGGGTCCCCACAGCAACACAAAGATACTCAAACAACTCCCAGGGAAAAGGGGGGAGCAATGCGCCCGGCAACGGGGAGATTGCCGCTCATCGCCGCTCGCAAGACACTTACCATCGCTCCGTTTTATTTCCACGTAAATCCCAATTAAGATCTTGCCGAAATTAGCCGCCATGCTTCATTAGTGAAATGTGGTGCTTTTTGATGACGGGCTCCTTTTATTTGAATTACCTCGCCGCGGAGCGCTCTGAAAACCGGGGAGGTGGTTTGGGGGGAGAGAAGTAGCCGGGAGAATTCGGCGTCAGCGCGCATGCGCTGTCCGCCCTCCCTACAGCCCATTCGCAGGCTGGGCGCAACAAGCGCCTTAAAGAAGAGGCGCTTTTCTGTCGGCATAATCTCGTTTCGGGAGCAGGTGGATATATATATATATGTATGTATTGTACTGAATATATAATTGAAGCAGTTACACAGAAAGCGATTATTAATCAAGAGTTTCTAAATATTATCGATAAATATGAACAGATGTGGTCTGGATATAGTAGTGGATTGTAATTTTGTTTTAACCCTTACCAAACCAGTTATCCGATTTTTTTTCAACTGCCCTGCTGACTAAGCTATTGTGATTTGCTTTGGGTTTCTGTGAAGCGATTAAACAATATATGTATATTATACATTATTATGTGCTTACAGTGTCAACAGTTAAACCTTTTGTATGCCACTTGTAAATAATGCCAGGGATGGGTAGCATAAATGCTACATACACAATGTCTTTCCCTCTGAATGAAAATAATTACCAATCCAATAAAATCAATACATTTAGGCTGTAAAAATATATTGCGTAATCTCATTTGCAAAAGTAATCTCTGAACAAATGCTTTGTAGGCAGGTCTTTGGTAGTCTGAGTTTTTGGAGGAGTTTCTATGAACTATGCAGAATAAAATTACAAAAAATGAACGTTGGGCCTAACGCAGCTTCTAGAAAGCTTCAAAGCTTTGCCAATTCTTTTGTGATGCTCTCCAGAATTTTGTGACATAGTAACTTTATTTCAGCATTCCATGAAAAGTCAGAAATATTTCTATTTCACTTATGTGACTGAACACACATATTCACATAGCATATATGGGCTTTATTTTTTGTGTAATCTCTCCTGAAAACGTACACCTGGCCCAATTTAAATTAAAGCAGAGGGCATGAATGTTTACCAATTAAATAGTTTTGACCATTTTGTATCTGAATTCCTAGAACACTTAAATATATTATTTTATTTGCTTTCATTTATATAGTTACGTATATACGAGCAGATAAATGATCCCATTAACATTCATTTTGTATTTAAGTCCATCAAAATAAAAATAATCAATGAGAACAAATACTTTCTGAAGGCATTAAGAATGAACAGTGATTTTATTTTGCACTGACATCTGCATCTGTTTTTGTAACACCTGTTTACTCTCCGATCCTTCAAATGACTAACATGCTTCTACATATGATGTTTATTGTTTTTACTCAAAACTGACGAGTCACTGTTAAAGACTTATTGACAGTACTTTGAATAATTAGCACACTGATTTTTTGTGAAAGTAGAAAGGCTAGAGAATTACTGGACAGATTCATAATGAATTCCACAGAGGAAACAGGAAGACAGCAAAACTGACCCACTGAGAAAGCCAGTAAGGGATGAGATGCTTCATTTAACCATTTGTGAAGTCTTTCAAAAACCAGAGGCTTACTTCCTGTACAAGACATTGACTGCTACCATTCATTTAGGGTTTGAAAAGAAATTGATCATTGTTTATGTCTGATATAACGCAAGTATGTGATTCAGTAACAAGTGACCTTGCACAAAAACATGCTGGTTTTGCTTCAATGGACCTGTAAGTCATCCTGAGGAAGAATATAAGGGAGACATACAATTTTAACTTAATGTACTGTAATTCAATGTACAGTATGTATTGCCTGTAATTGTAAATGGAATACAAGTATGCAGTACGGAATCCATTTAAGTTAAATTGACACACACAGTGGCATCCTTTATACTGTCGGAATATTACAGTATTTGAATTATTTCGCTAACTCCTTGAAGGTATATTGGGTGACCTTTAGTTTAGATTTAAAATGTTAATCTAAATAGTGTGAGATAAGAAGTATATTAACAATATTATTTCTTTATTATGAGAGATAGTTCAGTGCTTGAAGCTGGGAAAAACAGGTGCTGGTACTCCCCTTGTCATTCAGTGCCCAGTTCTGGTACTCCCCTTGTCATTCAGTGCCCAGTTCTGGTACTCCCCT
>JABFEB020000040.1:27556704-27568677 GCA_019775895.2 Stomatorhinus ivindoensis
CGGGGGGCCAGCCCATCGCAGGGCACACCCACACACCATTCACACACACAGGCACACCTACAGGCAATTTAGCAACTGTCAAGAATACTTGACTTTCATATTTATTGTATGTTTCAATTAGAGTTGGGAGCTATGCTCTGTTGTTAAATTTGGGTTAAGTTATTTTGCTTCGTTTCCTTTGCTTTGCTTGGTCAGCGGCACGGGTTAGCGGCCAGATGGCACAAGGCTGGGATACAAACTGGGTGGGTTGCCAGTCCATAGCAGGGCACAGGTACACACCATGGGCAAATTAAAGACAATCTTTGGAGCGTGGGAGGGAATCAGAGTACCTTGAGAGGTCATGGAACTCAAATGTTTGTTGCAGAAATATATTCCTGTAAATATAATTCGTTTACATGCAGATATATTAAATATTCTTAAAGACCACCGCCAGGTGTCGCCTCACGATTTCATTATATTCCCGTAAAAATTAAGGCTAGTCGAGACCCACTATAGATTTAAAAAAAGGGCAACATTTCCCTTGACTGGGCACTAATACTATACTATTGTGCTATGCCTTATCTACTAATTAATCACAAGTTAAGTCATAGTTACATATTGATCTAATTTTAATGCATCATTAATGAATCATGCTCCATGTTTTATCTGTTAATTCTGTAAACCTTTGTGAACTACTAAGGATCCACTGAAGGAACAAGTAAAGAATAACACAAGTGGAATACTGTTCTGTTTGTTCATCCTTCATGAATGGTGACACATCTTTTATTTGAAGTAGCGACTATATTTGTTCATGATTTGTACCTCAAGTAGCAACTGAGTTATTACTAAGTATTTGTTCTCCGTCAAGTAAAAAGTTAACTAACGTTAGTCGCCTGTCTTACGTCATAAACAGCAGATGAGCGAATGAAGTGCATTGCCGTTATGCAACTAAAGAAGTCGTGTAATCTTGTTTTATGTATTCGCGTATAAATGAATTGATGTGGTTTGATAGGCGGCCGCCCTGCCTCCCGTGCATTTCCCCTCCCCCCACGCAATGGCGTCTCCTCCGCGTGTCCTCCCACTCTCGTGCGTCGTCCCTCCCCCTCGTGCGTCGCCCCTCCCCCGCGCGCTGGAGACTCGCAGAGGCTGCGCCATGTTGCGTCGCTATGCTGTCGCTTTTGCGGCAGAGGTGAGCGAAGCCTTCGGGCGGCGGAGTATAAAGTGGGCGACGTCGCAGTAAGAAGACGCGAAGGGACGGAGCGAGTCCTCCTCTTGACTGTCTCGCCCTGTTCCCACGAACGATCGGCGCCGGACTAAGATGAGCGGTGTCAGCCCGTAACGGCCGCTCGCCAGCCCGGCCTCCCGCTCGCCTTCCCCGGCGCGGATTACCCTCAGCTGCGGTCCGGGAGGCCCCGCATTCAGTGTGTGTGAGAGAGTGTGGTTGTGTGCATGTATGTACGGCTGTGGGGGAGTGTGTGAGGGTGTCTGCGTACGGCCTCAGGAAAAGAAAGATGATGAAGATCATAACGATGATGATGACGAAGAAGCTTCGGTGGGGCTGCAGCGGGTGATCTGAACTGGATTTTTCGTCCTTTGCCCCATTCCCGTTATTTTTTCTTTCTAATAATAACAACTCGTTCCCTGAAACCTGGACCCTGTCAGAGCTGTCGATGAAGGTGAGCAGCGCCTTAATCTCACTCGCCGCGTCGCGTTATAATAATTATAATAATAATGATCATAACCGTAATGATGATGATGATGCAGTTTCTCGGGGGAGGCCGTTGGAGGACGTGCTGTGTCAGTGAATAACCCGGATTATTCCCTTCCAGCCGGTACACACGGAGCACAGACTCCCTTTACAGTGCATCAGAACCGCTAACACGGCCAATGTAACAACCAGCCTCCGGGAACTGTGCGTGTATGTCTATGTCTGTCTGTCCGTTCAACCAGGGCAATGATGATATCCGCTGCCAAAGTTGTGGGGACTCCTCTCCTCTGCTAGGGCACAGGCGGATTGGGGACCTACGCAGGCAGCTGTCAGCCGCTGGTGTTCTGCCCGTTTCCCTCTTGGCTAGTCACCCAATGGTCCCCCACCCAGCTCTCAGGATTACTGTTTAAATTAACTGTGCATGATCCTCTCCATGTGCCCCCGTACACCCAGGAGCCACTGCACTCCCTAGCAACCGAAGTGAAGTCTCCCTGGGGGGTGCTGGCACTGAGTCACACGTACAGGTTGCTTTGGTGCAGATGTGGGGGGATGGGCTCTCTGCTCTCTCATTAGGCCTGAGCAGCGAGCCATATTCACCACTGTGACGTGGAGAGCCCCCTTAGACTGACCTGTTTCAGGTGCAGGTCATTGGTGTCCCTGGTGAGGTTCCAATCTCTGCAGCCAGGGGGCGCCAGCAAGACCCATGGCGACTGGGGGTCACGTGTCTTGCCGCGGGGGAGTTGTCTTTTTAGTGTAAGGTTGTCTCTGTGGGTTTGGTGGGGCGAGGTCTGAGAAACCGGAGACCCTGTTTCCATAGCAACATCACCCCCGCTTTAATGTTAAACCGTGGATGGTGGCCAGATTCCTGATATTCTCATTTTGAAGATAAAGCGACCCCTGGGAGTGTATGCTTTTCGGGGTTTGGGTGGGGGGGCACTTACAGAGACGCTTCTTCGCTCTTGTCTTGTTTTCGTCATTAAGCCGACCTTGTTGCTGTCAGTCCTGCCTCTTTTGCCCCCACCCACCCCCACCCCACGTGTTGAATGCTGGTGCTGAGGCCATAACGTGCAGCGCAGCAGGTGTGTGCCAGGGGGCAGAGGGGTGGAGTGTGCCCCCCCCCCCCCGCCTCGTGTAACCGAACCTAAACGGGGAATCTTACCGTGCTTTTATTTGCACGCTGCACTGTAAGTGGCTCTACACTGGGGCCAAAGACCCGCTTATTAGTGGGGGGGGGGGTGCTGATTCAGCAGCTCCCGTGAGCTGCCCCTCTCCCACAATGAAGCTGGTGTCTTCAGTTCCAGATATTTTTGCTGTATCGCTCCCCTCTTTTTAAAGGAGGTGCCTGGGGAGACGGAGCACAGGGCTTTTCGGATCTGGGGTTTTCTGCAGGAGCCAGTGTGACGCTGCCACTCCTTCGGCCTCCCGCAGCAGGGCACGCCGGGCCACTTATGCATTCCCGACGTCTTCGTTAGACTGACATGTAGATAAATATTCATGTGACTTTACTAATAAGGCAATTAAAACAGTCAGACTGGCAGCCACCCTGTAATAACCTTGATGAATAGTCACTGGAGCAGTTTCCCCACTTGTGTGTCTCCTTTTCACTGCGACTTTGTTGGCTGTCTGCGGCGGATGAGTTGTTTCAGGGTGTGGAAATGTACGTTTACCTTCTCCTAGTAAATGGGTCACGTCCTGCTCAGCCCACAATAGGATCACGGCTCGGTTCGAACCTGCAGCACTGTCACTGAACTTGGCTCTTATTGGTCTAGGTCTTGATCTGGTTTCTGTGCAGTTTGGGTTTCGACTGACGCACGCACCTTTGAGGCTGGGTGTGCTGGTCCGACTGATGGGCGGCGGACCTCGCTTGGGGACAGGATTACCGGTGAGTGGTGCGCTCTCTCTTCACACCGGTGACATGAGGTGGGGCTGTCAGCCTCACCTGACGGGTGCCTCCACGAGTGCCGTTGCTCCGTCGCGGTCGAGGTGCTGGCGTGGTTGCTCCGTGCTGAGAGCGCCGCTCTGGTGTTATTCCGGATTAATAACAGGAACAATGCACATCACTGATTGTGCTTCCCCTTAGTGACTATTTTCCGTCCCCCTGCGGTCTCGAGTGTCAGAGCTGATTCATCCCACGTTGTGTTCCACTTTTTTGGCATCCCAGTATTTGCCACGCCCGTTCCAGGATTGTCCTCAAAACACAACAAGAGCAGCTTGACCAGATTTGGATCTGCGGGCAGCCCCGGCGGTTGGGCTCGTGCAGATGTGTGGGGCTCCAAGCCCCACGTGTCACCAGCTTTGGGTGGCGGCGTCGGCCTGGCTGTGGCGAATGGAGCTCCTGTTCTCATTGTGAGGGCGTGTGGTGGAGCCGGGGGCGGTGAGGACCCCTCAGGCTGCCCCCCAGCACCCCGTGGGCTCTATGATTTACGGGGGGGGTCACCCTCTCACCTATCTTCATCTCGATATCCCCGCCTGTGTTGCCCTCCCTCCGCTAAGATGCAGCTCTGGGCCTCTCCTAGGAGGGCAGGTAGCAGTGATCCGGTTTTACCTTGGGGGGGGCGTTGGGGAGACGTCATATTCCTGAGCAGAGGAGAGCCTTGGAAAGTGTGCGTTTAATGGGGGGAGATGGATAGAGAACAAAGGCTTGCACAGACCCCCCCTTCCCCCCCCGCCTCTGGGAACAGGGGACGAATCAGTCCAGCAGGCAGCCTCCAGAGTGAATGATGTCATCCTTTTGTTCACGGTGCCACCTACCTGCACGATGTGTGACGCGCGGCTGCTTACATGCACGGTGGCGCTGGATGGTGTGGGGGTGGCAAGGAGGTGGATGGTGCGACGGCGGCGCTGCTCTGTGTTTTGGGTGGGAGGGGCATCACATGGCACATGATGACCAGAGAAAGTCCCGCCCACTCCCAGACGACTGGCTTTTCTGTTGGGTGCGGGTGATAGCAGTGAGACAGTAGGGGGCGCCCCGCAGTCAGGAGATTCCGTCCCCCGAGGTCCTCCATCCCCGTAAAACACCTTTCCCCACTGGCTGGTCCCACTTAGTGACCGCGGTATGACCACATCGGGATGATCATGTGACAGGCCCGGCGGTGAGCTCAGCTGAGCGTTCAGGCTCCGCTCCTTCGTCTCTCGACAGCATGCCGGTTTCTCACCTCCGTGCTGCTTCTTTGACTGTCGGAGGTAAAAACGTATATTTCTGCAGTTTCGGGGCCTGTGACTTTCTCAGTGTCATATCTGGGACGTCATGTGACACTGTAGGGTGCCGACCATGTGACTGACAGACTCCCCTCCTGTCGGCCAAGGGCTACTGGGGCCCTGTTGTCCACGAGCCTGCTGTGTCAGTGATAGTTTTATCAGACACTCTTTCTGATTGGCCTTCAGTCGGTGGCTTTGCCCTCGGTGACCTTTAAGTCACCCTCAGACAGGAGAGGACTCCCTGAGTCTCCCTTAGTGTCTCCCCGCCGCTCCAGCCTGCAGACCAAGAACCACATGCCACGTGCAGTGGAAGCTGTGGAGGCCTCAGCCAGCCTGTGTGCTCCTGGGTCCCTCCATGTGGCTCAGGGGTCGGGGCAGGGGGCAGGGGGCAGCGGGAGGGCAAGGGTGTGCTGCTCTGACACCCAGTCGGGGGTATTTCTGCTTGGAACAGCTGCACTGCGTATTTTCTTGCGCGCTTGGGAAGTTATTTTGGATGCGCTGCGTCTTTGGGGAAACCACGAGGGGCTATTTTGCACGGTGGTCAGGTTATGCCGCTCAGCCACTTAGACGCAGATGTTTCTTCTCTTCTTATCGATGTGAGAATGTTCCAGAATGAGCTGCCGAATGACTGGCTCTGGCTGTATAATGCTGCATTTCACAGGATCCGGCTGACCAGCTTTGAGTATAACGTAGGTGTCACGCCGGGGGCCTTTAAACTAGGTTACAGCTAACGATTGCTTCAGCTTGCCTTTACTGTGTGTCATTGATTTTCATTGGCTGCAGTCTGCAGATTCCTCCTCCTCTCAGCCTATCAGTGCTTTGGGCTCTGGGGTAGGGAACCTTGTCCCATGTGGTCAGGTAGGGTGCTGTCCAGTGCTGCCATTAAATGTGGATTGTTGCTCAGCGTCATGTGATCCCAGCATGCACTGAAACTGGCCAGCACTGTGAGGCTCAAACTAGCACTCAGAGTGGTGCGTACTTTTAAGCAGCACTAAACACCTTTGAAGCATCTCCGAGTGGCGCATCATTAAAGAGGGGATGCAGCTTAAGCACTCACATCCGTCAAAGAACTATTTTAATCCAAATTTTTGGGATTATTCTGGGGCTGTATATGGTGGAGAGATACCGCCCTGTACGGAATTAAAAATAAGTGTATTATGTTACACCTGCTACTCTAACGTCTGACCTCGGCCGTCTGGGAGGTTCTGGTGGAGATTCAGAGCAGCCCAGTACCATGTGTGGGGGTGTGAGGTTGGGGCGTGTCACACTTCGATTGAATAAAACCACAGTTCTGTGGCGCTAAAAAAACTCTGAAAGGAAAATGTTTCAGTACTGATGGG
This sequence comes from Stomatorhinus ivindoensis, assembly GCA_019775895.2. NCBI lineage: Eukaryota > Metazoa > Chordata > Actinopteri > Osteoglossiformes > Mormyridae > Stomatorhinus > Stomatorhinus ivindoensis. Next base: position 27,562,930 of record JABFEB020000040.1, read on the forward strand.
AGAGGGAGCTTTGGATCCCGCGGGGGGCGGGCTTATTGTGTACGGTGCGTCACGGGTTGCCTCATCTCCTATTGGTCGCTTTATTGGTTACTTCACAGCCTCACCTACCCCGACATGCGTGAGATAAAAGGCATCAAACGCACAACAGTTTCCTGTCTCAAAGAATTAATCCTCCAGCCGTGATTGATTTACATTCCACTGGAAAATTTATTTCAGGATAATTATTTCATGGTCGTGTGCCGTGATTGGATCTCCTGGTTTCACATGCCGCTCCCTCCAGCCCGAGCTGCGGTTAGCCTGTCCCAGGGTGCCCTGTGGCACCAGTCCATCATGGGAAACTCCCAGTATGTGATTTTGGGCTGTTTTTGGTCATTTGGTCCTTATTCTTCACTCCCCATATGATCAAATGGCACTGTGGCCCGTCTGCATGATCCCCCCGCTGCTCACATCATTCCATCCATGTGCCTTTCCATGTCCGTCTGTCTGTGTCTGTGTGTGTCTGTCTGTCTGTGTCTGTGACTGTCTTTCTGTCTGTACGTCTCTGTCTGTCTTTGTCCATCTGTCCCTGTCCTTCCATCTGGCTGTGTCTGTCTGTGTCCACTTATCTATGTCCTTCTGTCTTTCTATGTCAGTCTGTCTGTACGTGTCTGTCTTTGTCTGTCTGTCAGTCTGTCCGTACGTGTCAGTTTCTGTGTCCGTCTGTCTGTCTCTTGGGAAGGCAGGGCCTCCTGTGGAACTCCTGTTCCCATCCCCGTGAGTGTTGGACGTACCAGGATCTCAGTGTAGATTCCCATGGTGACATTCCGTTTGTGCCTCTGACATCTGACCTTTTGTGAAAGGCTGCCATTGTCATGTTATTCATGTTTCCTGCCCGTCTCCGTCCCCCGTCCCCCCCCTCCTAATTCGCTCACTTCATCTGTGCCCCGGAGGACATAGTCATGTAGATTGGGACTCTCCCCCCCGCCGTCCTGCTTGATTGTACTTTAACATGCAGGCGGCTGAGGTGTCGGGCGGGTTAACAGAGCCCCACCACCACCACAGCTCTGACCCGCCCCCATCGTACTGGGACGAATCGACCAGCGGGTTTTTAAGGAGGTCAGACGGCAGCTCGTGATGGGAGCGACAGGGTCCCCCGGAGAACCTTTCCTCCTCTCTTATTATTTAAATTCATCTATGGGAGTCAGCAGCAGTCAGCAGCAGGCCCCCATAATGAGCTCTGTGCCAATGGCAAGCTGGGGGCAGGGCTACTGATAGCCCCTGAAGAGTGGGCGGGGCTTATTGAGTCCCTGTGTGTGTGTGTGTGTGTGTGTGTGTGAGAGAGAGAGAGAGAGCGGAGGCCTTTGAAGGTGTCTGCTGCCATCCCCATTAGCAAAGGCAGGCATTGACTCTCCTGTAGTCCAAAGACGGCCATTATCACCGGTTGACCATGGACATTAGACGGGAACCTGAGGCAGGATTTGCTGTCAGCTTAGGGGTGGGATGTCACACGGCTGCTTTCTGGCTTTAATGTCCTCATGCCGATGTAGGCTCCTCCTATCCCTGATTACCCCATCTCTCCCGTGGGGGTCCTAGGCCCCCCCCAACTCTGTATCACAAGACTCCCATCCACAAATGGGGTTTGTAAGCGGCCGTTCATTATGCCAATTTGGGGGGGGTGGGGTTCACTTTTTGTCCACTGAAGCTCTCTGGCTTCCTGGTGATGCTTGTGAGTGTTGCGTTGGGCGGGAGCTGCACATCCAGCGGAGCGCTTGCAGCTATGGCTTATCTGCTTAGTGGCCCTGCATCTGATGGTGGTTCGGGGCTCAGGCTCGGGGGGTCGGCGTGCCCGGCGTGCACCGGCTGCCGCTTTAAGCTCCTGGGTTTCCAGAGGGGGGGGATCACTGTCTCTCTTCAAGGCCATCCCGCTGTCGACAGGCGGGTGGGGATTGTCCATTGTGAGCATCGCGATATTGCGCCGCACGCTCACAGCAGGGCAAGTGTGCAGCCGCCTCTGGAAAACTAGGCCAGCACATTTGCGGAAGCTTCCTCCGTGGTTTGCAGCCTGCGGTGGGGGCCGGCTCCCTGGGCTGCATCCTCAGGGTTGATCTTTTCGGGGCTCGATGGCGGCATTTCACTCATTGGTTAACATTCCCGCGCTAGCCAGTAAGAGGTGCTGCCCCCTAGAGGTAAGGAGGCCTTTGGCATGGAATGATTAGTGGTGTTTGGGGGGGGGACGTGGTCCCTGTGAGGCTGATAAACCCAGAACCATGAATCAAATGTCCAGCTGCTTGCGTAGAACCGTGGGGACGGGACCCAGAGTATCACATGATTACACTTTTTCATTATCGGTGTGTAGTTTTATAATCCTACCATCACAATACCCATAATACTCAGCTGAGAATTTCTTTTTTATCTCTGAATATATTTCTTGAAGTTTTAGTGGAAGAAATAATTTCTTTACCAGTGTCTTCACCTTGTGGAATCTGCAGTGATTCTCATGCAGTCTGTCTGTCTGTCTGTCTTTCTGTCTGTGCTGCAGACCCCGTGTGGACCGTAATGAGCGCACGCCTCCGCTTGCCAGCTGGCAGATCCTACAATGTCCGGGCGTCGGAGCTGGCACGAGACCGGCAGCATGCGGAGGTGCTCTGTAACGTCCTTCTCTTGGATAACACCGTCCAAACCTTCAAAGTTGATGTAAGTGCCTCCCTATGCCAGGATGTCCCTTAGAAGTCGACTGCTATGAAAATATCGGGATTCCCCTTGTTTCTTTTCCTTTAATGAATTTAGGAAGTGTGCCAGGATTCAAATCGATTTATTAACATTTTTTTTTTTGGGAGTTTTCAATATAATTAGTAAATGTGTCCACGTCAGCTATGGGAGTATGTCCATTTTTAACATTCGCTAACAGGAATCTCAAGAAAAATACTCCTTTCCTACTTGTATACTTGGGATGAAGGTCAAATTTGCAGCTATTCATCGGACATAAGAATCGTCTTTTTTTTTTGTGAATGAAAAGCTTATGGTAATTAATGTGCTTAATGCTTTATATAATGTAATTGTAACATAGCATTTCCACAGCTAAAGCTTTATCCTTTTTTGACTGGAGGTTGATTGCAGGGAGTGACTTGAGTTTGTTTGCATATTGCTAGGTGACGTGGAAAGGGGTGTAAAGTTTTCCAAGCCTGGAGCTCTACCTGATGTGTGCCTCGTATGGTTTATTCCTTGAGAATGATTGTTCACGACAGTTTAGATGAATGAGAGTCCTAGCAGTTTGTTAGTTAGTTTCCCTGAAGTCTGTAGTTTGTCCTTCCCTGAAGTCTTTGGAGACGTGGTTCACTGCCCCACAGGTCAATTCCGCTCCCTGCCATGACTGTAACTTCATGAATGATTTAATTCAGTAAGAAGTGGTGAACAAAAGGGTGTCTCAGGTTGCTAGGGGTAGGTCATGTATGGTACCTAAGCGATGATCTGGCCACTCTCTGCTCGACGACACTGTACCTAGCCAGACCAAGCAGCAAACGCTGGACGAAGTGCGAGGTCATGGCGGGACGTCCCAACTTGTTGGATGCAGTAATGCAGTTAGAAAGAAACATGTAGTGTAGGCCTGTCATAAAGCCTTGTGGTCTTTGTAAGTGGTCATCTCTAAGGAGGGTTTCTGGCACAAGTACATGGGATCTGTTACAAATGAAGAGAAGCCTCCAGGAAAAGTTACTTATTGCACAGAAAACTGGAAGGTGTTTCAAACACTGTAGCAGGAAGACGCTTGCGGAGGAACGCTTTCTTTGTGTGGAATATCCTCTCCATATCTTGATAATCAGACACTAAATCCCGATACGTTATTCATGCCAAATGCAATTTTTAAATTCAGATTTTATGTGTGATGTTTAAGAAAATATTTCATCTGAAGATTTATTTTTAAATCAAAACTTTCAAACATTCAAACTTGAGGCCCGAGTATTTGACCAATCCCTTTCATATTCTTCATAAAGACGACACTTTATAAAAGAAAAATGCTTAAGGGGTGTCTCATTTCACAGCATTCATTTCTTAGTGTTGCCCTTCCTGAGGGACACCCTACCCCACGCTGGGGGAGCCCTTGCTGGAGACCGCAGGGGTGCCAGAGTGCCGGGTTCGGGCCTTAGCCATGTGCGGTTATGGTGTGTGAGGACGTGTGTTTATGCGCTTCCTCCATCTGCCTCCAGAGCTGTGCAGTAATAGCCCAGTGGGCTTCTCCATAACGGAAACCAGCCCATCCAGCTTACTTTGGCTCGCAGCTCAGACCAGGTGGGGGGGGGGGTTTCTTTTGTGCTGTTCTACTTTTAATTTATGACAGCCCTCCAAGACTCTTTTTTCTGTCCACGTTCTGGCCTGCTTTATCCCTTTTTTTTTGGTCATTTCATACGGTCAAACTGCCTTTTTAATGAACATGTGGGTATTTTCTCATGGGCTTTACTTGAATGTGCTTCATAACTGGCAGGGACACGTTATCCAGATGGCGTTTGTTCATGGGACTCTCCGCTTTGTCGTCGGAGGGGAGGTACCCGTGCAGTGCTCCCAACTTCCATCACTCCCGCGAGCGGGCCGTGCCGAGCGGGCCCAGCGGCCGGGGGGGGGGGGGGAACCCAGCGGCAGCACAAAGGAGGGTGATGCCTGCGACGGGCGAAAGTCACGTACACTGACCTTATTTGGTGGCAGGATTTAATTTCTTTCCACCTCTGGGGGCAATGTACACACGGACAGTTGCCAAGGGGTATTCTTCGGATTTACCGGCCGTGCCGTCGGAACAAAAAGGTGTTTAGGATTCCTTAGCGCGGTCAAGGGAAATAATTAAATATATGAAAATGTGAAAATGAAAATAACAATATTTACATATAAATTACATGCCATTCCTTGAACAATGAGAGTGCTGAGAGGAGGGGTAATACTCGCAATGTGCCATCAAATCACAGCAATGGAATAAAGCGGTAATGTTGTGATGGTATTACAGGAATACTGTAGGAATTATGCAGGAACTATGTTGAGTCCATATATGGGACATTTATCCAATAGTAGTTCACCCTAGTTCAAGGGTAGCATGATAATGGAGCTGTCTATCAATAGATGGATTTCATGTTCAGTTGGGAATTAATTACCTTGTGCTGGGGGTTGAAAGCTTTGTATGTAAATTCTGATGAAAGCTGTGTCTCTACAGCAATTTATGGCTGCAATAGAAGCTACAGGACAAACGTACCTGGAGATGAATTTGAAGTGTAGATCTTTGTGGAGGATGACCTCCCCAAAATGAAGACAGAAGAATAAGCTGCATGGCCGCCATCACGCCGCCCGGCTCCAAGGCCGTGCCCACAAGCGTATTCACGCCCAGACGAAAGCCAAGCCTCTTCACCTTGCGGAGAGCGCGGGACGCACTGGCCTGTCCGTTGCAGAATCTGCTGCGTGGTCTCGGCCTCATCTGAAGCGGCGTGCCGTTATTGTCGGTCAAAGCAGAAGGCCGCCGCGTGCTGGCGCTGGCCTTTCAGTGACGGGCGGGAGATTGTGCCGCGCAGCACTGTGACTTCTGATGGGGCGCAGTGGGGGTGGGGGGTAGTATGTAGATGAGTGTGAGTGACAGCATGACGGGGGGGGGGCTCCCCTGTCTGCGAGAGAGTGGACGTTCGGAGGAGCGAGCAGATGAATTTGCACTGCCACATGGACGTCACACTGTCTGACACGCAGAGATCGTCTTGTTCGCTGTGGGGGGGGGGGGGGGGGGGGGGGGGGGGGCGGGGGGGG
>JABFEB020000040.1:27568687-27582894 GCA_019775895.2 Stomatorhinus ivindoensis
CCCCCCCCCCCCCCCCCCCCCCACCACACACACGCGCGCGCACACATGCACACGCGTGCTCGCACCGCCTCCCTTTGTGCTCGGCCGCCTGGCACGTTGTCTGCCGCGGGGCCACAAGCTCCGGCGGCAGCCGTGCCAAGGTCCCCATGGCAACCGCGGAACAGATCCACCCTGATTCGGTGCTCAGTGGTCGCGCTGAGGCAGGAGTGCTATAGATGGCTTCCTCTCAAGAAAAGGCCGTCAGAGCCCATGTGTCAGAGATCAAGCGTGATGCGCGGCTGGCGTCTATATGATACTGCCAAGGGGACGGAGCCTTATTGTCTCCTGGATTTGATCCTCTTTCTCTCCACCCTCCCTCTTCTTTTCTCCCTCCTGTCTCCCTTTCTTTTCTCTCTCTCTCAGTCTCCCTCCCTCCCTCCCTCCCTCTCTCCCCCCTACCTTCAGACACAGTGACATTCAAGATGCGGGGCCCAGCCTGAAGCCAGTCCGACCTTCAGGTTTTCATGCGGCATTGTTGCTCTCACTACGCTCCTGAAAGGGATTGAAGCCTGTTACATTCACAGATACTCAGAAACGGGCACGCACAGACACACACGCACACACATGCACAGGCTATCTGACAAAACAAGCACTTAAGATCAGGAAGAGAAGCAGAATAAAGATATTTATTAAATTCAGATCAGTCAGTGCAGAGCGCTCCTTTGACAAACATCCAGCTTAGCCTACCACTTTACCTAACAATATGATGGCAACTCCTCAAAGGCGACTGCTGCAGAGAACCAGGAATTCCTCCGGCGTCCCTGTGCGTACTCCAGCATCTCCATAAAGCCACTGCAAAAGTGTTTGTAATATGAAACAAAGAGGCCTTTCTACACACACCGTTAAAATGAAAATGTCCAAGGCCAGAGGTATCTCTGGTACTGCCTTGTGTCCTCCCCCATGAAGAAAGCCAAATCCTTCACTGGAGTTACACAGTCAGGTTTACCTCTTTCCATTAATTAATTCCGATTCATTTCTGTAGTTCGCTATCCTTTTAATTCTGTGTTGCTAGCTATCATTTCATTGCTTGTCTAGGGATATTATATTTTTTTTTATTTTAGTTTACGGTTAATTTTTTTGGTTTGTTTTGTTATTCCCATTAAATTAATTTTTGCTACCAAACAAAATAAAAAGCCCAAGCTGAGACCATAAGAACACAAAGAATATTATAATGAAATATGCAAGGACTGTGCTTTATTTGTATATTTAATAACAAAGAGTGGCTCTGTTTTGCCTGGTTCTGACAGCACTTGTCTAGTATCTTCACTACAGTCCTGGTAGTTTTATCCAAATCCCCACTGACTTCATAGAAACAAATATTTTATTTTTCTGATTCATCTGGGGCTTCCTGTCCTTGAATCAGTGTTCATGCATTTCCCTCTGGTTCATCTTATCTATACCTCTTAGGATTTTGTACATCTCTCCACCACAGCTTCCCCTGCTTCTAGCAATGTCTATTATGATCTATTTTCAGCACAACAATCAAGCAAATACAAGTGTTCGTATGGAATATTGCTTTGTGACAAACATTATCAAGGTACGGAATGGTGTTCGTCACAGTGGACCATTGGCCTGTGATCTAACATCAAAGATAGACCTTTGCAACACCACAGCATAGAGCCAGCCATGCGGAGTTACTGCTTTCATTTTAGCTCCATGGATTTTCAGGAAAAAAATCAAACAAACAAAGACCTTGTTTTCACAAGGCACCAGAAACTGGACCTATTTTGCAACTCCGTAGTATGCTACTACATCACACATCATTCATACAGCTCTAGATTTAACAGAAAATATTCAGCAAGCATATTTGATTGTAGTTAAAGGCTCTTTTACTGCTAAAATGCTAACAGGACCATAGTAACCTTTCATGAGTGAAAAAACAATCCACACCCAGGCTATTTATGCAATGGTATGTCAAAGGATTTGTTCTAAGTTGCCATCTAAAGGGAGAAAGACAAACAGCAGCTAGTAAACGTGGCTTTTCTTCAGGCTTTTTGCAAACAGGGTTTGGAATGAAGGGGGAGGAACAGTCTACCTGTGCTTAGAGAGGGTCAGTTGACCCTATGCAGCTCATGCCTTTGGCAGGCCTCTGGCACAGGGCCATGAAGGAGTTGTTCACTGAGCTCCAAAGCAGTGGAAGCAGTGGAGACTGATACTTAGCAAAGATAGTCACTGGATACAACGAAAAACACAGTCGACAAATCTTTCTGTCGTGCTCTTCACATATCTGGATATTGTAGCAGGGTTGCCATTTGGTTTGGAAACCACGCATATGCAAGGCCAAAGCACAAAGACGCATAATCCAGTGCGAGGAGCAGAAAAACTGGACCGCTGAGCAGTGGATAAAAGTTACACGATCTGAAGAGTCATCTTTCACTCTTTTCTCTACAACTGGAAAGGTTTACCTTTCAAAAAAAGGCAAAGGATGCTTTCAGTGCTCAATGTCTGTTTGTCTGGGCAGCCGTCTTGTGAGAGTCATTAGATCTGATGATTCGCCTGCATGCAAGGAGTATGAGGAGATATTACAAATGCAGGTGTACCCTGTGGTCCCTCACATTTATGCTCCTTCCTAGCTTCCTGCCAGACAGTCCACTACCAGGAGCTGGTAGGGAGCAAAAATGTGGACTGTCTGGGGGTCCCTGAGGACTGGGTTGGGAAACATTGTTCTAGGGCTCATAGTGTGAAGTAAATCTCCTTCATTCCTCAAAAACAGGAAGCTTTTCTTCCTGAAGAAGAACCTGTATGACCTTATGAAGGATTCAAGTTGTTCTGAAGGCAAAATCTGGTCCTCCTCCTCATTAGATAGGTCCTTCATATTGTTAAGGTTAATATATTGTTAATGTTTCCATTATTTTGTTCACTCCCTGTTTTTTTACAGAAGAAATTCAGATTTAGAATTGAAATGCAGAGATGAAGCACATATTAGTTTTCCTGAGGAGATCAACAAATCAGTTATAGATAGTTATAGAAGCCATACAAGATACTGGGGGACAGATATAAGGGAAACTAGTGTCACAGTCCTGTTGTATAAGCGGCAGACACACTGATTAATGCTGACACCTCCACTGCTGCTTTGATAAGAGAAGCACCGGAAAAATAAATTCCCACAACAGCACATCTATGAGTTTGTGCATCGTTAGCGCGGTGCGCTGATGAGGATGAGGAATAAGCGGGAGACCTGCCGGCACATGGGGGGGAGACAGGAATGAGTGCACAGAGGATATGACAGCGGGCTGAGAAACAGCACTCAGTCTCAAGGGGTGAAGATGGGAAGCAGGAACTCTCCTGCCCTTGGGCGGGAGACGTCGTGGGGGAGGCATCTGCACACACCTGCCAGAAGCGTCTGGAGAAATACGGAAGGGCTGCAAACCCCTCTGAGGCCTGACTTGGGGAAATTGACAGAAGAAATCAGAGTGAAAAGTTGTGTTTTTATTTTTAACATGCGAGACTTTTCCTCTCCTATAAGAAGTTGATTGAAGCTCCCATCCCCTTTGGACACATCTTATATATATATATATATAAATATCTGATGCTCATTGAAGAATAAAAAATGCCGCTGTTTGCTGAATTCAGGAGACGGACTCAAATCTGAACACATTGTAGCACATTTTAGTTGAATGGAATAATGCACAAATTATTAAGTTTAACTTTGGACACTTTTGTGCGCATATAAATATCTGATGCTCATTGAAGAATAAAAAATGCCGCTGTTTGCTGAATTCAGGAGACGGACTCAAATCTGAACACATTGTAGCACATTTTAGTTGAATGGAATAATGCACAAATTATTAAGTTTAACTTTGGACACTTTTGTGCGCATTAAGAACTTGCTAAACATCCAGCCAAATGCTTCAAACATAGAATCTTCCAAAACCTCCTGGACGGCCCCCCCCAGCACATGGAATGAACGGGTGTGTCTGGGCCACGTCAAAGACGGACACCTGCTGTTAGTTTTTACCAGTTCTGCGAAGAACCGTCACCTCAGATTAAAATAACACAAGCAAATAAGTTCAATTCATTCAACAGAATGTTGATGCGGAAGATCTACTATATCCATTGTGTATGAGGCATCAGAGTATCATCCTGACAGCTTCCCTGGATCTACTGGATTCCCAGGATCAAAGCACAGTGGTGACTGTTATCCTGCACCATTGACTTATTCATTATGAAAAAGCATGTATATGTTTACAAGGGATGCCTTTTGTATAATACTGTTATAATGATGGGTGAACTTTCAGTCACCAATCTATCATAAAGAACCACATGATTAATATTTAATTCATACAGAAAACAAATTTATTCCCCATCAGCTTGTCTGAGGAACAAACTCCTGCCACGGAAATGGACTTTGGTTGTTTAATCAGCTAAAAGCTGAAATGTGTTTCAATAAATCTGGCCCTGTGAACACCAGATGAACTTGGAAGACCAAAGAAAAGGAATATGCTGTGTAATAGGCCTACATCTGTAGCAGTGATCAGTCAGTCTATAGCATTAAGTCTTGCCCTACCAGACAGAGTCTAAATTTCCTTTAGGCAGGTAGAAATACCCCAATCTAATGAACGTGATCAAAACAAATGCAGGAAGTGTAGAAAACCATAGAAAATGTCATGAATACAGAATTCAAGAAAACTAACTAGACCAGTGATTCTCAGCCCATGGGTCACGACCCAAATTTGGGTCGTGGCAAGGGTCATGAGGCAGAGTTGGAAACGTAAGCATTTTAAAGCCAGCAAGCTCCTATGCTGATTCACGATCAGATTTCCCAGCCCCAATCCTAGAATTAACCTATATAAACGGGTCTTGGGTCTGCAAATGCTTACCGCAAAACTAGTACACACTCAAAAAGCCAAACCACACACCACAGATACTTAATTTAAAATTCACTGGCACATCCAATCAGAATGCTGCAATAGACATTGATTGGCGTTAATTTAAACCTGTACTTGATATAGAGTCGCGATTGAGCTGGAGTGGTTAAAAATGGGTCATGGCGCAAAAAGGGTTAATAACCATTAAATTAGACTATGTCCTGTAGTTCTGCTTGTATTGACTTTAAATGAATTCATATAATATATAGATATTTTGTTTAATAGTAATATTAGCATTAGTATTAGCAATATTAGTAGTGATATTTATTAGATTGATTTCTGTATAATTGTCAGTGATTGTAAAAATAGACGACAGGATAAGCTCAGGGTAACACTGAAAGGTGTATGTGAGGAATATATGACTTTAATACAGAAAATTCTGATGTATTGTGTTTATTTTAAGATGTGGGGTGGGACGGGTAGATGGGACAAGCACCTTCATTAACTACATCCAGGCCTTTTTACCAGTCCCACAATACAAAATTTCACTTTTTTTCCCTCACCCCCTCCCCGCTGAAGCTCGTCCTCCCAAACCTCAGCTGTCGTGTTTTGTGCTGAGGCTGAAATGTGGTCTTGTGATTTCTTTAAACACATCTCCAGTCATGCAATCAAATAACATGTTTTACAAATGTCCCCACAATGTGATAAAAACATTTAACCTTATATTTTGTTTGATTACTTATAGTTAAAGTTAGGGCCGGGAAGGGTTGTAGGTTGCAGAGTAGGTTGTTAAGATAGGAATACCAACGTGTGTGTTTGTGTGCATGTATGTATATGGACCAAATGTCCCCACAATGTGATTAAAAACCTGTTATTTTGGTGTTGTGGATACCACCTTTTTGGGGAAAACTTTTAAATTAAAATTTGTGACAGCAATCAAAAATCTAAAAATGCCAAAAGTATCAGATTTTGTTTGGTTACTTATGGTTAAGATCAGGGCTGGGTAGCAGTTAAGGTTGTATGCTATAGTTTTCCCTATAGAAATGAATGGGGAGTCCCCACAAAGATATAATTACAAACCTGTGTGTGTGTGTGTGTGAGAGAGAGAGAGAGAGAGAGAGAGAGACATGCAGGTTCAAATTCAGGGGTATAACTTTCAGCACGCTTGAATGAACCAGTTTTCCAATATAGTCATATAAATGCATACATCTGTGAACTATACAATTAAATGGTAAGCAACCAAATGATGCATTATTGTTACATCAAGAGCTGCTAGACTCCAAAATCACTCCAGCTTTTAGAGGTTATTGTAAGCCCAGTCTTCCTTCAAGGATGTTTTTGTATAATTTTGCGCAAACGCAATGAATGTATTCTAATGTACGACACACAGAATATGTACCTGCCTTCCACACAGGGGAATGATAGATACGGAGCTGAAAAATTTGAGCACTTCAAAGATGCTGCATTGACTCAACTCTACGGATTCAACGACTGCAGCTTTGCTTCTTGAGGATAGCCGCCATAAACTCATCAATGACACATAGAAAGAAGTAACCTACCGCAGTATGGGTTCTTAACAGCCCCTTATTATGATATCACAACAGGAAAGGCTGTAGAAGACTTGGTAAGAGGCTGACATTTAAAATAGCAACCTACTGTGGGAAGATGGTTACAGTCAAATGCTAAAACATTCACATCACATACAGTATAGGGTTTTACTTTGATCATTTTTTTTCACCTTCTCATCTTCTTAGCTCAGTATTTTGTCCAAAACAAATGAAATCAATATATTTATAGCATAGCTAGTCAGTTACTATAACGATCTGAGTATACAAAGCAGTAGCTTTTAAGTAAAAATCTAAGGACTTAGTCACCATGTGACTTAACCCACCACATCAATAGTGAGTATACCGTCTTTCTGATGACTGATTTGAAGTGCAAAATTACGTGAAAAGTGCACAGCCTGCAAAGCTAATGTGGAATGAGCAGCGGTTCTTGTCCTTGACTTCCCTACTAATTGAGCTCATCAGTGTTCCCGGAACGTCTCCAGCCCCACATGACGATTCCCCGACGTGCTATGAATTCTGGTTGTTGCGGTTTCCCCTCTTGTGTCACTTTGGTGCAGTTAGCGTCTCGTGTGGAATGTCAGCCTCCTCGGGGCGACTGCACGTCACGGCAAAACTCCGACACCGGCATCCAGAAATTGGGCACAACAGAGAACAGGAAACAAGATCCCAGGTGTAAACAGAAAGCGTCATAGGATAATGCCAGGGCAGCTTCACGTTCACCTTGTTCACTCATTTCCTCTTTTCCTTGTCTGGTCATTATCTGACTCATCGGGTCCCTTCTGAGTTTGGTACCTTATCTGTCACAGCACGTTTGTGACTGTCAACACTGACAAACAGCAAAGCTGTGTGTTGAGTCAAGGCAGGTACCTGACAGGTGTCTATATCTAACCTCAGACTGCCAAATCCCGCTCAGGATTTTTTCAAAGCTAGACTGCAACTTGTTCCACCCGGGATGAGTCATTGTCAGTCTCAGACATTGAGGGGCACATGAAACCTCAATGGGGGAACCGAAGCCTCATTGCGGGACCCGGCAGGATGTTGGGTGGGGTTTGTGAAACACTACTCACACGTCTATGTACGAGAAATCCTTAGCAGTTTGGCGGACGGAACCATGTGACGTGGTGATCGTAAAACGGATCAGAACTTTATTGGGGGATTACTGTTTTATGGCTGGATGGGACTAGGTTGCAAATGGGCCAATACAAAGAAAGAAAGGCCTTTTTGAGGAAGCGAAAAAGTCAATTAGGATGGGTGCTCACGTAAGCTCCTCAAACTGTAATGCTGACTGCCAAAACAGTAGGCACTGATATAGGGGCACCGAGAATTACAGACAAGTGGAACAAATGAACATGAACTGCTACTAATAAAACTACTACTATACTACTACTAATACAAATAATACTAATAAACCTACTACTACAACTACTACTAATACAAATAATACTTATAAAACTACTACTACAACTACTACTAATATAAATAATACTAATAAACCTTCTACTACTACTACTACTACTAATATTAATAGAACAACTACTACTACTACATCTACATCTACAGAGGTTGATACTTCTTGCCCCACATTAGTAAACACGTATTATTATTAATAATAATAATAATAATAATAATAATAATAATAATGCTTTTATGAGACATCTGAAGGTTCCACTCACAGGTATGTGAAAGGTAAAGTAGGGCCAAAGGTAAAAATCTTGTTGTGCAAAGTGTTAGGTAACTGGATATTGTTTGGGCTCTCTTTTCCAGAAGGTGAAATCTGCTGTGGCCTGTGTCCCCATCAGGTTGCAGGATTGCGTGACTCATAAAACATCCTAAGGGCGAGAAACAGCTTTCCTGTCTCCTGCTTGTGCTCCAGACACGTCCAGGTTTTTGCAGTCAACAAAAGGCAGATATCATAGAGGATCACTACAGAAAAAAGGTTAATTATCGGTCCAAACTATGCCATCCCATGTCTCACTTAGGGTTTCCTCTCGTTGCCTGTTCTGATTGCGGTGAAACGGAGAACAGCCTTATCTGTTGGGAGGGGTTTCAAAGTGACATATTGATGGATTAATAGCATGTCAATCGCTCTGCTGTGTACTGAATCAGGCAAGTGAACATACATAAACATGCACACAAAGGCTCACATGTGCATTGACACATACATGCACTGGCTTGCAGATTGCCCTGCACAAAAAAAAAACACAATGCTGTCTATCCTTCCTTACATCCATCCATCATCTAACCGCTTATCCTGGTCAGGGTTATGGGGGGCAGGCGGGCGGCTGGAGTCTATCCAAGGCAGCACAGGGCATCAGGCCGGGGAACACCCTGGATGGGATGCCAACGCGCAGTATTACACAAACCAAATGAGTCACCGTTCCTGTGCCGCCCCCTTCTGCACTTGCACATGTGTAGCACTCAAACACAAACACACACGATTTCTGGATCCTATTGCTATGATCCATGCAGGCCATCTCCCATCCCTGTGTTCTCCCCTCAGTGATTAATGAAGGTCTCAGCCAGGGTACCCAGCTGCCGACAGGCCCTTCAGCAGCCCTGATTTACAGCTCATTCCCACTCGCATCCCATACTGCGCTGCACCCCGCGTTGCCCCCCCACTCGCATCCCATACTGCGCTGCACCCCGCGTTGCCCCAGTCGTGGCCGACCCGGGCTCTCTCTGGCTGGTGTGTGCTAACCATGCAAACAGAAAGGCCTCTCTGTCACGTTACCAGGGCACAGGCACAGTTAATCAGTTCGGCTAAAGAGGGAAAAAAAAGTTAAAGCAAAGGCATTAATTGAAGGCAAGTGTCAGTAAAGGTTTTCTTTTTCCCAGTTTCCTCCTCCCTTGGTTAATGTTTGTTCAGTTCTGCTGCCCCGCTCTCATTCCAGGGCAACAAAAACACACACTAGTGTCTTTTCATTTACCTATATCTCTTGTCAGTGGGCTTATCTGTGGGTGTGACCTCTGCATTACCTCATGACAATGACCCAGAGGGTGCTCCGAGAGCACAAGACTGTGCTTTCCTCAGCCAATGCAATGCAGGATGCTCACCTAAGTCGCATTCAAGTTTTAACTGGAATACACATCTGTCACAGTGACCCTGATCAGAGTATGCAGTTAGAGGATAGATGGATGGATGGACAAACAAACTTTTGTGAAACTTCATAAATGCATCTATAGAGGTTGATACTTCTTGCCCCACATTAGTAAACATGTATTTAGAATGGGGGGGATAGATGTTATTGGTTGCCAACTAATGACAGTGAAATGCTCCTCGGTGAGTGATAAAGGCAGGATGCAGACCATTGTACAAGAACCAGACCACCACACAGGAAGCAGAGCAGCACACAGGAAGCAGACCACCACACAGGAAGCAGACCACCACACAGGAATCAGCCCACCACACAGGAAGCAACCCACCACACAGGAAGTTCACTGGAGTTTTGGCAAAGTCAGTGTGACATTAATGGGCTGTTAATGTAACCGTCATGGACAAGTACCCACACACCACAAAGCTCCTAAAAAACATAACAGCCCTTTTACTCATGCACTATTCAGCCCATTCAGAAGGGAAGCATAAAACCAGTGATCCCTTTTCTTTTTATGTGCTAAATTTTATTACCATAAACCTGATAGAAACACTAAAAATGATTCAGATGAATGTTATCTTTTTTGGTAATTCGGTCCTCTTCCTTCCTTTTAACTATTAAAACCTCTGGAGTCCTTCCCCACTGACTCACAGCCCCACAGGCAAACTAGTAACACGCAACACTAAAACGAAACAACATTTACGGTAAACTGCGCACGGCGGTCTGATGAGAAAGCGTTCTGGATTTTGACTGCATGGCACGTTTCAGCCAGACGTGGCGTGTGGGCCTGAGGGAAGGCCGCCGCATTTCCTCTTCGGCAGCCTCTAGACGGTCGTGCGTGAAGAGGCTTGACTCCCAGCAGAACTCCTCCAAAGCAAACTCCTTTTCCCCCCAGTCACTTATTCTGTGCTGCAGCTTTAATAATCTACAATTATTGCAGATATCAGGTAAAACTTTTAAAATGGTACTTTTATTGGTTACCGTGTTTTTTCTCAGGAGGCACAATCAATTCTTCTGACCAACTCTCAACTATAAAAAGACATAATGAATAGTGTTCTTTCATGATTAAAATATAAAGGACAATCAATCTTATACACTGTAAAAAAAACAGAAAAGTAATGAAATTTAAAATGAAAATAATGTTATGGTAGCATGAGTAGTTGCAATTTTAGCTTTGCTGACAGGTGAAGATTGAAAGGTCACCTAAAGCGGGGGTGGGGGATCAACACCAACGCCCCCCCAGTAAGGAAAAGGTATGTTTTGGCTTTTTGCTTGAACAAATTGAGCAACGTTTGTGTGTGTTTCAGTGGTGGTGGGGTTTAACTGTGTTGCTAGGTAACACCGGGGGAAAAAATGGTACTTGTCATCTCTCACTTGGGTTTATCCTCCTTCTGCAACACCTCTTGATGTCAGTCAGTTGCTCCCTGCAATCTCCATGTGCATTGATTAGCTTGCCATACTTGGTCCTGCTAATTGGCGTGTGAATAGCACCATACTCCCCACCATGCTGTCCTGGGGTATAATTTAAGTCATTCGGCTGAACCCTAACATAATTCAGCATCACATGCGTGCTAGATGCTGAAACTGAGGTAGTTTTGTCCTTCTGCCTTCCAGAAATGTACCCAGGTACCCTCAACAGTGCGGCCATTTATAAACAGGAGGATACAGGGTCGCCATAATATCCCTGGGATGTTTCTTGTTTGTGACGAGCCGTGCCTTGCTTTGCCCGTTCGGCGTGGCGGGCACGGCGTGTCGGGAGCACAGATCGCCCGCGGTGCACCGCTGTGAAATGAAGGCTTTGTTTTTGAGGCTGGGGGGGGGGGCGTCTACAAAGGGAGTAATGGCCCGCCGCTTGGGGCGCCTCCCGTGATGTTTACGGGGGTCGCTGCTCCATTACAGTGCTGAGGGTGTGGTGTTTGTCCCTCGGGATCCGACTAGGAGCATAACCGGGCCCTGACCTAGGAGGCGCAGGTCTTACGTTACAAACAGGAAGGCCGTCCCACCGCACTGCATCATAAGGGTGGCTGAGGAATACGGCACTCAGGAGAGGCATCAGGAGGCCGTTTGGGAGCCCGGAGCACGCAGCGTGTCTGATATATGCCTGACGGGATCGAGCCATATTCCGTCTGGCCCCGCTTTTTATGCACATCTCCACTGGAACGTTGTTAGCAGGGACACAATGAATGACGGTTTCGCTTTGTTAATAGCTTTATGTCTATTTGTGTAGCTGTTGAGTAGCTCCTCTTCCAGTGCTACTACACATTGTCTCTGGGTATGCACTCAGCTCAGTCTAGCAGCACTTACGCCTAGTCGACTCCTCGACAGCACTTACGTTCGTGATGTGCTATTTGCCTCGTTTGTGCGTTTCCTTGCACAAAAGTGTCTGCTAAATAAAATACAATGAATGTAAATGTATGCAAGACGGGTCTGAAACAAGGATGAGCAGTTAACAGACCTATAGAACGATTCAGCTGCGGTGCTGGAGAACCATTTAAATGGGTGACCGCCTTTACCATCCTCGCCTGTGCCCGTCGGCTGAGTCTGGGCGAAGCCCAAGGAGGCGCATGGCTCTGTGGCAGGCTGGGGGGGGGGGGGAAGACAGGCTGACCGCTAATTTGGTGCAAATTCACAGGCTCATGGGAGTGTGAAGATTAAAGCTGCGTCTTGGCTCACTCACTCTCGCTCACTCTCTCTCACTCTCTCTCCACTGGAAGGACACTGTAGGACATTCTAGCCGCCACATTCGTGTTGCCAACTCGTCAGACTTGTACGAACAATATATCTATCATCTCATCAAAAAACCCCTAACAAACCGTATTAAAAAGAATTTCAAGATATAGATATACGTATACGATTTGATGGATTCTTCTTTTATTTTCTGCGGGTATTTTTTTTCCCTGTGTATGTGTTCTTAGGGAGAAGAAGGGATTTACTGTGGTTCCCTTGAGAGACAGCATGGGGGGGGGGCGCGCGACAAACATCAATCCTACATCATACTGGCCTCATCAACTTCCTGTCCCGTTTCCATGCCGACAATAGCATCCCGTTTCTCAGAGGCATCTTGAGTGAATCGCTTCTAACAGCAGGAATCTGCAAAAAGGTCAGGCAGCCTGGAACCCAGAGCTGATGGTGGCCTGTGAGGAGAAACAGGAAAACAGGCCACGGAGGATGGCTGCTGTTTATTTACACCTACCTGTCCCTGCTTTTTTTTTTCTCTGAAACAACATCCTGACATTGATTCTTTTTTGGGCGCAGTTAACTTTTTATATATACATCAGAAGAAAATACCAGCGACCAAGGAACGTGGTGCTTTGTGGTTGTGCATTGAAACAACTACTTAAAATTACACATTGTATCCACGTGATTCAAATTTTTAGCCATTTTTTTGAGTTCAGTTATCATCCGTGTTGTTTTTTACAGGGATACTTAATAGTAGGAAAGCAACAGTGGTCTGAACACAAAAACTGTAAATTAATGATTTACGAGGAACATCGAAATCTTACAGTATTATTTTGGGGTGGAGTGGTGGCTCAGTTGTTGGTGCGGTTGCTTCACATCTTCACTTCCAATCTGTGAGCAAATTGATGCTGCCCGCAGTTTCCATCCAAATGCCATGCACTTAGGCAAACTGGTGTCTCCAAATCGCCCATTGCATGTGCACCTTGTGACAAATTGGCATCCTACCCAGTTTGTACTCTATACTCCTGGGATGGGATCCAATCCCCTTTCGTGGTCCTGTGCTGCATAAGTACAAAATTACAAAAATATTCACCGTGGTACATTACACCTGAGCCCTACAGAATTGAATAAATAGTATTGTTTGGCATACTCCTAGTAAACATTAAGGAGAATATCAAAACAAAGATTTCTGGCTACATAGTGAAGACACATAAAACATGCAGAAAAGCTTAGAAAGAATTAAAATTTCAATTATAGGTAACAATCAACAAGTGTCTGCTGGGAAATGAGAAAGTTCTGGAAATCAGAAAAAGTAGTACTGGTGTACTTCATGTTCCTATGCTTTGTTGACGGTAATAAGTTACACACACATGAATAACACAGAAGCAGGGCAGCTACAGGCCACCAAAGGCTGTCAGGTGACTCATTTGTGCTCCCATTCGCCACCCTCAGCCTCACGTCTAGCACTGGTTTCCATCCAATGCAGAAGTTCACATCCCTCCCTGAGCCCAGTCATTCCTGTTTTCCTTTCCTGTTTCCCATTTGCCTTCCTCCCCATTTCTCCCATTTGTGTTTTAAAGCCCATGAACCCAAATAAATCCCCTCTTCCTTCTTCAAATCCCCCTGTCATGTGGGTCTGCTCACCATCAGAACTAAGGAAAATCTCAGTCTATTTTTACATCTATTTACAAATCCATGACACAAAATGCGCCTCTGTGCTTCTATGTCATATACTCCTTTTTATGATCCCGTGTTGGAGACGCATTTATGAAAAACAGATGGATGGATATTCATCAGTCCGTATCTTATAAGAACTGCTTGTTACCACTAATCTACATTTTCGAGATCAGCATTTCTCAGGCAAGATAAGATACGCTGTTGCGAATGTCTGCTTGAAGCCGTTTCTCTGATAAGCAGCTTGAGGCCCAAAAAATTGATTAATTGTGGCTCGGGGGGGGGGGGGGGGGGGGGGGGGGGGGGGGGGGGGGGGGGGGGGGGGGGGGGGGGGGGGGGGGGGGGGG
>JABFEB020000040.1:27628245-27656065 GCA_019775895.2 Stomatorhinus ivindoensis
AGTTATTAAGTTCTTCCCAAGCGAGCTTGATGGGCCGAATGGCCTCCTCTCATTTGTATAGTTCTTATGTTCTTACGGGCATAGAGCTCTGAAGAAGGTGCTAGGCTGACGCTCCAGTGAGGGACCAGGATCGAGGCAAAAATAACACTGGAATACAGAACAGCTACACAGAACCAAACATCAAGAAAGGCAGTTCAATAAATAAGACCTATATAATCTGGGTGGAACAAGGTTAGACCACTGGATACCTCAAGGACAAATACCATATGAAATAGGAAATCGCACAGATTTATTTAACGACTGCTGGTGGGATAAATATGGGTACCCCCTTTACCCACAAATGAAAACAAGTGGCTAGAAATTTCAATTCAATTCAATTCAATTCCAAACCTCTAAGGGACCCCTTGCTTTACTCAACACTTCGACGCCCCTTGATGAAGCCATCACCAATATCTTCACAAGATGCCATGTCCATGCATCTCCCATTGACAAGGAGATAGGCTATACATCAGAAGGTCAGGCATGGATTGGGTGCACTATGGTCCCCAAGAGTAGCTGATGGTTACAGTTTCTGTTTGGTCTAAAATCTTGAATTCCTTGTCTGAAGTGGAATCTGAAGCAGCAGTAAGGGTTATGGGGTCAGAAGCCAATCCCCAGAGGGTGTAGGTTCAAATTCCCTCTTACTGAAAGTGACAACCTATAAATGAGTACAATAGTCTTCTGTTTATTCCATTGAATATCAACTGGAGCACCTCCGGTCAAATACCTACCCTCAAGGGCAGAGCAGAATCAGGTCTCTTCTTTGAATCTGATCCCCTGAACCTCTGATCCCCCGCCCCCATGACCTTGGCGCAGCCAAATGAATCAATGAGTCAACAAACGAGACGTTAGGACTTCACTCTTTGCTGTTCTTGGAAATCCAGAAACGCAGAGTTGAGTCCCGCCCTTTGCAAAAGATGTCTCAATCCCCGAAGGAAGAAGGAAGCAACTTTGTCTTTGGCCAAAACAAACCAAAAAATCTGTAGGTATCTTGTTGAAGGCTGAGGCCACCTTCCCATGACTGCAAGGTGAAGATCTTGATACCAATGTTTTTAACACCCTCCTCAGACCTGATCTAACCATCATTTAGGCACACGTGTCTCTTGATCGGCAGCATTGACCCGCTAGATGCCACTGTTTTAACACCCTCCCAGGGCCTAATTTAACCAACATCTAACCACACGGACCTCACAATTAGCAATGTGGACCTGCTATACCATAGTTCCAACATGCCATCTGTTCTTCACATAATTAACATGTTGTGCATTATATCATACCAAAATTCAGCAGAAGGGACTAAGGAGACACTATGAAAAGAGCAGCAAATTAAAAGGAAAACAATTCAGCAAACATAAAAATCACACACCAATATGAGAGGCCCTGCCTTGGTGTGAAGGACGGCACACGTTGTTTGGCTTAATGTCCCCATATTCAACCCCACAGCCCCATGTGCAAGAGGCAGAGCAGCAACCCACGGAATTCAACTTTATTCCACCAACGGGGCGGTGAATCAGAATAGCAGGAGGGTGAATCAAGGAATGACGTCCTGGCAGAAAACCAGTTTCAAACCTGGTGCCAACAAACAGCAGGTTTGGTTGCAGAGGAAAGACAATGAATACCAGGCAGGACCAATCAGGCGTGAACCGGCAAGGCACGTTTAGATCACTACTTGCTGGAGGGGTAGTCATTAATGGGGAACTCTGTCTGGAGCAAAATTCGCTGTAGGGGTTTTAACAGAATAGGTGGGATACAGTCATTGCAGGTGAGGAATTTTCCCATGAGAATAAGAGGCACCTTTACTACAAAGGCAGCTTCAAAGTGACTCAGCAGTTGCCAAACTCCAAAGTGGCACTCGAACATATTTGAGCCGTGAAACAGAAAAGTAAGTTGCGGCCTGCTCGCCGTTCGGCCTTCCTGCTGCTGGAAATGGGCAGGGAGCCTCCTGGATCACGGCGTGTGCCGGGTCTGGCAAGACGCAGGGGGCGGCGTGTCGGAATGCGCTCACACGTGCGCACACACAAGGGTGCGTCAGACGTCACGCAAGGAGTGGAACTTCAACGTCTGCGCCCCTGAAACCCAGAAGCGAAAGAACACAAAAGGGCTCGTTGTGGGGGTATGTTTCCAAGCAGTACACCCCAGCTGAAAATAATAGGGGAAATACCACCCACCCCCCCCCCCATCCAGATTCCTCATCTTTTCCCCAGCTGGCCACGTTGTCTCTGTGCTACAGGACAATCTCTTTCTCTCTCTCTCTCTGCTAGCTTTGTGTATCAAGTTGAGCCACATACTGAACTTCTGTTTTAAAAGACATCAATACTAAATATGATTTCTTTAATAATTAAGTTATTCTGTAGCACAAGGTACCTGAAAATGCTGACACACAAATTAATATTATAGCATCCCTTGGCCCAGCCTGTCCTAGTTCAAGAGTGGAAGCACATTGATCCTTCTCACGCTCACAGGCTGGGGACCTGCATCCCTTGTGCTACTTTTGCTGGTTTTTTGGGTTGGTAGACCATACCTCTCGGGCTACACCAAAAGCATCAGTCTGCCGACAATGGAAATTAATATCCCACCAGTAGCACAACTGACCCTGGTGAGTGTAGTTAAGAACAATACCAGGACTCCTGTCCCTCCCCAACACAATTTTACCACACAATAACCATAAGGGACTCGTATTTCACACTGGGTCCTGGCCCAGCAAACACCAAATGGATGCCGATGGTGCTTCAATGCCAAAGAAACACTGGTCTGGAGGGCAGGGGGGGGGGGGGTAGCTATGAGGACGAGGGCTAAGACTTGCCACAAACGGTCACTTGACTGATCGCGTTACACAAGCCGTAATGAAATTCCTTATAGTCCGTTTGCATTAGAAAATGGAAAAACCAACATCAAATTTGGATGATTTATGGGAATGCAAATCTCACCTTGAGGAGAGGCATGTCATTTGTTTGTTTGAGTGGTCCCTCTGCCTCCTCTCTCCCCTGTCTCTCTCTCTCTCACACACACACTCTCACACACACACACACACACACACACACACACAGCGGTAGACTTCAGGGACGTCGGCTGCATGTGTTCTATTCCTGGCCAGTGCGTCCTCCTCTTGCCCCTCCACATCACATAGAAAGAAACCACCACAATCACCTAGTTCCCCCTCGACTTTGGTCTCTCTGTTCTATTTCGGGGAGCGGACAGGAGCGGACGGGAGCGGGCGGAGCAGCAGCCCGGCTCAGGCTTCACAGCGGTGGCTACCCGGCACTCGATGCAGTGCCTCAGAGGCTGGGACAGTTGTAACCACAAAGGGGGTGGGGTGGGAAGAGGGGGTTGCTGCCCCTGGAAAATCCACCACACAACCAAGAGGAGCTTTGTTCCTGCACTGTTTCCCCCCCGAGGGGGACGGCACGGGTGCGGACAGCCCCCTACTCAAGACAGCCCCTCCCCCCAGTGAGACACAAACTGCCACCCCCACTTCCCAGTCATCCTACGCCGCCGTTGGCCTTGGAGGGAGGAAGAAAACACCACCAATTTATCTACAAGCACAGTCAGGCCCCCGGGGATGGGGTGTGGGTGCAGGGTTAGGTTAGTGGGTTTGGGGGGGGGGGGGCAATCTTTCTACCCAGTCATGCCCCTCCTCATTCTTCTTTCCACTGTTACCTCTGAAGGTTAGGACTGAAAAAGAAAATACGGCGCTGGATATAGATGGGCCGGGAGGAAGGGAGGAAGCCATCCTGCAAGCCTAACTGGGGGGTGGATTAACTAAATATTAACCAACAAAAATACAGCTGCTGCCTCAAACAATGGCCGGCCGGCCTTCCTGCCACTGAAGCAAGGGGGAGGCCATGTCGAATCCTATCCATCAGTAGTTCTCAGCCCTGTTCCTGGTGCCCCCTCCCTCTAGAACGTTTCCATTCCAGCCCTACCTTAGACACGCTTATAGGGTCCTTAATAGGGTGATAATGAATTTAGTAAGTTAAAAGCAGTGTGGGTTGGAATGAAAACATTCCAGTGAGGGGAGACGGGAACAGGACTGAACTACTGCTATAGATGAACCCTGTGTCTGCATGAGTGTGTGTACATGATATAGACACACACTCATTCAATAGGCACAGAGATTTGTTATATCAGAAAACTACTGCGTTTTTATTTTTAAAAAGGCAATCCATCCCTTCCACGAATCCCTTCTACCTGACAGAGAAGGGCCTTTCTCTGGGACTGGGATGCTGGAATATTATATCATCCTTACTGGTCACCCACAGGTTACACGCACATCGAGTAGTAACAAAGAGGGGGGGGGGAGGCATGAGTACAGGAAGAGAACAGGAGAGGAACCTACCACACGGGACAGAACGGGACTCCACGCTATCTTCTGAAGCCGTCACCCACAATGCACGGAGGTCTATCATGCCCACATTACAAAACAACTCGGGCACCTCCTGGGGAGGACAGACGCCTGATAAGACAATAGGAGAACAGCAAGGCGGCTCCCCATTGATGCCGCCCATCCCAGGCACTGGCTCCGCGTCCTCGGCGCTGAAACACGCACAGGAGGATCTGCCGTGAGGGTCCCTCAGTGAGCTTGAGATTGACTCACAGGACAAAGGGAGGCCAACACTGAACATTTCAGCAGATCTTTCTAGAAGAATCCAAGCATACCTAGAATGCCCGGCTCCGTCATGCTCCTGATTTTATGTACTTCAGCTCAGTGTCTGCAGCTCTTTTTGAGATCGTGTATACACACACACGCCCCATATACACGCACACTACCCTCCACATTCAATTACATCAATGCAAAACAGTTCAGCTTGGACTTTCTGACTCTGTAAAGTTTGAGTTCAGTGTTGACGTCTGAAAATAACTGCTGGAAATGTGAGCCCCATAATTAGCCGGATGACCCCCCCCCCTCCTTAAACCCAAGTGTACTCCATCTCATTCAATATATTAAGAGTTTGCACTCAATCGACACCTACAACAGGTTTCCATGAATTTTTTTACACAAGTGTGATTTATTGAGTTCTACCTGAAGGAGATAACAGATGCAAGAGAAGTTACTCAAGTCAGATGCTAAAGGGGCAGCAGGCCTCGGTGAGCAGACACTGCACGCCAGACACTGCACGCCAGACACTGCACGCCAGACACTGCACGCCAGACACTGCACGCCAGACACTGCACGCCAGACACTGCCAGGGATGGCACCTTTAATGAGAGAACAACAGACCACTAGCCCCACTTTGCACAGTTTTTTCCCAAACAAAGGTTTATGGCCACATTCAAAGAAAGATATGAGATCAATTATGCTCATTATTACAACCAACATTGTCAAAAAGCCCATTGGAAAAATGTTCCTGCGCTTGGTTTGATACAGGCTCTCTTTGCCTCCTTTTGAGAGTTGCTTATGTTCCTCTTCCATGATAAAGCAGTCTTTGGTAGTGCTCGCAAGATTAGCATTTTTGCTAATTCAGGCTGGATCGCAATCCCCCCACCCCGAATTAACAGTGGCTTGGAAGACGTTCTGCTCATATCAGCACAAGACAATCAAGAAAAGGTGAAAATACAGGCGAATATGAGGTTTGATCAGGGCCAATACTGCAGAAATGGGATGTAGAAGAAAAAAATACGCTGACTGTTTGACTCTATTACAACACGAATGGTGGCAGATTTGATACTGAGCAGGACTGCCTCTGTTTTAAATAAAATCTCCTGGAGAGAGACACCTAATACTACCAGTGGCCTTGGCCATGATGGAACACGGCGAAGGCACGGCGAAGGCACGGCGAAGGCACGGCGAAGGCACGGCGAAGGCCTGCATGAGCCTAACGCTCAGGAGATGTGAGCTGAGGCTGGCCACAGATTCTGAGCTTGGCACCGGAACCCTGTGTCCTTTGTGTGCTAGGGGGCAATGCCCATCTGCACTCTATGCCCCCCCACCCCCAAAACACGAACAGCACCCCGACAACTGTGTCATCACAAAGAAGTCCTCAGTTTCCATCTCAATGTAGGTTAAACTGTTTGCATAATTCAATGCCCACATAGCTTGCCGTTTAAGCCTGTGATGCACAAAGACTGACCCAGCAAGACCCTTCAAAATGAAACATGGCCGAAGTAAGTTAATGAAACAGCTAAAAAATGTATATAAAAGTATATATACTATATATATATATATATATATATATTTAACACAAAACACAAAATAGCACAAAAGGTAAATGAGGACCATCCCTCCCCCAGCGGCTTCCATAAAAATCCTGCTAGAATCAGAGATGTTTCCATAATGAGATCTGACTGGGTTCATATCAGCCAGGCTGGGAGGGTGGGGTGGGGAATGGAGGGGGAGTTAAGGTTGGATCAGCTTATTTTGGTATGTCAGCCCTTCCAACTGTAAATATCCATCTGATGAAAGGACACTGCGCTATTTCAATATTTCTGGGCATGGTCCTAGTACCCAGATGGCCGCTACGAATGCAGCAGTGCGCTGAGATCTAAAGAGGTGACTGTCAGCACGCTCACTCAGCGAGTGCCAATCTGCTCCACCACTCTGGACTCCAAAAACTTTACCCAAGCTGAGCACAACTATTAGTGGTTTAAAAAAAACGAAAGAATACAAATGCTAGCTCTTTTATCACTACAGCTTGCCCCCCCCCTCCGCACGCCATGGCTCGCGACAAACTCAACACGCTTGTGCAAGATTCACGCTTCAGATCTTAAATTCTGCACTTCTATGCACAAAATGTCTGGGATGTCAATGAAGAGCTGTTAAAGGCCGAACTGACACATCTAAGCTGGTCCCTAAGAAGGTTTTTTTTTGGGGGGGGGGGGGCAGGAGTCTTTACAGCATACACCCACACCCTTCACCTGCCTGGCCACCACCCAGAAGGCGTCCCTTTGAACGTTCACCCCTGCTAATTAGTCTAGATCCCCGCCGCATACATGCTGCTTATCACGTCATAAAATGGAGGACAGACACCAACTCCCTCTCTCTGACACCTGACAGCCAGCCAAATGCTAAGCTCTTTGTGTCGAACAAATAAAGATGATTTACGGCACATACGAGAGCAGTGATGACACACACAGTCATCTGGGACAGATATATGACTTTTGGAATACACGTACTGAGACTAATGACCCCTTGGTGGAACACTAGACATAACACAACAACACGTCCTTCTCCAGACCATAATCCTCACCTCAAAATGCTCACCATCTTGCAAATACTCCAAACATCCTCTATATCGGCACTGTGGCATGACTATTTTGAGCCACTGTGATGAGACCAATAACCATTCCAAATGAAGGGCTTTCAAAGAGTCTACTACCTACAAAATCTGTTGACCAATACCTGCATATATGCACTCACATACACACCAAACATGTATAGATTACTCGATAGATATGACCATACAATGTTTGTATAAGGATTATTTATTTATGCTGCAGACCTGATAACTTCCCCATTCAATTAATTTCCCATTTCTCAGATTTGTAGGACATTATGCCAGAAAAGTGCACATTTAACCAGAGCACCGTTTCATTAATTTGCATATTCAGAAAGCATTATTATACACACATCTGCATATATAATACATAAATGCACACTTGTTTCCAAACTGATACCCACTATATCATTTTATAAGTAAGGATATCTAAAGACATATAATCCATAAAGGCCTTCAAAAATAGATTATACCTAAGCATAGGGGTGGGCGATATACCGGTAGACACGACTAACCGGTAGAAATTTGTCAATGATGCAAGCTTCGCTGGGGGTGGGGCTGGGTGAACCGCACAGGGGGTAAAGATGGGGAATGAACCTGACCTGGCTAGGGGGACAGAGGCTGGTTCGTCCGTCTATGCTCCAGCAATCAGGAAGGGAGTGGAGGTAGGGGGGCACTTGTTCCCAGGTACATCACCTTTAGCTACCCCAAAACCAAAGGAAGTGGGGTTTCACAAAACTGAGATGGAGACTCATGACCACACGGGATGACCCCCCCCCCCTCCCCAACTATTCCATGTCTGCCATGAAGCCCTCTGGAATCTCTTAAACACTGAGTAAAGACCACAGCCCACAAATAAATGAGTATGCCTGTATATGTCAGAGAAACATCTGGCGTCTCCTTACAAAGAGTTCTAGATTCTCTGGGGTCTTCCCAAATGACACTGTTAAGACACCAAATATTAATTTCCCCCACAAAAAAAAGATTATTAAAAATGAAGACCAGGGGAAGTTCCCCGTGCTGGCTGCGGGGTAGTAAATATCGAGTTTTATGGCTGTCCACCGGGGACAACAGCAGGGTTGAGCGAGGCCGAATTCGCTCAAGTGTATTTGGTTTTCCCACACGCAGCTTCCTTGCCAATTCCCTTCTTTCATTCCCACCCCCTGCTACATACAAGCACACTAAGACAAATCCCATTTCCTGTTCAGTGCAGCTACAATGCAACACATTTGCCCCGACTCACTCTACCCCTGTCCCCCCCCCCATCAGCCCCTCTTCAAAACAACCACTAACTGAACCCCTTCACTGCTGGCCTTCCCTGAGTAGATTGCATCTTTTATTTATCACCGCTTGGCTTTATTTTTTCCAGTGAATTCCAGGCTGAAATGCAATCAGCCAAGAACCCCTCCCTGAGTGTGCTCCTGTCATTCCTCATTGCAAGCATGCAGAATGAGGCGCACACACACACCGGCGTGTGCACGCACACACATAAAGGAGAAAGGGTTCAACTGAGCAAACAAAACCAAAGCTAATTCTAGTCTGTTGCATACAAGTAAGGAACGGGCAGAGAGCAGAGCCTCTCGGTGTCAGAAAACCACACAAAATGCAAAAGGACTTAATCATATGCACGGTAAACCAAACAAAGGCACGTCGGTTGTACTGCAAGCAGGAACCGAGCCACAATTTTCTTTCTTAAAAAAGAAAGATAACCCTCTAAAGCACATTTACAGATTGCACTGGAATTTAAATGAACCACAAAACCTAATGAGATTAAAATCCCGAACCCTTTCAAAGGATGCTGAACCCCCTCCACCCCCCCCCATAAAAAACTCACAGGTCTCTGAGACTAATTGCTTTAACGAATGCAAAAAAGGAAAACAACAATAGGTGGCTGACCCTCGAACCTGGGCGCAAATTCAGATCCCTGAGATAATAGGGCTGGACAACGGATAGGCGAGGACGTGCTGACACTCTCACACCTCTTCGGTGTGTATTGCCTTTTCCCCCCAGTCGTTTTAATCCCTTAGAAATGACAACGTTTTTCCGCCGGCTTGATTTACGATGCGGAGCGAAAAAATCTGCCCGGTGTGAACGGGACGAAAGCGGAGCAGAACCGATTTGCTGCAAATTGCCGATGTCCGTCAACAAAATAGAAGCCCTGCAGCTTTAAACCGCCGTCCCTCCCACCCCTCTCCAAATATCTTCTATTTAACAAGCAGTGAAAAGAAATAAAAAGGCGCTTTTGTACGCCTTCCTTTTGGATGGTGACAGGAAGCTGAAAAGACACAAATGAACATGAAAATGGGAACAAAGTGCCAAGCTTTCAATGGGGATGCCTGACGGCTATTTGATATGCGCACTCGGCAAATACAAGCTTAAAAAGACTGTGGTTGCTGCTCCCAGGGAAAATAAATAGCAGCATTGGTCTTTAAAATTATAATAAAACGATTAGGTTCGTCGACGTCCAAACAAGTGCGTCCTGTTCCTCTCCACCTGCTAGCGAGTGACATTTGTATTTTCAGACAACACGTTGCCTTAGAAAAAGACGATAAACCTTGTTTAGATTGCTACGCCAAATAACCTCCCCCACCACGGTGCCTTTCAGTCCCACGGTGAAAAAAAGATAAACAGAATAGACAGACGAGCGAGAAGGGCCAGTCCTGCCTTTCTTTTCATAGCTTCCCATGCAAACACTAAAAAAGGGAAGCATCTTTCGAGACAATCGATTCACCGATAAAGTAGATCAAAAATAACCACGCGACTATAAAATCGCATCGCCCAGCAAACCTTATAACAGCGAGACCTTCAAATCCACTGAATCACTAATTCACTTCCGTAATTATTTTTTTCCATTCCGCTAACAAGGTAGCTAATATGCTGAAAATATTATTGGCCGAAAGGAGCACAAAAAAAGAAAATTGCTATATATTCTCTTCGATGTGTTATGAGGGGGGGCAACGATTGCTTTTACCTAGCTGGGCAAAGTGAAATGTATTGTGTTCATGCTGATTGCATGCAAAGCCCCGTCATATGTCTCTGCGATAGCTAGCTAGCTGCATTCCTTCCTTTGTCCAAAGCAAAATAGCCAGCCAGCTCTTGATTTCCATCTTGTCCCCCCCTCCATTTTTTACACAATGCATTACAGTTTTTAATCTGGCAGGAATCCAGTTATTGTTTTATTAGACGTTTCATTATCGTTTCTCCTAAAGATAAGCCTTCTGAAATGAACGCGAATAAATAAAGCACTTTTCCTCCCCCCATGCACGACTACTCACCGACTTGCAGTACGTTGTCTACGCAGCCACTTTCAAGCAAAGCGATACCCCGTCGGAAAGGCAACCGAGTCTCGTCGCTGTTTTCCCCGGCAGCTCCACTCTCCTCCCCGCCCGTGTTGAAGGACGAATACATGCAGATCTCCCGTTCGCTCCTGGGGAATGACCAGTACACGATCCTCCTCTGGACGGGCTCCGGAATCCTTTCAAAGCGCTCCTCCACCCTCTGAAACGGCCACTTCTCTGCTACTTTCCTCGCAGCGATGTCCAGCAGGGACTCCGGGCTCTGAGTTTTGCCAGACCCCCCTTGGGCAGTACCCTGACCGCCACATAAGGCTCCACCAGCCCTCTGTCCCTGTCTGCACGCCGGATTATAGCCGGGTCGGCAGCAGAGCCGTTTAGCTGGGGGTTGCTGAACGCGCTCCGCCATGATCGCACTGCTTTAGCTGTACAGCCAGTCACCGTACCATATAAACGGGATAAGGAAGAGAAAAGGATACACTTTGGTCGATTGTTCGCCGAGTATGGGCAGCGTGACCTTATTTGGTAAAGTGGGCGGCCGCTCAACGTGTTGTCAAATCCTTTGTGTGGCCAAATTAAGAAAAGGGGGCGGTCCTTTGGCCGTCTGCCAATACCTTTGCCGTGCTAAAAAAGGAGTGAAAGGCGGAATTCCCGAACGTCGGCAAATCCTATGTGAAGCCATCCGGCACAGAATAGGAGGAGCTCCAATGACTCGAAAAACTTTTAAATTCTTATTGATTGAGTTTAGCAGCGGAGCTTTAATCTATGGGCGGTCCCCTACCCCCACCACCCCCGCCAGGCGTGAACGGCTGCTTTGACTAAGGAGGTCTAAGATAACTCTGTTACAAAACATCCGGAGAGTCGGGAAGAGGGAGGACGGGTTTGTAGAGTTTCTCGGTGTCCGCTAAGGCCGAACGCTTTGATGTCGGCTGTCGGCTGTCAGTGGGAGGAGGGGAAACGCGGCCCCTGAGCATTGTGACGCTTTATTTGGAAAGGAATGAGGGCCTGGTCCGATTAGCGTTCGATGGCCGCCTGGCCTAGAATCTTGGCCGTACCGTTCGGATGATAAATAAGCCGGCCGTCGGGATCTTTCCCCCCACTTTCAAAACAGGAGCACGATTATTCAGCAGGAAGATGTATTTCGTTACAAGTATAATTTTACAGACGATAGATCCTGATGTATTCCGCCGTTCAGGTATAAATGGGAGCATACTTCGGTCGTGTATCCCGCTACACTGTCGAAAGGGACAGACCTTATCAGTTCGTGATCGAACCCCAAACATGTTGTATATCTCAGCTGCTCGTTGCTTCTCTTATCACCGGCCCCCCAAGCTGGAGGCGTGCTTGCTTCCCCTGCTTCGTGATGTACTCACACCATCTACTCGTCTATACTCAGGCGTGGCGAATTCGGACAGTTTCTGGACAGGACGATACTGGAGACTTGGGTTAAAATGTGACCCGGGGGGGAGACTGACTGACTGACCGACCGACCGACCAACTGGGCGCCGTAGCGACTGCACGAGAGGGTGCGGTATATCCGCTGTGGATTATCGCAGGCGATCAATTATTTTAAAAACGTATCTTAAACTGTCTTTCTTATTGATTATTATTATAAGTTCTCGCATAACCAGTAAATAAGTCTAGAAAGATTGTATTTCACTGACTATCGCAACATAAAAAATCTAAATGATCTTATTTTACGTTAAAGATATCAACTTACGAAAAATGTATATATTTACCAACTTGATCATTTTGGAAAATAAATTTAATTAGTTGGTTATAGACAATATTGCGTCAATTGTGACTAATAATTTTATAGTTTTTAAAATCTTTTATTTCACAAGAATTACAGTTTCACTCAAAATTGTAAACCTATGTTTTGAAATATATTGGGGTGTTGTAAGGCAGTTTGTAGCTATTGAAATATCAGGGGCTAAGTCAAGTTTACCCAGGGCTTGATTTTTTTTGAAGGAAGGAAGATCGAGGCTAAAAAAACTCAGGGCTGGGTTTAAAATACTGGGGGCTATAACCCCAAGTGATCGGACCTAACGGCACCCATGAGGTGTGAGAAACAAATATTAGCACAGTATGGTTGGGAACCATAAACCAAATATTACAAATGAATGTAACTCCTGATAAAGCAGGAATTGATTGACTCCCTAAGGATTAAGCCACTGGTCAAATATAAAGACTAAGTTCTCTTTTTATTTGGAGTGTATCTGCAAACAAAGTTTATGAGCTACCTAATCTATGTTCTGGGGTTATTTGGCACTCTTAGCCCATATTATCTCCCTTTAGCCCAGTATTTAAACGTGATCAGGTGCCCCCAGTAATGGCAGCATTCGCTGTCCTGCAGTAACAATTGCAGATTGCAGTCCCTGACATGGTTTTTGTCACCTTTCGTCTTATTCACATTCACATAAACAGAGCCGCCTGTAAAAATATTCTTGGAGTCCTTGCATGTCTGCAATCAATCCCCACACTAGGGAGAATTCACAAGCAGTGCCCTCCCCTCAGGTTAATAAAGCCTTTTCAGTATCAGTACCTGTCCACTTTGCCTCTGGCTCTGTTCTCTGTCTGGCCTGGAGGTTGCTCTTGAGAGACCACAGCATTTCACTATGTCGCGAGAACAAGCTTTGCACAGTGCAGTTCAGTAAAATGGAAATTGGCCCATTTGTTGTATATGATTGGTTACTTCCCACCCTGTTATATTTCAGGGTCAGTTTCTAGGGACAGTTTAACATTGCTCTTACCTGGGCTTTGGAGTCCTCTGTCGTTACTGTTTTGCCCTGCCTTTGAGGCTGTTGTGTGGCTACGTGCCTCAGATCGTAGCGTCTGTGATGATCAGAAAGTCACTGGTTTGAATCCTGCCCTTGGCAAAGTGGTATCTTCACTAGGCCTCTGAATGAGGCCCAGGACACCTCCAACTGCTCCGGGAACTACCTGACCCTGCTCGCTCAAACAAATGTATGTTGCTTTGGGGGAAAAAGAATCTGTTAAATAAATAAAATTGTAATTTTCAATGTAGATCCTTATGGGTCTCGTCCAATCCTCTGTTGTAGCCTAAGCTATGACTAGAAGAATCTAACTGTAAAATCCTCTATTGCATGTAGTACAAGGCAGAAACAACAAAAAACATGTCTGTCACTGGCAGCTACTCAGTATGACTACATACTAGTTGTTGCATATTTAACATATTTTGCTACCTATACACAGGCTTGTTAATACTTGCTAGGACAAACCCAGTCTTAGTGACAGAGCTGCTTCTGGATGAAGGATCATATAGGTGACTGGCACGTCTTTCCTGTTGACCTTGAATGATGCCTGCCAAGTGCACTGGTGGATGTGGGTGGTAGCAGAGCACTGTAGGTTTACTTTTTTCTTTCAAAGCACAACTTATGAAAGCATCATCAGTATCACAGTTCCCATTTGGCAGGGCAGGGGATCCCCAGCTTAATGGTCGTTCGTGAAGATTCAACAGTTTGTCATACTCATAGTAAACAGGCAGTTCCAGTGTGCAATGAACATCTTCATTCTACATGTCCTCAACCCAGTCCTCGGGTGCCCCCAGGCAGTCCACATTTTTGCTTTCTCCCAGCTCCCAGTATGCCTCAACCAAACAATGGTTAACAAAGCAACCAATCAAGAACACCGAATGCCTGATGCAGCTGTGTTAGGAGCTGGGAGGGAGCAAAAATGTGGACTGTCTAGGGGTCTCCGAAGACTGGGTTGAGAAACACTGCTTTAAACACAAACTACCACAAAACAAATTGACACTATGAATTAGGTATAAATGATGAATTCCCCCCCCCCCCATTATGAAACAATGTATTTAGAAGTTAATGTGGGCCAGGACAATGTGATTGTTCCAAGGATGACAAATAGTAAATTGTAATTTTCCCCAACAAACACTGAATGCATTTCCTGATAGGGATTGATGATCTCTGAATGAAACATTATACAGACATTTTTCAATATTGTTATTATCATCTAAGATTGAGAATACAAAAGAAATTTCTAATTTCACAGGCAACATTTTTAAAGATTTTTAGTCCTCCTGTTTTCATAACTTAAAAATCACCTGACCGTGATGCTGTGAGCATGTAGTGAAATATGTGTAGTAGTAATCTTACATCTCTTTCAGCGACAGCTGTGAATGTTGATGTTCTTTTACAATGCAGTGGTCAGGAACACTTAAAACTGGTAATTTGCAGTAACACACAAGCAGTTATGAATTCAACGTATGACTTCTCTTAGAGCATTGTACAAGATAAATGGTTGTAAGATGGATGGATCAATATATGATTATATATGAGTTACATATTATATATAACACATATATAGGATATACAGTATATTGTATCATATTGCACTTGTCTGTTGACTGCCATGTCCTTGTAACATGTTGTATGCACACAGACCAGTTACAGAAACAATTTTCTATCCTGGGACAATCTGAATTTGTGTTAATTATTAAAAAAAATGTATACTTCATGCTTAGGAATATTCAAAAGCAACATAAATGACATAATTGAATGATCATTCTGTTTTAGCTTTTACATATACTGGAGGACAGTGGCATGTGATGCATATTTTACATTTTTCATACATCAAGCTCCTGATTTTATTTTTCCTACAGAATAAAGATTTATGGTCTTATATGGTTCAAGAAAGCATCCTCCATATTCAATTCTGCTATCGATGCCTTAATTCAGAACATCTGGTTTAAAGAAACAGAAATGATTTTTTACCCGGCACACATCCAAGACTCCACCACACAGGGCCGGTCTCCTGAAATGAGGCAAAGCTCCTCGCAAACCCAAATTGTGCTGCAAAATTGCCAAGGCTTGGCATCTCTTGATAAACCTAGGCTTGCTGTAACATTTACTGTGTTTTTGTCACTTTTGTTGTGCCTTTTATCAATTTTATAAATAACCATCCCGTCAAGGAAGAATGCCAACCCAAACAGAGAGTTAGACACTGATTTTTCTGCTTATGGTCAGTTTGTTCATTCATGTACCCCCCCCCCTTTCCTTTTTGTCCCCCCTTTACATTTCTTTTATTTTGAATGTGCTGGACCAGCATTAGGTTTCAGTGTCCCTGCTCCATCTGTCTGGAGCTGTTTTTCCAACATGACTGACATGGATGTGCTCTGCATGAGCAAAGCAGGTGCAATAGCATTCAGATCTCCCAGCCCCCGGAGTTTCCCCCAAGCAGTCGGATTCATTTTCAGTCTCTTACTTAAGGGGACACTGTATGGTATCTTTCCCCTCAGTATAATTTCTGAAAACTGAATTTTAAGCTCTTTATGCAAATATTAGTATGATGACTTTCCCCTCCATTAACATAAAGCTTTAAACAGCAGCACAGATTAAACATATCATGACCAAAATTAAATCCTGGGATATCACCACCAAATATATCTGGCCAGCTGTTAATTCGTATCTAACTTCCTCAATGTGATACGTGTTCTCCATGTGATATAACAAAACTCTGGAATCAGTCACCTGTGGGACATGCACCATTCTAACCTTTTACCATCCAACAATATGTTCTAGTACAACATTAACTGGACAGTTTCCTTTTACAGTACTGTAGTAACCATTCAGAGAAAAATGTAATTTAACTATATGAGCTTTGGAAGTTGACACCCATATTTACATGATGATTTTGTTACTTAGCTATACTCTGCGTCAATACGAAATGACCACTGACTGTACTCTGCCATCAAACATGGGTCAAGATGCTAGGTTTCCTCACCTCCTCAAAAATGTTATGTTTTCTGCAGGAAGAAAAAAAATGTGCCTTTTGCCCATAACATTCACAAGTAGCTGCTATTTATGAGTTTACTTTAACAAATCATTCTGTTTCGTTTCACAGAATATTGGATATGCCCTAATACAATAGAATAAATTAAATGTCCCCTTGAAATCCATTTGCTTTGAATGACAATGCTGTAAGAATTCATATCTCTAAACTGAAATAATTCACTAAACACATCAAACCCCAAATGACAAAGATCATCAGTAGTGCATAAGACACATGGTAACTACAGAACAGGTATATATATGTATATATATAATTAATAATAATTATTATTATTAATAATAATAATAATTATACTACTACTACTACTACTACTACTACTACTACTAATAATAATAATAATAATAATAATAATAAGTCAATATGGTCAATTGCAATGAATTTCCCCCTTGTTACAATAACTGTTACAATTCGGTCCCGGTATTATCCCAAAATGATTTTCAGCCGAATGTACCGGAAAACACACCGGAAAACACACCGGAACAAAGGTAAAGATGAATCCTTCTTGTTTAATTTGCCGACCAAATCATTTTTAAAATATAATTCTACCAAACAGGAACTGAAGGGGGCTCTGAATCAAAGCATTTCAATAATTCGATACTGTAAAATATGTTATCTTGTCTGTCGTGTATTTGTAACAACACTGCTTGATATTTAACAGTGTTTGATGTCAGAAGATCGTGCGCATGAAAATACTCCAAAAGCAATGAATTGGAACCTAATACGACGTTTCATTATATGCAACGGATTAATTTGAGGAAATATCGGTTCTCTCATTTTCCGTAGTAGTCTGAATATGTTAGTCTGTGAGATTGTAGGTCAGTAATTGCTTAGGGTTATATTTGATTTTTCCAACAAGATCGAGACATTGCTTTTGCTGGGGTAGCTAAACAAAATCCACCAGTAAATGTATTGTAAAGTTTAATAAAAGTAAGAAAATAAAAATGTTCAGGTATTATTAGAACTCACGAGTGTGGTTTAAACCGTTTATTATATAGGATGAACAGCTATATTTGCAGTTTTTCCTCCATTTTGGCCGCCATTACGCAGTTATTCCCTTCCTTTCTTGGATTAATTTGGTTTATCATATGAAATCTTAGTTGAAAATAACATATTATGGAAATGTGTGTTAAACGTCACGTCATCCCAAGTAATTGGTTAGTTCCAGTTAGTTCAAGTTGACGACGTAGTGTTTTAGCATTATGCATCTATGCTCATCCAATGGCAACAGCAACACAGTAACTTAATAGAAAAATAACATCTAGGAAAACATTTTAAAAGCGTGTGTCGTCCAGCTCAAACGTAATCGAGGCTTGAAACGTAACACCTAATGCAAGATTAACATTTTAACTTTGGGTGATTGGTCAAATTTCACCTGGCTATGTGAGACCGTCATGCACTAAATGTCATGCATGCTGCCCCCATTCTCAAGTGTAAAATAACCATAGCTGTGGCGTGTTAGTACTCTGTTTGGCTGAATCATTAATTCTACAAGTTATAGAATCGGACATTAAACAGATGTGTTTGGTAAACAATATATGTAAGATCTATACCACATTCTGTCTGATTTGTGGAAAAATTAAAAATTCAGTGCTTTCTTTAAGTACTAAACATTTTTTTCTGTTTAAAGGCGGTTGCTAATTCTACGTACCATGGCGCAAAGTGCCAAAAAAACTGAGTTCCAAAAGTGATACTCAGCGTATCTTCAAAGCGCGAGACTTGATACCGAAAGTAAACACCATTTCCCATCAGAACTTGAGGCACGATGACGCATTACGTGCAGACCACTTCCGTGCGTACGGTGAACGTATTGAGGGCGAGTGCTGTGAGACCGAACTTCCATTCCTCCCGGCCTGATTTTGGTGAATATTTCATTTCAATTGTTTTTTTATTTTGACGTTTGCATTTATTGGAACATGAAATCTTTTTGTAACGCTGGCTGTAATGGTTTTGTAGAGATATGGAAAAAAGAACTGTATAATTAAAAAACTAATTTAACCATTCTTGTAGCGTACAGGGACGAGTCTTGTTTAAAATAATACCTTAACTTTCAAATTAAAACAGCGAGCCAACAGGTTTATTAGCAAACTGAAGTCTGTTTTTCTCATTAACCGACAGCCTTCCTGGTTTACGTAAGAAGCTATGTATGCTAACTAGTTCTGCACCGATTCACATATAGGAGACGCTTCTTACATGGATAACGTCGAGACAAGGAAAAAATCGGAATATATTGTATTCAAGGCTACTGGTGTCATTGTCAGGAATCAATGGCGATTTTATATCTAGGAGTTAAATAAGAACTGCAGTTTTACAGCACGCGTTAGACGTCGTGTTGATGCAAAAGCAGAATACAGACAGAGAATGAATTTAATCTTTTTCCGGGAACGGATGTAAAACGTGCCATGCATAACAAACTACATCTTCCGAATATAACGATACAGATGAAATGTGGAAAAACTGTCTTGAACTCTAGTTTTATCTACTATGAAATACCTGTGTTCCTTGCTTAATAACAAGACAACAAAGAGAGGTCTCTCACACTCTACAGCCTTTTTTGGTGTTTTCTTAGACATCCACATGAGTGAGATTTGTTTATCAAAATAGCAAATTAGGAACCTAAGCCTAATTGGCAGACAAACCTTGTATGCACTGTCTGAAATAAATGCCTGAGTCATTCCTTTGGTGTGGTTCTAGGAGAATGGGGAGGGGAAAAATCCCTATTTTTTAAGCATTTCCACATTAATGTGGAAACTTCTTGAAATACAGTCTAGCAAATTATTGTCATGATAATTGTATTAAATATTTATTAAATTATTATTCATTCAAATTCCTGCAATATATCAATCTAATTTAGTTGATTTTAAGGTTGTTTAGCTAAAATATTGGTATATGTGTATATTCAGGTATGACCGTCTGGCCATTTTCCTTAAGTGTGTTAATTGGAAGGAGGGAGTGATGTCTACATTTCTTATTTTGTTGACTAGAAACAACAGACAGTATGTGTAGCCTTCCTGTGATTAAACAGTATTCGTACAGGGAAGCCATCATGGTGACAAAAGGCATAATGTCTTTTTGCTGTTTAAAGCCATGATGACAAGACGCAGGGCATGGAATGCACTGGGAGGCATAGGCAAAGCACTTTCAAAAGCTGGATGACTCCCCTTCATTCCAACCCGCAGACACCCCGTGCTGGCGGCTGGCGGGGGCGGGGGTGGGAGAGT
Organism: Stomatorhinus ivindoensis; assembly: GCA_019775895.2. NCBI lineage: Eukaryota > Metazoa > Chordata > Actinopteri > Osteoglossiformes > Mormyridae > Stomatorhinus > Stomatorhinus ivindoensis. Next base: position 27,647,836 of record JABFEB020000040.1, read on the forward strand.
GCAATGGGATCATTTCTGCCAGGTGTTTGACGGGCCCACAGTTTCGGTTCATCTCACACACTCACTCTGCTTCTCTCTCTTTTCCTTCCCCCATGTCTTTTACACTTTCTTCTCAAGAACAAAAAAGTAGAACTTTCACCTTGAAGGCGGAGATTTTAACTTAATATCGGAATATTACCAGAGCAGCTCTGTGTACATTCTCCAGTACACAATTGGCTTGTGGCTGTTCCCCTTGCCGGGATAACTTATCTTGGTGTAGTTATCCAAATGGCAGTTGTACTCATGTAATTTGATTTGTGTTCACGTCACATTTTTTTGTCAGTGTACTTTATGTCCTTCAGAGGGGTTTGCATATGCAACTTGATATACTGCTGTCACAGAGTGGTTCTGAGAACTATGAGGCAGCTCTTTTTTGGCCTTCCCATGACAGAATACTAATATCACTGACCCTATGTACTAGGGCTGCACAGTTAATAGTAAAAAAAACATGATGACGCATTGTACATCAGCTGGATCAAATGAAGCACTCCTACTTTTCCCCAGAGAGTCTCAAGCTAATTCTACATTCTCTTTAAAGGGTGCTTTCTCACCGCGCCAGATACCTTACATTTGGAACTTCAAGAAAGTACTAAAAAGTGTAGTACTTCCAAGTGTTGGGCTTCCACTGGCGTAAAAACTGGTATTGGTACTGAATGACATCACAGCGCGAGGCGGGGAATTTTGCACTGAATTTGAAAAATGACTGTAGTATGTCTTACGGTTGGCCGATGGGCGATATTAATACGCATCTTGTGCATGTGCAGTTCTTACTTCACCAGTCAGCTAGATTAACATCAGGCTTTTTCTTACTTTCAGTTATGTATATGGACATTATAGCACAGGGAATTTGTTTGGCTAAAACATTTTTACGCTGTCATAGGAAAAAAATCAAGTTTTGCTATTTTAATTACTCCTTTTCAAGATTATCTATTGTATGTTTAAAAATCAGTTTATAGTTTACGTTCACTGCTTTTGCATGAACACTGCATGCGTTTTCTGAGACAATCACAATCATTTTCATCCTTGCTGTTTAAATCACTTGTAGATGGATTTTTGTGAAATTTGTTAAACTCCTTTTTTAAAATAAATACTCCAACAATTACAACAAAATCACATTGCTATACTTAGAAATTTTCCTATACTGTGCTGCCATAGTATATTATATAAAATACTTTTCTTTTTATGCTATCTCTGCTTCTTCTGACCAGATTGCGATAAAAGCTTGGGTCATTTAGTTTGTCAACACATCTATCATTATTATTATTATTATTATTATTGTTATTATTAACCTTGTTTATCATTGTTTTCTGAGTTTGCAACTGATTTCAAGATTGCAGTTGTATTGCATTTCAGAGGCAGGCTATTTGCATAACCGTTCAACAAAGAAAAGCGTTTCAAAGTTCCACATCCGAAGTACTGAAGTACCAAAGTAGTTCCCCACTGGCACTTGATACTGAAACTTTTGGTACGTTTGGTTACCCTAACTGACTGGCCAGTTGAGCATTTCCTTTCTGTTGTCAAAAGTTGATATGCAGGTCCTGGATCAGTCATATGTGTGGCTCAGTCATGTTTTGTTGTTTTCCTTTTGTAGTTTAATGAGAGCAATAAATTTAAATTTAAGAAAAAAAAATCATTACAGAGAATCGTGATCTCAATTCTAAGCAAAAGAATCGCAATTCACAATTTTTTCAGAATCGTGCAGCCCTACTGTATACCAGACAAATAAGTGCAAATATCTGTGTAGCTGCCAACATACTGTACAATCTGTACAGTTCTGTGGTTTTTAACTAGGGATGGAAATGGGGGAAGTCCATGCCTTTCATAGACTACGGTTACTTGCACATTCTTGAAGTTGAAGTAGTTTATTCGTTGCTCCTGTGAAAATACAGCTGTTAAAACAGGTTACACTGTGCAAAATAGAAATCTTTTTGAGTAAGCTTGGACGAAGCAAGTCTGCTGAGATATGTGTTGGAGAAAAGAAGGCTGTGCCTGTAGTGTCAGATTTCAAGCGCTCTAACCAATAGGAACATCTTCCATGGCTGCATTCAGGTTCCTGATTGGAGGACGCTGCAAGGAGAATGATTGACGTGAAGGAATGGGCACAGTACGTGGTGGAGTGGGCCGCCAAAGACCCCTACGGTTTCCTCACCACCGTTGTCCTGGCGCTCACACCTCTATTCATCGCCAGTGCCCTGTTGTCGTGGAAACTCGCCAAGATGATCGAGGCCAGGGACCGGGAACAGAAGAAGAAGCAAAGGCGTCAGGAGAACATTGCCAAGGCAAAGAGGCCAAAGAAAGATTGAGGTGCTCAGGAGCTGGAGTGGGGAAGTGACTAATGCTGTGTTTGCCTCTGCCTCCAGAACCCCACCCTCCCACCACTCACTCCAGTGGAAGGGGCCACAGTCCTAATAATGGCTCGCAGGTTTTAGACAGAAATGGTTTAACAGCACAAGTTCTGTGGAGCCACAGTGGAGAGGAGTATCACTTACAGGCAGAGAGGGGAAGAGGGTGCATTTTTCTGCAAGAATCTCATTTGCAGAAATCTGTAGTCTTTGTATAGTAGTTCAGCATTCCATTAGTTTCAGAAGTTTGTTCTGTTCCCCCAGGTGCCCTATACAAATTAACCCATTAATGAAATACTTCAAAATAATGTGTGTTTAATGAAACTTTTTTTATAAAGATACTTGAAACACAACCTTGCCATCATTGTTTGTGGTTTAAGTTCAGATATTGATGTATTATACAAGTTTGATTCATGAAAACAAAACATCTAAATCGGTCTGGGAATTAAGGTGCTATATGCCAGGTTCAAAGTTAACTTGTACTCCAGTGCATCGTACGTGAATGTTTCTACCACTAAATACCCGCTGTGATTGAAAGCTTTTTCATATGGTTGTATTTGATAGATACAAGTTTGAAGACAAGGCTGTAGAATGCAGGACTATGATCACCTGAATATATCAAGCATGTTGGCCCTCTGAAGTTAAGTGACCTCTCCTCTGACAAATAGTCATTAGAAAATCTTTACCACAGAGTGAATGGCCATGGGCTTTCCATTAGATTGTGCCTATTTGTGTGGCAGCACTCTACATCTATGGCTTTTATCTTTTAAAGAAATGTAAGACCATATTTCCTGGAGAGGAGTCATCTTAGTGTTTACTCTGAAATCAGTCTGTTGGGTCTCAAGATCAACCCCCTCTATAAATGTTCTTGTACACACACACAATTAAGAACAGGCTGTTATGCTACTGCTCTTATTTTTTACTTTAATATTATAACCCCTTTTCCAAAAGTTGGGACACTGTAAAAATGTAAATAAAAACGGAATGCTATAATTTGCAAAGCATATAATATTAAACTGAAAATACATCAAATAATATATCAAATGCTGAAATTGAGAAACTGTTTTATGACGAATATATGCTCAATTTGATTTTGATGCCAGTTACATGTTTGAAAAAGTTGGGATGGGGCAACAAATCACTGGTTGTGATGCTAAATCAAAACACCTGGTTGAATATCTCACAACTAATTAGGTTAATTGGCATCCGGTCATTAAGATAATTGGGTATAAAAAGAACCTCACAGAGAGGCAGAGTCTCTGTGCAGTAAAGATGGGGAGAGGTTCACTGCTCTGTGATAGACTGAGGGCAAATATTGCAACAATTTAAGAATAATGTTCCTCAGTTTAACATTGCAAAAAAAATCACTACATAACATCATTCAAAGATTCAGAGAATCCTGAGATATCTCTGTATACAAGGGACAAGGCCAAAAACCAGTACTGGAGAGCTGTAATCTTCGGGTCCTCAGGAGGCACTGCATTAAAAACAGACATGATTCTACAGCTGAAATCACTGCATGGGCTCAGGAACACTTCCGAAAACAATTATCTGTGAATACAGTTCGTCGCTGCATCCACAAATGACTAACAAACTCTTTGAAGTGAACAAACCAGATCTCAACATGATCGAGAAACACGGCTGACTTTGGGCCCAAGCTCATTTCAGGAGGACTGGGGCAAAATCGCAAAACTGTCCTATATTCCAATGAATAAAAATTTTAAGTTCTTTTTTTAAATCATGGATGCCGTGTCCTCTGGGCTAAAGAGGAGAGGTGAGGGACCATCCAGCTTGTTATCAGCGGACAGTACAAAAGCCAGCATCCATCATGGTGTGGGGGTGCATTAGTGCCCATGGTTTGCGTAGCTTGCACACCTGGGAAGGAAACATTCAAGCTGAACAAAATATACAGGGTTTGGAGCAACATATGGTGCCATCCAATCAACATCTTTTTCATAGAAGACCTTGTATATTTCAACAAGACGATGCCAAACCTGCATGTATTACAACAGCATGGCTTCGCGGTACATGAGTCCCGGTGTTAGAGTGGCCTGTCTGCAGTCCAGACCGGTTTGGCACGTCATGAAATGCAAATACAACAAAGGAGATCCTGAACTGTTCAGCAGTTGAAATCTGATATCAGGCAAGAAGGTGCTAACGTTTCGCTTTCAAAATTCTAGCAACAGCTCTCCTCAGTCAAAAAGCTTTTGCAGAGTGCTGTTAAAATAAAAGATTAAACGTGTTGCTGACATCAAATTCAGCATATATTTGTAGTAAGACTATAAAAAATTTTTAATTTTAAAAGTTAACATTTACTATGTTGTCTTTGTTCTATTTTTGATTAAATATGGCTTTATATGACTTGTAAATCATTACGTTGTGATTTTTTTAATACAGCGTTGTGGTTTTAAAGAACAGACAATATTTACAGCCATTCTTATAGCATTTATTTTTTTGATGTGGTTCCCTTGTTGGGTGCCCAGGACCCGGGTTCAAAGGTGCTGCCAGTGCTGATAGGATCTTCGCTCGGCTTGGTCTGACGGAAGTGTTTGGCAGAAGCGTGTCCTTCAATGAGCGTCTGCATAGGACGTGCCACCAGGCCCTCTGCATACTCCTGGGCTAGCAGGGTGGTGTCCCTCTCCTCCACTTCACGGGCTTTTTGCTTGATCTGCTTCCTGTAGAGTTGGTTCCTCTCCAGCTCCTGCTCAGCCCGTATAGAGTAAAAGTGTACAAACATCAGATATCAATGGAAAAATGACACTGTCTTTTACCTAATGAATTTACATTTGCAATCTTGCACCTCCTGTATCCGTTCCACGCCTGCCATTACGATTAGTAAGCGGTGGGAGGGAGGGAGCCGCAGCATCGTTCCAGAGTGGCTGAATACTCACACCTCCATGTCAGGTGTCCCGCCCACCTGCCACAGCTCTGCTTGGGTTGACAGTACCCTGGCCTCCTTTCCCCACTATCTCAGATATGCTAGTAGAAATCTATTCCTGGTGGTTACACAGCACAGGTCTGTTTTGTGAATTTGTAAGTGAGAATGATACAATTGTCTCCGCTGCGATATGGATGTTGGCAGGACTGAGTTGGGGTAGACTGAACCTTACCTCCTTCTGTTTTCATACAAAAGTGAGTCACACCAGCCTTTATTTCTCTCTGTACATCCATTTGGGCGCAGTGATTTATGGGGACTAAAGTACAAAGATGTTTAGCTAAGTTGGAGATGAAATTGGCTGCTATTTTTTCCATACCAGGTTCCTAACCATCTGCTTCCCGTTACTGGTTTTAGATCAGTTAAACCCTAATTGGATAAATAGTTATAATGGGTGGATGTTTGGTTATAAACATGGATGAATAATGGAAAAGGTCCTTTAATTAACACCCGTATCCCAATGGAGCAAGTACTTCATGGGGGTCTCGATGGTACAATTGACAAACTGAGCCGTATCCTACAGTGGGGATCTAGGTTTGAGCCTGGCTGCTTTTGTGTTGGGGAGAATGCAGACAGACAGCAGAAAATTAGCCACTTTGCTCAGTGTGTGGGTCAGATGGCTACCTTTCTCTCTAACATTTCTCTATAGTGAGGTTTAGTGTTGACCAGGTGACTACTGCACTGTGAGTGGAAAAAAGTTTTAGAGGAGAGCAATATAAGCTTGATGCACTTCCCCATGCAGCCTGTAGCACGCCCAGCTTCGCCGACATGACTGGAGTTAACATAGACATTGTGTGTTGAGGGGGCGACCAATGAGGTAACCAGAGAAGGGAAAAGTAGGTGAAGTAAGTATTTTAACAGAAATGGCCATGAGTAGTTTAAAAATAAAAATGTGATACAGAGTGTTTGACTGGGACCACTATAGCCACACTGACGGCTGACCAATTGGAGACATATTTCTCCAGAGAGCACCCAAATAAAGAGAGACTTTCAAAGCGAGGTTCTTCTGAGCAAGCTAGCCTCAGCCTGTGGATTTTACTCTGCTTCTGATCTGGTCCACATTAGTCCAGTGGGCCTCGCAGCCACACTTTCGAGAGAGGCCTTTGCAGATAAGAGTGTAGCTGAATAAAGAAAAAAAAAAAACAAATGCTCCTTTTCATCAAATTTTATAACCCCTGCATGATCTCGATCGATGGCTCACCTACAAGGACTTTGATTGCGTGCCAAAGGGGGAAGGAGGACGGCTCGTAAAACGATAGGAATATCATCAGTCAGAGCGCTGGAGCATGATCCAGGAGGCTGAACGTATTTATTTACTATAAAACATGTGCAGAATGGTCGCCACCGGGAAGAGCAAAGATGGGGAGAGACGCTGCCACGGAGCCAACAGCCGAGAGCTTATCTTATCAAAGCCGTGCGTGGAACAATCAGACATTGTGTTTCTTGTCCCTGTCAGAGAGGTTCTGAGCTCGGTTGCACTTTGGAGAGAGTTGCAAGCGAGCAAGTGCTGCTGGGCCTGTAATTTATGGCTAGTGGGGGGTTAGAAGCTTGCTTTAATCTGGGCCTCAGTATGAAATAAGGATTCTATTCACACGCACAGGCTTTGACCGGTCCTAGAATACTGTAGGTCCATCAGATTCTTAGAAGAAACATTGAGGTAGAGGAGGCAGCATCGACATTTACAGCTGGGACAGTTGTTCAGGTCTCTCTTTGTCCTCTTTCTTCTTCTTCTCTAGAATCAGTGGGCTTATTACGATGCTGTGAGGCACACCTTTTCAGATAAAAGCCCGGAGAAGCAGGTACCAATAAACCCGGCGCCCTTGTTATTCTCTGAAATGTCAGCTTGCATCGAAACCAGATGAAACGGCACATTGGGATGCCACTGGCCGCACGGGTCGAAATTTTAGCCGTCGGTCTCGTTTGCTGGTTCCTTGCTTTCTACATCCAGTCTTTTAAGGTTGTCACTGGAAACGGAGCCCTCGTGCCATGTTAAACTCCACTGAATGAACTCACAAAAGAGGCCTTTATAACTTAAAAGGGGGCAAAGAAAAACCCTTAATAAATGACGGGGGCATAACAAAAACCTTAGTGGTTTAACCAAGTTTCTAGAAGTTTCAGGAAGAAAGAGAACAGCATGGTGTTGACAGATTCATGAGTTTGGGATAGGTGAAAAGAAACCTTGGCCAAAAAGCCTTAGACTGGGAGGAAAAATACTCCGAATAACTTTTCCAGTCTGTTAATTGTGGGTTTTGCGCCAGTTGATTTGCTGACTGGGGTAACATTTCCTTTAATATAGTGTTTCCCAACCTGGTAACCTACAGACGGTTCTCGTTTTTGCTCCTAACGAGAGCTGGCAAGGAGCAAAAATGTGGACTCTCTGTGGGTTCCAGAGGACTGGACTGCGAAACACTGCTTTTGAATGTGCAAGGGGGTGAAGACATGGGTTTGGTATGCACCATCTACTTATTAATTAGGATTAATCAAAGAATTCTTCCAGCCATAACCAATCTGAATAAATCACAAGGTTCTGGCAAAGCTTAAATGACAGCTGCAAAAAAGCAGGAGGTCAAGGGAGTCTCTTAGAGTAATGAGGCTCTTTTATATCCTCCCAGTTTTTTTTCTTCATTTACCACAGATATTCCAGAAACACACGGACATCTTATAATTTCTGTCTTTTAAACATTTATTTTATCCAATAAGCTTTACCCCCGCCATTGCACCTGGTGCGTAGGCGACTGCTGGCACGGAATCCCGGATAACCTACAGACTAGAAAGATTAGGCAAAAATAAAAATAATACGCTATAATCTTGGTTTACCACTGAGGTCATCAAAATCCTGGGTATCTGACTTGCTGCTCCCTGTGGCATGTGGCTTACATGATCTCCCCCCCCCCCCCATGCGCCGTCATGTGCA
>JABFEB020000040.1:27657378-27673180 GCA_019775895.2 Stomatorhinus ivindoensis
ATTTCTAAAGAATGCTTTCAGCACCTTGTTGAATCAATGCCACGTAGAATTAAGGCAGTTCTGAAGGCGAAAGGGGGCCAAACACCGTATTAATATGGTGTTCCTAATAATCCTTTAGGTGAGTGTATATACTGTGATATTTTATAAAGCAAAAGAGTAAGTTGAAAAATTACCTGAAACCAACTATAGCTAAATAGTTTGTCAGATAAGTTTGTGCCACGAGTTGTGCTGACACAAAGCGTTGCAGATCACTTACTTTTGCTCATTATTGCCTCAATGGAATCCAAAATATTTCCATACTGCGGAAGGCAAATGATTTTTGATGACCAGGTCTTGTTCGCTTTTCTCCTTACTCATTTGTGTTAAAATTCTCACAAATGCGCAACACTGCTTATGAGTGAGTCTGACAGCATGGATGAGGCATATTAAATCATAATCTTATTAAAGAACAATCATTAAAAGTGAGAAAAGGTCACCCATGACCAAGTAAAAATGTTTTAGCGAAACTTACTCATGATCTCCATTCAACAAACTTTTGAAAATATCATAAATCACGGGATAATGGCTGGATGGTGTGAAAAATTAGATGACAGCTGCAAGTGCATCACATGCGATGTCGATATTAACATCGCACATTGTTCGGGCCTAGTGAAAAGTATAAATATTTTCATTCCTGTTTTTTTAATGCCATGCATTTTAGTACAATTTAGAAATTGTTCACAGATCAGACAATTTATGACGTTTAGCTAAACTATATATGACCATGTTTTTGTGCTGTGCTACTACTTCATTTTATTAATAAAATTGCATGGAAGCTCAGCTTCACCAGGCTTTCCTCCCAGTACTTTGGTTTCTTCTCACTGTCCAAAGGTATGCAGATAGACTAACTGGCACCTCAAAGTAGCCTGCAGTGTGTGTGTGTGTGTGAGTCTGTGCCCTGAAATGAACTGGCATCCTACCCAGGGTGTTCCACCGCCTTCTGCTCTCTGTCGCCTAGACTAGAAGATGGATGCCTGAATGCTCTTTTCCCTGCTCTGTCAGGAAACCTTGCTTTGGTGCAGTGTTCTCTTCAGTTTCAGAAGGAACATAAAGAAAAAAAAAATCCCAAACTCTGGCTGATATCTGGACACTCCAAAAGAACACAAATCAAACTTGCATGCCTGCTCCAGAATGCTCAGCCAACTCCTTGACTTAAATTCCCAAAGAATCAGACATGCATACCAGGACACTGACCTAAATATACAGTAGCACTGATGCACATGCGACACTGGTGAAAGGATGACATTCAGCAACACTGCACTGAACACTGTCAGAATGTGAACTCACTGGAACAACACAGCTGACCAAAATATCCCTCCTATGCATTGTTGGCTGAGGGCATCAGGCCGCTGTGTGACTAAATGGGTTTGGGATCCGTGCCCATGTCCGGAAGGTCATGGGATTGAATGCGTGTTCCATGTAGGACCTTTAATCCCAACTGATCTGGGGGTACTGGCTGACCTGTGCTGCTCTCTTGCATTTTGCTTTAGACAAAATTGTCTGCTAAACAAGCAAGCATAATTTAAATATTAAAACAGGATGATCAGGTCTGGAATGCTGCTCTTATTGTCCAACAGCTAAAACGGTTTACAAATGGACATTATAATTGATAAACCTTCACTGTTTCATAAAACACGAGAAATATAAAACCTTAAGTCAGGCTAGTCAGAGATTTTGCTAGCAAATCAATAACTGCCATTGACACGTTATGAATTTTGAGGACGCACTGAGTGATGCACATGACATGACATAGTTAAAAACAATAAGTACACATTATGATACAGTTAACTTCTAGAAATTTCAAGATAGTGAACCCTTCAGGTACTTGCACTGTAACTTGGCCGGGTGTCACTTGACAGAGAACGCAAACTCACCTCAAGCGTGGGTGGGTCCTTCCTCCTCCCTCGAATCCAAGCTGCGGGAACATCAACATCACATCAACATCACATGTAAGACTGTTTACAAGACACCACCTGGCCTAATGCACCTGCAGTAGATGGACAGGAAAGAAACAGTGCCAGCTATGTCTGCTCAGCACCTTCAGAAAAGCCCAACTATCTAGAGATTCCTCTAGTATAATTCTGACGTTTGACAAAATATCTGAAGCTTGCATAATTAATATAATTAACCAGCAAACTACTCCAACATTTCTCGGTTCATACTTCAACACTTTCTCTGTACTTACTAAAAAACCTGCCTTTTTTGGGGCTGGCTAGTACAGTCGCAGACAGAAAAAAAAACCCAGGAGTATCACAAAAGAACAAAGCTGCCTATATTTGCCAATGGGGAAGATCACATGAAAATAGTAATGTTCAGCTGAGTAAGATAAAGTAAATGCTAGAATCCAAAGTCGGAAACTGTGGGAGCAAAAAGCCCTATTTGAATAATTTCAGCTTTGTGCATATCTCAAGGCTTCCGCTTCCCTCTGAGGTCTCAGTTGTCAAGCTGAATCTGTTGAGCAAACGTTGCACCTTCCCCACGCCTTTAAAGCTGCTTTCTCACAGAGCTCCACCTCTATCTTCACACCGGTACTCTAGCTTGTGGGGAAGATAGAGGGCAGGTGCTGGCATTATCCAAGTCATTCCCCCACAAGCATGCCCAGGAACAGGACCCCGCTAGAGATAGCTGGCTGCTCAGGATCCCCGCCTCTTTTTATCCCTGGCTCATTTGAATTCCGATTAGCATGCAAGAAATTTTCACGCCCCTTCAAACAGCGAGCCGTCGTGTAACGCACATCAATGAGCGCAAGGCCAACAATTAGAGCTTGCATTAAGCCCTAAATGGTGCACTCGGGGAGGGCAGACGGAGGAGGGGGAGGGCCAGGGGGCGTTAAATAGGCAAAGGGAAGGAAATGCTAGCAAGCAGAAATGGGGGGAGTGGTGGCGGCTTCGTTGCTAGATGGCCGCCTGGTGCGCATCAAACCGTGTGGCAGATATAAATAAACCGAAACTCATTCAGGGAGAAGCCAGACATATGAAAGAGACGTGTTCCATCCAACCAGCAGAGGCTCTTTTATACTGTCACAGAGATATCTATTTAAATAGGCAGAGGTAATGACAGTGCAGATCAGCAAGCAGGCCACAGACGTGGTGTTTTGAGCTGGTGTCTTCTGGCTTTCCCTTCTCGAAATGGAGAAGGCCCAACCTATTAAAAGAGCACATCAAAAGCACTGTAGTAGGCCTGAACATTATTTATTCTACTAGAGAGGAGCGCTGGCTCTGGAATCTGTTTCTGTACCAAATGCACCAAGTTGCATCTTCAACAAATCCAAAAAGAGCTGTAAATTACAATTATAGATGACTTAAAAACTCTTATGCCATAGCATCAATCTTCCAAAGCATCCATTCTATGTATGCTTCATACATAGAAGATCTGTATTTTGTAATTGCTACCTTGATTGGTAGAAAAGCTGTGTAGAGCTGCTTGAAAGTTTGTGAATTGCTAATGGAGTGGTTGAAATGTCACATTTTCACAGTGTAATCAGAGTTCAATCAAAACGACTTTTCATTTGCAAAAGAAAGTGTTCACATCCTGTCATTATCTATTTGTTTACAGGAAATGATGCATGTAACAGAATAAGTATAGCAAAGAAGAATCCGTGGATCCAGAAAAACAAGTGAACTGCAAGGTTGATTAACTCTGTCAATGAGGGATGTGTAAATTACTGGGTACCAAGTTAAGCAATAAATAAGCCAAAATCACCAGGACACATTCTCTTTGGCTCTCTTATACATAAACATATCATATCTGGATGCACAAGTACAGGTTAGGGTAACAACTTGCTAAAATACAAAACTTCTTGAGAACTATTATGAAACATTTATTAATTTATTATGCATTTATTCATCCATAATAAAAAAAACAATACCTAAGAACTGGGGATGGGCCGATCCACGTTTTTCAGTTTGATCTGATTCTGATAGACAATACTAGTACAATCAAATAAAAAAAATGTATGCCAAAAAATCTTTAATTAGGCTACTAGAAACATACATAATGTAAGGTTCCACCTCATTTGTACATCTTGTTTTAAATGTTTTTGAGGCATTTAAAGTTCAATTTGAATATCTGGATATTCAATATTAGGATACACAACTGGTGAATGCTTAAAATGCCCTGCAACCTAACTGAGGTAAGTGTCACTTTGTTGCGACCGCAGCCCATGTATCACATGTTGCAGTGAGTGCACAAAACACTAATTCTACCTCAAAATTTTGTTTTTACAAAGATTGCAAATCGCTACGCTACAAATTGCTGTTTCAAGTGTAAAATACTTCCAGACCCTCACCCTCTTATGTGATGTTCTTACGCTCCTTGAACTGCAAAGGGTATGAGCATGACATCACAGTTGACGGAAGTCGCTGTGATCACACCCACTGAGTGGCAGAAAACCTGAGTGGCAGCATTAGCGCTCAGTGTGAATGGCACAAAAATCACATCTAGAATGGAACAGAGCTGTTGTGCAACTTATTGTAAAAATCGATTTAACGATAAATTGGAGCTATCTTTTTACAGACTGGCAAAAAATAAATATGTATCGGACGTGGATCTGTTACATATGGCCAATACCCGATCCAGCTAATAGGTACAGATCAGTGGTGATACCGATAAGAACCCCAGGACTAAAAGAGCGGATCTGCAGGCCACCCTCAATGTAGAAGTTCATACTTCAACAATACAACTAGATAGCAACTGTATGCGTGAGACGTTAACCAGGAGGAATTCTTTGCTCTCAAAAAAGAGCACGGCTGCTTATGTTAAATCTGTAAAACACCACCTAGATGCTTTTAGATACATTTTGGAAGTCTAAAATGAGGTCTTTTGGCTACAACCAAAAACACTACATTTAGACGCCCACTTCTAAAATGTGGAAAAAAACTTTGTCCAATGTACTGGAAGAGAACGCATGGGCTTCTATCCATGAGTTAAAGTTCCAAATGGGTACTGCAGCATGACCATGCATATGTACTAGAAACATTGATTAAAATAGAAATTTCATGTTCTAGAATGGCTGAACCAAAGGGCCCTTCCCAACAGTGGCAAAGCAATGATGAAAGCTGATTAGCCATTTCTGGAAATGCTCAGTTGCATTTAGAACTAAGAATCGCAGTCGCTGCACAAGTTTACTTCTGCACAAAACAATTGTTTGAGTTTATCTACATTGTCCTAATAAAATATTAAACCTTAAATTAGATTTTAAGATTTGACCTATGACCTATAAAAGATGAAAGGTTTGCATATTAGGAGCAATATTAAGTGTTTTCAATACATTCTATTAAATGAATTTTGCAGTGGGTTCAGAGGAAAAGGTGTAACTGGTTTCATTTGGTTCCAGTGCATTATCTACATGTGTTAGATGAGTCTAAGAGGGATGCATCATTTGTTTCCACATCAAAGGAACTCCAAACCATAAATTCATACACTGTTTTTGGTCTGATGGAAAAAGTTCTAGCCTATGAATGACACTAGTGTCATGCTCATCTTACCATGGGGAGACACACAGGCTATATGAATGGAGGAATTGGCATCCTCATCCTAGAAGGACGCACTGCAGTAAGAGGCGATTACTCAAATCGTTAGTTTACATTAGCTTTGCCTTTTAAGGGAAGATCTTAGTGCAATTATACAGAGGAAAATGTACCTCAGAACCTCATAGGAATCCTTAATTCCCTTAATAAATAATACCTATATAGTGCCTTAAGTTTGGTCTTATGTGCACTTAGAACATGGCTAAGGATGGCCAATCTGACCATGATTCATATCTCCATATGCTTTTCCATGCGTGACGATCAGTTTAAAAAAAAATAAAATTATTATGAGCTAACCATGTTTATTTGCGATTCCCAGTAATGAAGTTTTGCATATTATATTCTTGCTATGAAAGAACAAACAAATTAAACTTCTCAAAATAATTTATCAACTATTGCCCCCCACCATATATATTTTTCCAACTTAAAATACAAATTTGCATTTTAAAGTCATGCATTTCATTGGGGGTGTTTTATAATAAGTTAAATGGATTGCCCTGTGAGTAAAGTATAGTAACAATATATTGAGGTTACTCTGTCACTGCTTTTATAGCCCAAAACACTGCCCTACTGGCTGTTAAAGTTCACACAATCAGTCCCATAGGATTTTCAAAACAATTATGCAACTAATTATATCAGAATGTCAAATAGTAAAACCTGAGCAATATTCCCCTTACCCACAAAATGTGAGCTGAAGCATAAAACAAGGTCAGTGTTCAGTGAAATCCTTTTTTTCATTCTGCTGAATTAAATGCCAGTGTTTGATGTTTTAATTATGAAAGACAACAATATTCAGGGTATTTAACACTGATTATTGAAACAAAGCTCCATCAGTGTTTGCAATTCAGTTGATTGACCAAGACGACTCCTGACTTACTTCACCATACACGCTCCGCTTTGTTTAGCCAGTATACCGTACTGCTGTCGTTCCTATCTCACCATACACGCTCCGCTTTGTTTAGCCAGTATACCGTACTGCTGTCGTTCCTATCTCACCATACACGCTCCGCTTTGTTTAGCCAGTATACCGTACTGCTGGTGCTCCTATCTCACCATACACGCTCCGCTTTGCTTAGCCAGTATACCGTACTGCTGTTGTTCCTATCTCACCATACACGCTCCGCTTTGCTTAGCCAGTATACCGTACTGCTGTTGCTCCTATCTCTTTAAAGCTGGTTTTCTTCAGCAGCACAGTTACCTCAGAAAAGCAGCTCTTTTGAAATTCTAGATAAACCCGGCAGAGAAACAGTTATTCCTCTAAACCAGCGGTGGCCAATCTTATCCGCAAAGGGCTGCTGTTTATGCAGGTTTTTTGGGGTAACCAGTAAGTCAGCTGTTTGAACGCAGGTGTGAGGCCTCTTCAACCAATCAGTCCTCGCATTAGTAACCTGATTTGGGAGTTGCAGCTAAAACCCGAATACACACCGGCCCTTTCTGGATAAGACTGCCCACCCCTGTTGTATACCAATGGTTTCCGACCTGGTAGTCGGGGATCCCCAGCAGTCCAGGTTTTTCTCCCAACCACCTCCCTGCCAACAGTCCATATTTATCCCTCCCAGCTCCCGGTAGGGAGGGAACAAAAACGTGGACGGTCCGAGGACCAACCTGGGAAGCGCCGCTGTATACACGTGACGTGCTGATCACTGGATAGGTATCCACAGCCCTACAGAGTTAATGAACTCCAGCCAGCTCTGATTCAGCTCATCGCCTTGGTGGAGACTTAAAGTGGGTCTGCTAGGGGGATATCAAACTAATCCTGAAGTAGGCCTTCACATTTGTAAAAACACCTTTGTATTTGTGCAGTTGTATTTTGTTGCTGTTTATGTTTCTTTTCAGTTTGATGCTTTAAAGGGACTTGGATCCCATTTCCTATTGAGTTTATGACGAATAATTATAAAATGTTTGATGTAAACAAAGCTCTCCAGTATCTCAGTCCTACACATGTGGTACAGTAGGTCTCCCTGCAAGTCTATTGCTCCGACAGTCTGATGCAAAACTTGTGTATATTACAATGGCTATAGGACAAGGCAGATTTGGTTCTGCACTTTGAGATGGATAGAAGATGCTCAGAGAAGGGTTTGTCACCACTGATGCACACAACATGCCGTCTAGGAGGGCTGACCCGAGCCCTACGGTTAGAGTGCTGATGCTATGTCACATGCCTTAAGAAATAGGAGGATCTGAGATTGAGCTTCCTCCAAAATGTGAGCCAAACCTAGGACCCTGGAGGGGAGACCACATTACTGCTACCAATTGGTTGTGTACCTGTGGACCTGGAGCTGCTAGAGAAGCAGCCATCTGTTCTGCCTGCATGCACACCCCAGCTCCTGTCCTTTGGAAGGGGAGGGTATTACCAAGGTCCCAGAATCCAAGCTGCTACAACGGCAGCTAGCTTGATGATGGACAGTTCAGTGCCTTGGCAAATGAGCTCCCAAAAGGGAAGATCAGCCTCTTTCCTCCACATGCTGAAAGATCCTGGGGGAGTCTGAGGAAATGGAGTGTGACAGTATATGGAACCCCAAACACTGTTTTTCTCCCTATATACCAAACCATGGTGACCAGAGAGCAGCTCGAGCAAACTGCATTTTCGTGTCATCAGCACAGCGAGTACAGTTTAGCTACAAAGGCTGAAAAGGGATGCCTGGGCCTACAACAAGGAGTGTGCCGGCAGCCAGTAGACCTTGGCAGAAGATGGAGGGAATCAGCCACGTCAAAGTACAGATCTGAAGCCAACAGGGACATATAAAAAGATGGAGGCCCCATTCCAGAGAACTTCTAGAGAATGAGAAAGATAAGCAGCAGCTATCATGACAGTGTAAGCCGGCAAAGTTACTAGCGTCACTTGAGCCCTACCCACGGGATCCACAGCTGCAGCCGTACCCAGGAGATCTGCCGTCACCACTGCTGTGTCTACCCTTTGTGCGAGGAGTACAGCTGTGTCCACTGTGGACACAGGTTAAGGACAGAGCCCAGAGCTGGCAAATGGTTATGACTCTCCCTTTCCACCGGGGGCAGCATCCCGTCATCGAGGGAGACCCTGTCTGGTGGAGCGGTAATAGGATGCACCCATTCACTTTGGTTAGAGCAGTCCTTCTGGTAATTTCAGACTGAAGAGAGAGGCTATACCCCATGCTCAAGAAGGAGGAGGGCCTGGAAACCCCTGCACCGTTCTATCTGTATGCCCTATTTTGCAGGAGCAGTTCGGGACCACAGAAACCCATTGAACTCTGCAATGGGCAGCCCCTCATTCAGTCAATGCAGCAACCTTATAGCTCATCAGTTACTGTCTACATGCTGTTCAGGAAAAGGAGGTGTCAGGTCCGGAGTCAGGTGTACTGCCAGACATGGCAAGAGCTGTCAACAGCCTCATCGTGGGCATTCCTGGCAGTGCCCAACACTGAGGATCGCCGCTAGTACTTCAACGTGAGGGGTCGTTACGGCATTCTTAATGCCCACCTGTCCTCAGGGGATAGGGAATCATTGCCTCCACCGTCATTTCCTCCCTCTGTCTTGCTGCCCCTGAAGGTACGGTAGAGTGCAGTTGAGTTACAGGCAGAAAGACCGCAGTTAGAATCAGGGGACCGTGGATTCCACTGGGAACCAGAAGAATAGCTTCGGTGCAGGATATTCGGATAATCAGTGCAGCGGAATTTTTGATGTAGGAGGTTTCGGAACATCTGCGTGTCCCTTAGGCTCTCGATGGGGTTCATGGGGTTCCGTTGGGCGATATTTCGTATATATCCACTGACCGCTTATTTTATGATATCCAGCTGACCTTCACTGGAATAAATCAGGTTCGAATGGGGTCAGTTGTGTAGACTGGGGAGCGCTAAAAGAAAACTCGGACAGCTTTGAGAAGACCACCATTTAAAGTATCTTTGCTCTGCGTGTTTCACACAGTTATTTAATTGACTGTTAGGGCCTGTTCATGTGTTTGAGTCTCAGCCTAATCGTTAAGGAGACAGCTGCTCCTCCTCAGAACCAGGGACAGTCAGACCCGTCCTGCAAGGCATCTGCTTTCTTATCAACAACACCTTTTAAAATTCACCTTTCATCCTCAAAGATCATTATTACCAAAAATCATTACTGACTTACAGAATTGTCTTTTAAACTACACATAAAAATAGCTAGTTTAAAGTTTAGAAATTTAGAAATACGACCATTTCCCTTTAAGATACACTCCAGTTGCAGGACCCTGACAGTCTTACATTCAGACTGCAGTTTCCAATTCCATTTCACCGTGACTGTGCTTACAAACACGCTTTATCGTTTTCGCTCTCATATCTTCACTGAAACCAGGTCTCCAGCGGCGTGCCACCCATGCTGGCCGAACTGACTCACAGTCTTCTGGTTTTTTTTTTTGCTGAACCAAGTCTCCTTCTTCTGCCCTTAAAACCTTCCAGGATTCCTTTTTACTTTTACCTTTTTTTGCTGCTATTCCCTCCATCCTAACCCTGCCTTTAGTCTCATAAGAAGTACTGGGAGATGGTTGCTTTTAAAAGAACGACTAATTAGCAATACTAATATTGATTTAAATTTAGCAGCCTAAGGATCTTCATCTTCTTCACGCCGCTTTTTTTGGCGAGGGTCACAGTGGGATAAGATGATAAAACACTAGTACACAATATATTTATGGACAATCTTCCCTGCAGGGAAGAGCCATTACTGCGGTACCACATCACCACTGATCTTTCCGTTATAAAAAGCCTTTTCCCTGGTTAACAGCGGGGTTATAAAACAGGACACGCGGAAATTCAGGATTTTATCCTGTTACCTACTAATCTGGCCTTGACACTAAAGCTGATTTGGCAAGATATCCCCATCAACCCCCCAAAAAAAACCCCCAACATTACCGTCCCATTCAGAGGGGATGCTTCCTTCCGTATATTCAGATTCTACCAGCTTGGAAGGCTCCACCATCCTCCTTGCCCGAACTGTTCGCCCTGCAATACAAAGACAGAGGGGGTGGTGGGGGGGACATGTTTAAAACATGAAGCCCCGCACATGCATCTGATGATGCGCTCTGCTGCGTTGACAGAGTGCGCCTGATTGGCTCCAAGCCCAAGGACTCGGCCTGACTGTCCGAGTGCGGCGTCAAAACATGGCTACGGCTTCCAGTCAGCACGGGCGGCCGCCGCGGCGAGCGGACAAAAACAGCGGGGGCGATCGCGCACACAGGTGTCGGACAGCGACACTGGCCTCGCGTGCGGAAGGCGGGTGGGAGGGGGCATGCAGGATCTCAGAGCACATATCACAGTGTCGTGCGGGACTCTAACAGAAGCCGACGAGGGGGCACGAGTCCTCGGACGGATCTGAGCACGGCGGCGAGGAGGAGGTGCAGAACACAATGTGCGTTCTGAGGAGCACAGGTGACGAGCCTCCCTACAGCAAACTGATGTACTGTATCTAATTAGAGCGCCATAAAAATTCACAATGGGGGTGGGGCAGGACCGGGCATCAGTATGCCTGCTCCCTCTTATACTTACAGAATAGAAACCCTTCCTATATATCCTCATTCTCTGTGGCTGCACACTGGATAACCTAATACACAGCTAATAAAGTGCTTATATAATGTGTATCTTATACACTATTATTTAACTACACAGTAGCTACATTCAGATGCATACATTTGTTGGATAGCATACATATACAATAACAAATTTGGCTATATATCAAAACAGGTAAATTATAAAGCAACTAACATAATATACAAATACTGCATCAGCCTAGTATTAATGAAAGTCTACGTCTCACATATAAACTAGAAAATGGTGCAGTATGGATGTTACTTTCTTGCAGACATTTTCATCCAGAGGGATTTGCAGGTTTCCCCAAACCGAAGGCGTTCCTGGCTAATCCTTGATAGAAATCTTGTTGACCCTTCTAGTCTTTGAATAACCTTCTTGGAGACGGCGTCTTTAAACACGCACCAGCTGTCGCAGACGGTACAAAACTGTGAAACAGAAACGACTTGCAGCGTTCATGTCAATAATGTATGAGTCCAGTGACGGGATACTGTGCTGCTCTAGGTTAACAAGGGAAAAGAGACAGAAGAAAAAAAAGCAACTCAAGCATATATTTGCTGGCTTTTTTTAGATCTAATCATCCTGGTTAATTTGTGACCCCATTTTACAACCTTTGAACACACAGATCTGGAATATATGCAATGGGCACTTTGATCATGCTGTGGTGAATTACAGTGAAGGTGTGGATGATGAAGGATATCTACGTTATTTCTGTGAGTACGCTTCCTAAATTAAGAGCTTTTTATTCATTTGTGGCAGTGGACATGACAAAGCCAACAGAGGGAGGACGCCCCTCCGCCATCACATGTGGTGCTGAACACCTTGCGTCACGGCTTACAGTTGAGATTCCAGCAGCGTCAGTGATGAGTTGGACCCTCACTCCAAAGAGTATAACTAAGGACATGAAAGATGGGTCTCTGTGTGTGTGTGTGTGTGTGTGGGGGGGGGGGGGGGGTCTGTCTGTTGACAACACCCCCCGTTTATTCTCATCAGCTCTGACCTGTCTGCACTCTTTTCATCCGTGAAGTGGAGACAAGGATGACGACCGTTGCCGTGGCAGCAAGAGCCGGCTTGCTCCTTGCCTTCCATATGTTGCCGTTTGTTAACAGAAAAAGTCGCCCCCCACCATGAAAATTTGCTGATTTCGAGGAGGAAAGCAGAAGGCAACCTGAGTGTGGTTTTGCACGGCACCAAGTCTTGTGTGCATATATATACAAACACATCTACCATGTGTAATTGCTTGTAAACTGGATTCAATGTATCATGCAAAAGGCCTTTGATGCTCAATTCAAGAACTGCAAGGCTATCTCCGCACTCCAAAACGACCACTGGTTCAACTGTTCTTTGCATGCAATGCTTTGCCTGCAGGGCTGGGATCTGGAATGTTACAAAGAATGCAGGCCCCTCTATAAAGGCCAAGTTGCACTAAGTGATGGGATGATGGATATTGATGCTGCTACCTGCGCACGCCTCCCCTCTCCAATTTCTTCAGTGATGCAGGAGACCATCTCTATGGCAACTGCTATCGGTAGATAACATTTGGAGTGACAGCCTTTTCTTGTGCTCTGTTTAAGAATGGAGGAACATCTGCAAGCTCAGACAGCAAGGTTTTGAGTGCATTAAAGGATTTTTTTTTCGGAATTAAAAATAGAGCTTTTCAGTTTTACTAAAGAAATTGGGACCAAGCTATGAAAAGACATGGCAAGGCACAGAATTACCCCAGTACCACATCAGATAAATGCACTTATTTGTTTATTTATTCCCATGAAAAATATTTTGTTTCCATAAACGTAAAGATCTTTAGGCTGTAAAGTACTACAGCACAACAAACTATTTTCAATTGACTGGAATGGTTTATCTAGAACCATAGTGTAAGATCTAATGAAAAATTACCGATGAATTGAACATCAATTGATTTTTAAGTCAAAATTAAATCCATCTGTTTAAGGACATAATATATAAAGTAAAATTTATAGTAAGACTCTCATAAATGTTTATCAACATTATATGAACATAAGAATTCAGTAACAACTACTCAGTAACTTAATTTATCCAAGTAACTAATAAACCGATTGGTTTCAAAGATAACAGTTACAGTGTGTCCTCTGAAAATCTTACGAAATTTTTAACAATCCATTCTGAACTGTGAAATGCCAGCATTTAAAGAGACAACCTCTCATACCTTCAGGTGTAGTTTGTGGAGGGTCTCTCAGCGCCAGCCCGCAATAGCATTGTTTAAG
Source organism: Stomatorhinus ivindoensis (assembly GCA_019775895.2). Taxonomy (NCBI): domain Eukaryota; kingdom Metazoa; phylum Chordata; class Actinopteri; order Osteoglossiformes; family Mormyridae; genus Stomatorhinus; species Stomatorhinus ivindoensis. Next base: position 27,670,711 of record JABFEB020000040.1, read on the forward strand.
ACTTTCATTTTAAGCTCAGTCTGTAGCCATTAATAACACTAAGTCAATTTAGAGATGACTGTCACAGTTATTCATTTTTAAATGGACAAGATCCTACTGTTGCTGGAGCATAAAAAGGCTGCATTTCCTTCTGTGGGGGTGCCGTCTAAGGACAGAAACATTTGCAGCATGGCGGGGGGAGGGGGGCGGGGCATTTTAAATATGAAATGTCAACATATTAAAAAAAAAGTGTAAAAACAGACTCTGACCCTATTTCCTCACCACGTGGCGATGAAAACTATGCAAGAGAGACAGACTGGCCTGAGAAAGACGTACGCATTGATAGAGAAAATGCAAATTCACATCAAAATATACCACGTTCTTACAAAACAGGTAGCAAGGATTTAAGCCAATAATAATGGATACCCATCACATACTACACTGAAAGATAATACGCAATGGATATGATTATGGAACAAAATATGTCATCACAGTTCACTAAGTGACTGTAACAACAATGCTGTGTATTAATGAATCGCTTGCACTGTGACACATGTATGACCAGGCTGGCAAAAGCATCGAAGTTCACTGCTTGGTGTTACAGAGATCTACTGCATCGCTCTCTGCTTTCCAAACTGCAATGCTGGATAAAGGAACTGCAGGAATGTGATGTGAAACTACAGAAAAGATTTCCTGTTTATTCAGCACATTTAAAATATGACCCATTTAACACATTTATAAGGGAGATAATGTTTGTAAATAGGAGTAACTTGGATCCTCATTAAGATGCATAATACTTGACCTTACCAGGCATTCATCATAGGGTGTGAAATACTGAAAGATCACTAGGGTCATTTCTGATGGCTCAAAGTTCAATCATACCCATGAAGTTGATTAATCGCTTGATCCAAAACATCTTCCCAGGCACCTCAACACAACAACCGACTGTAAAAACATCTGAGAAAATAAATAAATAAATAAATAAAAATCATATGCAATTACTTGGAAAAGTTTGGATTCTCTAACATATTCTCACAAATTGAATGGATAAAACTTTGTCCTGGCTGTATAGCACACGTGTCACTCTTAATGGTGTGTGTTGGAGTGCCTGCACGTGTGCGCACACTGGCGCACTCATGTGTTCCTCCCCCAACTCAAGTTGCTTTCCTTTCTGCTGCCTTTATGAAAATATAAAATTCAATCAGCAGCTGCACATTTCAGGAGACGTCCATCTTCTTCCTGGACCTCAGACGGCATGTCAGAGCAATCTGACGTTCTCTGTGGGGATGATGTGTGCGCTGAATTGTAAATGTCTGCCAGTCTCCCTCCTCCTCCTTTTCCGCTTTCAGGTTTTTCAGCACCACAACTATTGGAAATGAGACTCAGAAATATGTATTATTAATCTATTTTGTTGCTTGACTCCTTAATGCCAAGCCTATTGCTATAAAGCATAAATATTCCAGAAAATAAAGCTGTACTATGAAGGGGCTCCGTTTCCTTTCCAAATGACTATGAGTTAATTATGGCCTGTTTATTAAACCATGCTGACTGCCAAAACACATGTAATGTGGCATGTGACCATATGCAGTGTAATCTCCTTGATGTCAGCTATGGACCACTGGCCTGCAGTCCTCGATACGACTGAGGGAGACGATTCTGGTGCTTTTGGGCCGCGTGGTTTTGGCACATGGGCTGGAATGGCGGGATGGTGCAAAGAAAAGCCGTGGTTTACAATACAATACAATACAATACAATAAAGCAAAATAAAAATCACCCGCGCTTCGGGTTTTTATGACGCCCTGTTGACGAACGCCTGGAACGTTCTGATTGGCTGAGCTCATCCCGCTGAGAATAGGCCGTGGATAATGCAGCTGGGACGCCTGCTGGGGAAGGAGGGTCCCTCAGAGAGCAATCCCTCTGACTAGTCACCCGCACAAACTCGTTAATAATCTTAAATTAATGCAAGTAACTGTAAATGAAGAATAATTGTTTCGAGTCAAAATTCAATTAAGCTCCTAAACACTGACAATTCTCAATTAAAGGGGTAAAAAAGGAAACTTATAGAAAAACTATTATAATCTGATGCAGAAATTTGCTAAATGGCAGCATGGAATGATGAAGTAATTCAATAAAATTGTTCATGATTATATACATCACGACAAAAAAAATTGTAATAAAGCAATAACACAATAAAAAGCCATTGATATGTAACAGATACAGCTGTGATTTATCATGATCAGACTAAATGAATTAATACGTTAAGATACTGTAACGCTGAACTAACAAACCACATGTTTTATTAATTTTTTATTTTTTTTTGTCATGCAATGGGAATTAGCATGCTAGCGGTGTGGCAACAGCCGTACTCTGAAGCAAACCCCAGGTGTTTATTTGTGCAGTAAATTCTTATCTGGTCAGGGAGGGAGGTGAGGCTTGTGTAGACAGCTAAGGTGACGGAACATTTTATGGCAATACATTACAACATAAATAA